>CM067222.1:53679987-54139749 GCA_034190945.1 Octodonta nipae | reverse complement strand
GGGAATCCGCTTTGACGGCTTTGCACAGTTAAATCCAATATTTAACGTCATCGTTTGGAAAAAATGTGACGGACTTTGAGTTCGATGTTGTTTATTGTCACTTTACCCTTGGTAGCAGCATCCGTGATTATAAGGCAATCATCGTCGCTACGACTTCGCACCAGACGAATTGTTTGTTTACCACACATCACTTGCTTGTAGTCGTTGAAGATGGAAAACAAATGTCCAATGGAATGTACATGTGAAAAGTTTTATCTGCGGCATTCATATACGCTTTATGTGGAAAATTCCACCCGCTATGAATAGGTCCTTTGAACTGTTGGGGTCGTAGCACAAGTATCCACGTATTGTACTCACGCGACCAGGGTCTCTCACGGTTTCAATTTCCTTGCCGCACAACTCGTACGTAACGCTGTCGAAGAAGAAAGCTCCAGCATTTGGTGATAGAGAAACATCTCCATTGCCTGCTGTCTTCACCACTTGTCCCTGGATTGAGATGCAGGAATCAGCCATGGAAAACCAACAATCTGTTTGATTGACGGTGATTTCAACGATATCATTGTTGCCGAATGACTTGACGTATGGATAGTAGGTTCGCAACTCCTCGCGTTACACTATCATCAAAATTTGGTTTGCGGAAGATATCGAACATTTGATGAGTTGACATGGTAGCCGAGCGTTTGTAGAAACAATCTGTTTGAGAGCGTGAGTGATCTCTTGAGAGGTTTCATAGAAACTGATGGTGGACGAGGAGCGGTTAACCTCTTATATGGTCTTCATCAAATACAAGTCGACCCATTATTATTGTAGTTGTTTCAGCTCAAGTCGAATGATGATTTCTTCACCACGAAAATTCACAAGTTCAGAGTCTTGATTCAAAATTTGCAATGTGAGGTTATGTATTTCGCTTCTGTTAATCGGCAAATAGATTAAATGCTGAGGTGTTTCGTCGATGGCAAAACCAGGATCAACTGCAACGGCAAACTCGTAAATGGTGTGTGAAGGAGTGTTATTGTAGAAGGCTCCCGATGTGATGTTGCTATCGAGATGAATCGTTCTAACTTTTATAATGTTCACTGGTAAATCGGAACTGTGAACTTGATTGCGTGGTAGCAGCTGTTTAGAGAAGCCCAGAATATCACCGATGCTGTCTTGCGGTTGAAAATCCACAGCGTACTTGCTGCTGAAAAGCTCACACTTGAGAGTATTGTTGTTGGGTTTCAATGAGAAAATATTCTCAACGCCCTTTGCCAAATGAATGCCAAGTGCCTTTCTAATATAAGCTTCGATGTCACCAATTTCGTATGAACCTTCGGGCAAGTCGATGAATGTTTGCGTGTTTTGATCGTCAAACAGGTAGATCTTGTCACCTCTCTCAATGTTTGGGATGCTGTTGTACGAGTGAAAACTCAATAAAGCTAGTCCGTAGTTGTAGTTGGGATCCAAACTGAATAGGTGGTTGAAAATCAATCGACAATATTGGGCTGCGACCTTTCAATGTGATGATCACAGACATGACTGATAATTATCCGCTTGTTAGCTGCTAATATAGGTTAAAGTAAAACAACAATAATGCAAAATATTTATTTTTTATTATAGAGAAATTTCAAGCATAAATGGCCACAATTTGATTGATTGTACGTCTGATAAGAGTCATTGTTGTAGAGGATTTTCACTCCATTGCCAAAGTAGTTGGCTAATTCTCGGGGTGGTTTCAAACATCCAAAGCTATCAAAGTACTGAACGGTGTTTCCATTTCGCACATAAGCTACCCAATGCGTACCGTGATGACTGCTGGTATCCAAATTAACGATGGCAGACTCCTTTGTTTGTGAATGTTTAGGTAAGGTGTTTCGCATAAAGACTCCCCTAAAGTAGGGGATCTTCAAATGATTGGCATATTGCTCAAGCTCGTGATTGTAAAGTGCTCGATTGGGTAGCTTTATTGGGAGTTTTTTTGCTTCTTTAAGTAAAGCCCGAAGCCGTTGCGGGACTTTTTAAGAAAAATACCGCTTCCTTTCTTTGCAAGCTCTTCCATGGCTTGATTATGGCGCTGGTCCTCCTCCAACTTCTTGCGGGCGTTCTTTGCATCTATCACGGCTTTGGCTACTCCACTGGCTCCCCCGGCAAGAGCTCCTAGTGCTGACAACCCCGCAAATAGGGGTATTAGTGGGAGAAAACCCCCAATTTTCGACTCAAAAGGATGACTCGAGGTACATGGATTTTCTTGCGACCACCTGCCTTCTTAATGACTGCTCGGGCTGCTCTCAACGCCAATAACGATGTCTTACGGACATCGCTTCCAGATCCGGCAATAGCTCTCTTGATTGGTAGAACCACATTCTGTCGAAAAGATTTTTTTCCACATCGTTTTTTGATTCCAAGCCCCATCTTGCGTTTAGCCTTCATGCCTGTAGTTATAAGCCAAGAAGCTGCTTTTTCTCCAAGTGAAGCGTCCTTTGACTTGAATCTCTCCCAAGCTCGATTTTCCAACTCAGCCTTATGACGATCCACCAAAGACTTGTATTTACTGTAGGCGATATCGTGCGCTCGACAAGCAGCGTCTGTCTTATTGATTCCCTGCTGACCCTTGGAGAGACGGTCTAGAAGTTTTGTACCGGGTCCACAAAACTGATAACCAGGTAGATGTAGTTCAAATGGTAATTTATTGATTGCACTATTCAGTAGACTACCTCCTTTGGGAGTTAGCATGACACTGATTGAAACTGAGATAGACTGCTGTATTTAATTAGTATACACAATAAGGATGATGTTAGTATATCGTAAGATGTATATGAAGCAACAAGATGTCCAACTGCCTATCGAAAATTTGGACTTTGTCGAAGAATCACCATCATCAGCAAGTCGACACGGACAATTGTTACCAAATTCCCTACGAGCAGCATTCTGCGGACCTAGTGGTTGCGGAAAGACCAACGCATCGTTATCACTGCTATTCAATGAAAACGGCCTACGATTCGAGAACGTCTACATCTATTCCAAGTCACTCTACCAACCAAAGTACCAGCTCTTACAAGACGTTCTCAAGCTGGTTAAAGGTGTATCGTATTTTCCCTTTAAAGACAACGAAGAAGTAATTGATCTGAGTGAGGCACGCGAATGTTCAGTATTCATTTTCGATGATGTGAATGGTGATAAACAAAACAAGATTCAGAATTATTTTTCGATGGGAAGGCACAGGAATATCGATTCAATATATTTATGCCAAACGTATAGCAAAATACCTAAACAACTGATTCGAGATAATTGCAACGTAATTGTCATATTCAGACAAGATGAGGTAAATTTGAAGCACGTCTTTGATGAGCACGTGTCTCCCGACATGGACTATGATAAATTTAAGACAATGTGTTCGGAATGCTGCAAAATCGTTTTGGCTTTATTACAATAGCTAAGGACTTCAACTTGAATGATGGCCGCTACCGTAAAGGATTCGATAAATATATAAAGGTTCAATAAAGATGATTGCTGTTAGTTGATAAAAATGTCTTCATTGAGTAGCAACATTGCTGCCACTGCTCGAAAGAAAAAGATCAAGCAATTGGCACGTTCTATTCGCAAGAAATATCTTAGTCTGAAGCTGGGAAAGTCGGAACATGATGAAACATTGAATAAACTTTTTAGACCGGTAATGACACCGCTACAAGATATTGCCTCAACTACGGCAAAAGTTCTCACTAAGATACCAACACAGACCATTAAGCGTGAGGTAATTAAACAAGAAGTGCAGGAGCTGCCATCAGTCAAAAACATGAGTTGGAAGAGACACAATACCTCGATGAAGAACCAATCGCTGAAACTAGTATGCACACCAATGATGATGATGATGAGGTGGAGAACGAAACCTTTTACGAGGATCCCGGTAATCTCTCTAAAGAAGCAATAGAGGACTACATGGATCAGTATCCTCCAGTTGCACACAAATATCTTGAAGACTATATCACTAAAAGCGATGTTATTGACAACATATATGGACCTATATATGACGCTGCAAGTTCCAAATGGTTTCTTGGGCAAAAGGAAATCAATTTCAGTCGTAGTACAGGTCACATTATCGTTGGTGGGTTACAGTTTCGAGGTACTCCAGGGTTATATCAACTAATATTTTACAAGTCACCTGATTATGCTCCCGATGATTTAGAAGCGTACCGAAGAGTGTTGGTAATGACATCAGCACACAAGAATGCAGCAGGTCGTTTGAAAGCTTCAAGTCTATATAAATATACTGAAATTATAAAGCCAATGTTTCCTCCCTTGACAAAAAAGCAACGTTTTGCTGGAACTGGTATGGAATTAACTTACAATAACAAGCCAATGGAATACGTCTACTGGGATGATCCCAACGAATTGGTTGAACGGCTGAAACTACTGATTGCATCCAAGGAAGCAGGCAACACCTCTCACGACAACGAAATAATTGCCATTTTAAATGAACTTAAGGAAGCTAATATTATACGAGATAAATAAATTTCGAACTTGAAAGTGTATATTATTCCTTATCCTATGGCAAACATGTCAGTTTCACGATGACTTTAAACAAGTTTGGGCGTAGTGCCCATCAGCAACTAAGGTCATCAACATCACATAACCTAGCTTTTATGAAAGTACTTTTTCTTTTACCGCGGAGGGAAATATCGATGCTGAGAAGCTGAAAATTACCAATGTCGAAGTACCGACGAAGGCTATGGATGCCGCCAACAAGCAGTACGTTGATAAGAAAATAGCAAACGGACTTCAGCAAATACATAGTGATTTTCAAATAGCTTTCAGCAACTACACTGGTGAAGTTCAGCAAACCTTATCTGTGTTTAAGCAAAACGAAAAGGTTAGCGAGGAACGTGGAGCTCAAAACTTTGCTGCAATGAATACTCGCATATTGAAAACCGAACAAGCTATGGAAACCCAACTACAAAATATATCGCTTCTCATTTCTAAATTCAATACATTAGAAGCTCAGTTGGAATCTGCTCGGAAAGAATATAAGGAAACCATCACAAAATTTGAAGCCTCGTTTAATGACAACCGTATATCACAGGAAAAACGTATAAACGATCTGGAACTTTCTATGAAACAAGCTCCTAAAGGTGTTGATGCAGCAGAAGTATTAAATATTGTTCGAAAGGATAAGGCTAAAGATCTTTCTGATCTAACTGAACTTAGAGACAAGATGACAAAAGTAGTGCCTGAGCTATACCGAGACATGCAAAAACTACATGATGATATTGCAAATCAAATCTTGGACCAAAATCAAAAACTTGAAGCAATCGCAGACAGTATTGCTGCAATTAAAAAGCATCATTAGGATCAATAAAAACATGCCTTTGTCTATTTTTAAGCAGTATACAAGATGGCTCCTATAGCGAAACATTCCAAAGAAAAAGTTCAAGTTGTTAAGGAACTGCATAGACCTGTGAGACGAAAGTTTCCTCGCCGACGTGTAATAATTAAAGGTTTCGATGACTCCTGGCAGTCGGACCTCGCACAAATGGATCTCTATGCAAAATCCAATCGTAATTTCAAGTTCTTCCTCGTGGTGATTGATTGCTTTTCAAAGTACGTGTGGACGAGACCGCTCAAAACGAAATCCGGTGAAGAGGTAACTCGTGCCTTTGAGAGTATTCTCAAGGAAGGACGGCACCCGAAAAATCTACAAACCGACCAGGGTAAGGAATACTACAATAGTTGCTTTCAGAAACTAATGAAGTCATACGGAATCAATCATTATAGTACATTTAGTGGACTGAAAGCCGTAATAGCTGAACGAGTAATTAGAACGCTGAAAGAACGGCTCTACAAGTACTTTAGTTTGAACGGCACCTACAAATGGATAGATATTCTACAGGAAATCGTTAAGGACTACAACCATCAAAAACATTCCAAGACAAAGATGAGACCTGTGGACATTAATAGGAAAAACGCTCGAGATATTAAAGTATACAATAACCTGAAAATTGCTGGGCCAAGAAAACTGAAAGTCGGAGATGTTGTGCGAATAAGTAAAACCAAGCACGTTTTTGATAAAGGTTACCTTCCCAGCTGGAGTACGGAATTGTTTAAAATTACGCAGGTTAAAATAACTAATCCAGTTACGTATAGTTTGGAAGATATGTCTGGTACACCGATTCAAGGGAGCTTTTACGAAGAAGAATTGCAAAAGGCTGTCTATCCTGATGTGTATCTCGTTGAGAAAATTTTGCAACGAAAAGGCAACAAGGTTAAAGTTCGGTGGCTTGGGTTTGATTCGAGCCACGACAGTTGGATTGGCACTGAAAACAGACTATAGCACCAAGGTCAATCATAAATTGATAATAAATTATCATAAATATAGACATGTGCTTGCATTGCAAAATGAAGACTCAGGGTGAAAACATCACTGTAAAGTATTCGAAAAGTTTAAGTCAACATATCACCAAACTTAAACGATTACAGAAAGATATCAAATTTTATTGTGAAAAACAACAAGTGATGCAATATTTAAAAGCCTTACATATATGATGATGGTGATGGGGAACAGAGCAGCTCTTAGCAACAAGAGATCTACTTTTCATCTTCGCGTAGGAACACATAATTGAAATCAACCGCAATCAGGTAGTGGAAGGGGTACAACTATAAAATTGTGAAAATTCCCTACATATATTCCCAGTCCCAGTTTACCTTCGAGTGATTTGTGAAAATGAGTAGTATCAGCAGTTTTGAAACCATGGATAGTGGTTATAGTAGTGATTCCACTATCAGTTACAGTGCGGACTTGGATAGAGTGTTACAAATGTATGATGAAGCTGCGAAAAAGGAAGACTATTACTTGCTGCATTCGAGATTTCCATTACTGAATTCAGAGTATGATGTTCAATGTGCACTCAGTCCTGCAAGATCCTATTCTCCAGTGGTTATCTTGCAAAAAACACCTGTAGCCGCTGGAACACCAACGAAAATTGTAATGACTATGTACGAGTGGGAGGATGTCATCATTGAGCTCAAGCTCCTGAAAACAAACTTTTTTGAAAATGCCACACCTCCAGAGTTTGCTGCCCCAGTGACCTGCGGAGATTGTCTCCATCTATCCCAGATCCAGTATGAAGACGTCAAACAAGTGTTGGTGATGAAAAACATTTGCGCGCTCTATTTGGATTATAGTGATGTGATTGAACTCTTAGCTATTAACCCTATTATCTCAAGTAAAATAATTTATTTGGAGCGCTTAAATTACTGTACTTTTTATTATAAAATAATAGATGAAATATGTTTATGGTCAAATTTACTAAATCGTTTACCGATTGAAAAATTGTTAAAACCATTTTGTTTAGATGACAGGTCTCCATTATGTATTGCATTAAAAGAACATATTTATTATTATAAAAACATTATTTTAAGAGATATTGACATTAGAAAAATTGAATAAATGCTTATAAATTAAAAACATTGTTGTTTATTTCATCAGTTCTACACCATGGAGTGTCGAGAATACTTCCAAATATACGAAAATCGATTACGTACCTTTGAAAACTGGCCTTCCGACTTCCCTGCTGAAAAGTTAGCAAGAGCAGGGTTTATCTACCGACAAGATGCAATAGAATCCGATGGCAGCTTAAATGATGCTGTTGAATGTCCATTTTGTGATACACGTGGTTTCAACTGGGAAGATGGTGATGACCCTGTTGCCGATCATCTGGACTGGAATCCATATTGTCGCTTTTTTGATTTTGATGACACTTACCACATCACCAGACCTATCAGACATAAAAGCAAAGTGACATTTGAGAGCAGACTTGAGACGTTCAAAGACTGGCCTATTGCCTTGAAGCAGACACCCACCGAGCTTGTCAACGCCGGCTTCTTTTACACGGGCTACGGTGACAGGATCACTTGTCATTGCTGTGGCTTAGAGCTCAAGAATCTCTTACCTTGTGATGATATTACAGAGCTTCACAAAAAGGGATCAGCTAAATGTTTATTGCTTAGAGACTGCCCACCAAATCCCCACACTGACTCTAATCATAATACTTGTAAAATTTGCTTAACTAATGAAATGACAATTGTTTTTATGCCATGCAGACACTTTGCTAGTTGCTTTGATTGTTCTCTGAAAATAGATCATTGCTGCATATGTAGACGTAAAATTGCAGGTTATTTAAAATATATGTATGCTAAAAATAAAAGACAAAGTTACCAATATGCTGTTTTATTTAAAATAAATAAACATAGACTACTAACATAACTACATCAAATATTACTTATACATATATCTTGAAAGTAAAATTAATTTAGAGGCTGTAGTGGCCCCAGGGTAAAGTATCATATGAGTCTTTTAACAGATAGCGCTTGTCATCAAAAGGACTGAGGGCAATTTTGTCTGCTCTACACTAAATATGTTATGAGCATATGATCTAATACAGCGTTGGGAAGCAATAGTTTGCTGGTTTTCTTGCAAACAATAGAGGTAATCATCAAACGTAATACTATTTTTAACTACATTGTATTTTACGCCTTTTGACTTTTTGATGCATTTTCCTCCTAGGATTAGGTAGGTGTACATTTTCGAACGGAGGCCTACAAAATGTGAAATAATGTAGCCCTTAGCCTCATCCTTCATTAAACCAAGCACCTTTTTATTAACTAGTGGGATGTTGTAGATATTATCGGGGAGATAGTCTGATGTGTCGAAACGATGGAGATTGGGTTTGACGAGCTCTTCATATATATCATCAGAAATTATCTCAAGCAAAAATGATCAGTATCGATGTATAGAAGTTTGACTAGATGACGAGGGTACTTTTTATAAATGAAATCATAGAGGAAGTCATACATTAGGATTTTTGAAAGTTCCAGAATTGCGCACCCGATATACAGAGGTTTATTGAAGAGCAAATCAGTTTTGTTTAACTCAATTGCCATCAACTCATCATCGAATATGGTGCGACTGTGAAATGCTGGGGAAGCAATAAGATTTTTAGCACCGTATCGACCTTCCCAATGGTTGACTAGTTTAACGATACGATGCTTTCGGATATTCTCCATAGTTTTACCGAAGACTGCGTTATTCATCAATTTGAACAAATTCTTCTCAAAATCATTAGTCGCCTGAGCTCTTAGGGAAGTATTTAGATCGATATAGGACTTGAGCCACGGAGACTGTTTGAATTTCAACACCCGGTGAATGTGTTTGAGAATGATGCCATTCTCAAGAGCTTGTTTCAGATTTCTATAGTGAATAATGTATTTTTCCTTGTCATGCAAGGTAGTCATGAGTTTGGGAAGTTTAGAGCCGGGAGGAGTGCGGCGCTCCGGACAGAAGGGAAGGTCTTTATGATGATCATGCAAATGCTTGGGATACTCCAGATCAACTTCCAAAAAATAACCAATGTCTGAATCATCGGGAATTTGAGTGACATCGATGTTGGTATCAGCAGACCATTGGAATCCCCCGTAGGGTAAGGGTTGACTTTGACTATATCCATATAAATTATTAGCGTCTACGTGGTAAATGAATTTGGAGGGTTTATTAGGATTATAATTGGGCATATACTTGTTATTCGCCTCGGAAAACCTATTAGAACATTGGGAAATACCTCCACGTATGCCACGTTCAATGAACATCAGCATGTCAACATTTTGAAGAATTTCCAATTGGCAACTTGTGTACTTGAGCATACACTGCCAAGAATATCCAGGTAGAGTGTAACAATGGGCTGGATCTAAGTCATATGTTTGATGGGCCCTATCACCGAAATTTTCAAACACGTCAGTTAGAAGAAGAATGTCCACTTTCATGTACAACTCCATGTAGTTGCGAATGGTTTGGCATTCAAAGGAATCCCATACTCTTTTAGCATGTTCGTAATCAGCTTGAGAAACGTTCTGGTCATTCAATTTATTATAAAAATTCTCTATAGGCGGTAATTGGGTTTCACTTAATTTTTCCAATGAATCAACATAATCATAAGGAAAGATTCCCTTTCGTTTTAGCATCTTTAGTTTCGCTAACGACACATGATTGAAGATTGAAGTTAAATTAACAAATTGATCGGTTTTTAAAGTGGATGCCAGCTCATCCAAAGAAGATCCCAGAAATCTAAATGAGTCGATAAATCTAAATTTTATTTTTGTGTCCTTATCATGTTTAGTAAAGGCAATATACTTCTCTTTATTGATTGGTACAAGAGTTATTTGATCATGCTTGGCGAGATCTCTAATTATAAAGTGGGAGTCGTATCCACTTAGGTTGTGGAACACTACTGGAACTATGAAAGACTCTCGGTACCTGAGGTTACAATAATTATGTGAATAGCCTCTAAATGCACCGGAAAGGTGAGAGTGGTCTCTAACGATTTTATCTTGAGGTAAAAAGGGCTTCTCACAGATATGACATGTGCCAGATGCATCTTTGAGACTAACCTCCACATTGAGAGGTACAACATCGGTTAGTTTGGACTGCACGAACTTTGTCAAGTTTGCCATTTCATTGGTGAACCACTCCATACAGTTAGAGCCCGTGAAGCTCCTATAGTACGAAAAAGAGTCATCATAGGAACATTTGAAATAATAACCAGCACATATGGCTGAATGCTGCTGATATTTATGAGTTTTGGTAGAAGTAGTATCGGAAATTGGTAAAAGTATCGACTCAAAATCTGCATAAACAATAAAAGGAAGCTTTTCCTTGAATGAAAAATTATTAAACTCAACTACCGCCTTCTTAGGAAAAGATATTTTGCAATTATTTACATTTTTACAATATTCAATGTGGCTCTCAAGGCTGCTGGAGTCACTAAAATAATTTAGACAACGATCGCATATTAATTTTTTACTTTTATGCTTGCTAAGTTGATTTGAAACAAGACGTGATAAATTTTTAATTAGGCAGAAATGATATTTTATTTCCACGTCGTTTGCTGTTATTTCTACATTTTCGAAATCATTGATTTTAGGAACATATTTATTTTGAATCATTAAGAGATTGACATGTTTGTCTAACTTACATTTAGTGATTCGAGCTGGAACTGTTTGATAATACTCATTATCTTTTGTTTTTATCAATTCTAAGACATATACATTAATAGAAATATTATTAAGTTTCTCAAACTTAGTAATTTGCTGTAAAGTCATAGGAAATGTCAAACCAGTTAGATTTAATACAGTAGATGGCTCGGGGTAAGCTGATAATCTATCAACATTAATGGCTGTAGGGTACAAATGAGCAATAACGCTGTATAAAAAACAAAGATCATCATCATAGTTCTTAATATTGATTACAGCATGTTTTTTAGAAATTGATTCTGGTAATCTTATGAAAGATGAGGCTCCATTTCCAATTTCAAATTTATTTATGTTTATTTCTAAGTTTAGAACTTTATACAAACTCCATCCTGATGCCTTTTCCTGAAATTCCTCTAATTTACGTAAAATTTCATTCCGAATGTGTTCATAGAACCACCCATTCAAATCTGTACCCCTATCTATTATCGCGTTTTTCGTATTAAAATATTTATATTCCATAATTTCCTCCATTCCAGATTTCTTTATGAATTCACCACAAAAGGTTGTATTTACTTTAAGAGTAGGCATTGTTTTCAAAGTATTATTTATGCGCGCCTTAAAAAGGAAAAATGCATCATCTAAAAATTTAAAAATATTGATATGAATGAGATTAATGATTACTCCTGTTCGAACACGTGAGCGAAACGCTGACTCTACATCATACCATTTAACGCGATCACTTCTTTTTGACTTCTCACCAATTCCCCCACCCCTTTTGATGTTAGCATAATTTTTCAAATCATTTCTAAATCTTTTTATATGACTAATTTCAGACTGAAGCTTATTCAAAGTTCCTATATGTAAATCTGATTCACGAATAGCTCTGTTACATAAAATTAATTGTTTTTTACTTAATTTCAGCCAGCTAGATATTTGCTCTGGAGAGCAACGTTTCTTTGAGAAAATTATATTTGATGCTAATCTAAACTTGTTAATAATATCGGTACTAATATTCGCTATAGCCTCTGAATTCATTTTTACTCGTATAACAATATAATAAACTATTACAAACTTGAGAAATATCAATGGAATATTAACAGTAAAAGTATAACTGAAGCATGCAAAATTTAAAATAAAAACTTACAACTAAATTCTTTTATATTCACTCCGCAGAAATTTGAAAAAGCACTCGGGGTTGTAGTTTGCCTCCAAGTTGCTGCAGCCCGATGAATTCGATGTGGAACTTTCCACCGCCAAATTTGTCTAGGTGTGGTTTATATACCTGAGTGACCCGTTTCGGCAGGAAGGTTACGTGGTCCTCTAATTCAAGTAAGATGGTTTCACCGTATCTTGGGTTGACCAGTTTGGCTGCCAGAATTCGATACTTCTGGTTAAGCTGCAAGTCTTGAATTTTTATTGCCGGCTTGTTGTCAATCTCTGCGGAGGAAACTGCATTAAGTTCTTTCAAAAAATCCATTTTCTATAACAAAAATTAAATACTATGAACTTGGTTGCGTCTAAACTCTAATAATTTTTGAAATTGCATATTGGAAGCAAATTACCAAAAATTTAGGAATAGAACATTGAAATTTTTAAGAAAAGCAGACAGAAACTACCTGATTCGAATAACAAAACTACAAATTTATAATGAATCCAAACACTCCTAATAATTTTTGAAAGACACACACAAAATATTAGATGCAAATTAACAAAAGTTGGAACTAGAACATTGAATTGAAAAGCGGGCAGAAAATATTCAATTCGAAAAACATACTCTATTAATTTCAAATATTTTGAAGGGCAGTCACAAAATACTAAAAGCAAATTAACATAAATGAAATTAAGTAAATACTCACATAATGTTTTTTTGAACAACACACACTATCACTAGATACACTTTGCAAGTTGAATTAACAGTTAATTTCACAAAGCACAAACACAATCACTGTAGTTGATATGTGATCTCTTTGATAGTTGAATTAACAATGAAATAAAAATTCGCAATTATTTTATTTATCAGCATCGAACTACGTCATTTGCGTATAACGAAATTTCCGTTAGTTCTAGAAAAACAACTAATTAATGCTTATCATATGGGAACTTCCTGCAAAAGTTTGTTGCTGCAAACAACATGATAACCTAATCAAACCACAGCTTCCTGTAAATTTATTTAGCTCGGTTTCAATTAGCGTAAACAAGATATGACAGTTTCCTTTCACTGCGGTCATCATTTCCGGTTTGTGGTTTTGATATCTAAAATACCAGATATAATGTGAATTTATTATCAGGAAATTTCCGGTTTGTGGTTTTGATATCTAAAATACCAGATATAATGTGAATTTATTATCAGGAATTTTTAAATAATCACGGATTCATGATTTATATTATTTTTCGATTTTATTAACATTACATTTAAATAAATACAGATTTATGATTTGAGAATTTATTATCAGGAATTTTTAAATACATTTATGATTTTATTGGCATGAATTTTTAAATAAATACAGATTTTTATTCATCTCTCAAGACGTAAAAAATTCCTGGTTCCACCAGGAGTAAACTAAAAGTATCTGGGAGTCCTCCTATTGCTGGGCGCTGAGTTCTACCTCCTCCACGTGTGAACTGAGCCTCTATGAAATCAGTACGACCGCCCATACCTGCACGTTTCATTTGAGGTGGCCCTATATCTATTTCTACCCCATTTGGTAATCGATGGCTAAACAAGCAAGTGTTTCCAAACGGACATTTGGGTTTGCTTTTTCGGAAATACCTACATCGTATTTTCTTCATTTTTTCGTTTTTCTCAGCTATATAACGATCTTTTTCCGCTTTCTGGTAATAAACCTCAGATTGATAGACATAAGGAGACATAATACGGCATTCTGGACAGCCTCTGCGAATATTCAATTCAAAGTCTTTATTTTGATGCCATCTTTTTACGCATGGGAAGCAGAAACAATGGTTACAATTTGACAATAGCCCAAAATTATTAGTTATCTCTTCCAAACATATTCCACACCTTTTATTCATAGTGAATTGAATAAGACTGCACCTATAGCCACAAAAATCTAATATTTGTAGTGTTTGCTGTCGTCACACACTCACGACAATAAGTTAAAAGAATTTATTTCTTTTATTCAGTCTTGAGTTGAAGCTGTAACAATCCAGTCATGAATTTGGAAAGTTTACTTGATGACCAAGTAAGATTTAATATGAGTGCAGTGTCAACGAGAACTATACAACCGAAAGATTTAACTGGAAAGCTAAATCCCAAAAATGGATGTTACGTGGTACCAGACGTTTTAACAACTGTGATTACCTACAACGGACGCACTTGCATATATGCGGCAGTACCAGAAATTTTAACAATTAATATTACCGATACCGAGACCACTCTCAAAATTGGTGAAACAATTATACATTTAACGGTGGAGAGTTACACGGTGCTTAAAAAATACTTGGAATTTGCATATGGTTTCCATAACGATCCTTCACATGGAAAGGATGAACCTGACACTGTATGGGATGATTGCCAGCTTTGTTCTGATGGCATTTCTTTGGATTTGACTATGTGGTTGGATGATGGCGGCCTTACTATATATTGTACAAAAACAAAACAAAATATAGCTTTAATTATTAAGGATGCTCTGAAAATTCATAATATACTATATGCTAATAAAGATATTTAAACAGTTGTCTAGTTTTAATATATCCATTATTTTCACCTTAATTAAATTTCAGACGCTTGAAACAAATTTTTCCAAGTCTCAAAATTATTACGCTCGGCCTTGAATCATCCGACAAAATCAGAGACTCGAAGGAGTTGCCGTTCTTGCGCAGGTAGGCGCTCGCTTAGGAAAACTATAGACTCGAAGGAGTGGACGTTCTTGCGCCTGCAGGCGTTCAATGCCTTGAATCATCCGACAAAATCAGAGTCTCGAAGGAGTTGCCGTTCTTGCGCAGGTAGGCGGTCGCTTACGATAACTATAGACTCGAAGGAGTGGACGTTCTCGCGCATGCAGGCTTAAGCAAAAGATTTTAAATTTTTTTACAGACAACAAAATACCAAGATTTTAAATTTTTTTACAGACAACAAAATATCATATCCCCCCATCCAGCCCCCAAATATCTAACCGAACAACGCCCAAAAACCCGCGCCCACCCAACGGGCATGTACTATACCTTTTCAAATAAACATTTCTCGATTAACCGCATTAGCGCAGCTCGCTGGGTACCTGACTTTGTAATCAGGCAAGCCGCGTTCGATACCCGGCCAAGTATTTAGCTTTTTTTCTTTGTAACCACCACAACCATCAACAGATGGCGTGCACTCTGCAACCCACGCAACCCACAATACAATTGCTTTCATTTATTAACAACAGATGGCACGCACCTCTGCGACACACCCAAATGTCTTTCGCGCACCCCTACGACCACCCCCAATGTCTTCTTCTTCTTCCCAATGTCTTCTTCTTATCCAAACAACAACTACCAACAGCTCGGCAGCAGCTCCCGGCGAGAACTCGATGACTGGTTACCTTTATGCCCACTTCCGCTCCAGAAACCGCTTTGTTTAACTACTCAGACCATAGGACAGTTCCTTGAGTAACTAGTATCCCGTACTTGTCATTTAACATTCTAATTTTCATTCCTTAAATTCTTGGTTTTTCATTCTTAGCATTCGACCTGTCAGTCCAATAACTAACAGGCAATGAAATCCAACCATTGGGATTGTTCCTTGAATTCCTGTTATCCTATACTTTCTTTCAAGCCACGGTCGTACCATTATCACCCATATATCTGCTATCCTTCGTAATCAACATCGACCAACATAGTCTAGTATATTCTCACTATCCCGCTCCTGTCATTCATCCTTTCAATACCCCCATTTGATTATCAACGGACAACAGAATTCAACCGTTTGGACCGATCCTTTAATTCCTCGTATCCCTCTCTTGTCATTCACATACTTGAATGAATTGATTCGTATGGTATTCATCGCACCATAAGACTGTTAGAGCATCAAATTTGAATCAAATCATCTACTTGACAATGCTTTGAAATGACCAAAGTGAGGACTAGTGACGTCACAAACTCGGTGAATTCCTGGTATCCCATTCTTGTAATTCTATACAAGATAACTATTGGTTAACGGCATCCAACCATTAGGGCAGTTCCTTGAGTAACTGGTACCCATTCTTGTCATTCAACTATCCACTCTCCCACGTGATAACCAACAAGCAACGAAATCCAACCGTTTGGTTCGTTCCTTGAATTCCAAGCATCCCGTTTTTATCATTCAACCATCCGCTCTCCCACGTGATAACCAACGAGCAACGAATTCCAGTCGTTTGGTTCGTTTCTTGAGTTCCAAGTATCCCGTTCTTATCATTCAACCAGCCACTCTCCCACGTGATAACCAACCAGCAACGAAATCCAGCCGTTTAAATCGTTCCTTGAATTTATTGTTTCTTATAGAGGTACAGAAAAACTTGTTTGAATCTAGGATAAACGTACAGATTACCCCTTATAAACCATATATACCAATGATGAGGCAAGTCCATAGATCTTGGAAAGTCACATACTTGAGTCAATTGAATCGTATGGTATTTTCATCGCACCATAAGACTGATGGAGCATCAAATTTGAATCAAATCATTTACTTGACAATGCTTTGAAATGACCAATGAGAGTGAGGACTAGTAACGTCACAAACACGGGCGTAGAGGAGAAACTTTTCTATGACAGACAACACGTGCGGAGCTTGATACCTATAGCGGTAATGTTGAATCAGACAGATAACATTGAAATGTTGGTATATTTCAGAATTTTGGTTTCAAACTTTGTATGCTTAATGTTTGGATCAGGTCTCCTATATCTCTGTAGACAGGTACATCAGCTAGCGACAACATAGGGCTCTATACGTAGAGCCGTTACGTCAGATTCTCAAATATTTCCCTACGCTGCAAGAACAAACATATTTATAACTTCTTATTGTTTAGATGAGATCTTGGAAAACATATTTGAGAAAAAGACGTGATTTGTATGAAATCATAGCGTTCAATGGCTAACACAAACAGTAACAGCTGGGATGTTGTTGACAAATTATGTAAAGCAAACTCACGCAACATACAATACACAAAGCATGTCAAACACTCACACAACATCATTGCAGATGTCCAACACTCCCACAACATCATTGCGCATGTCTATCATCCAGACAACATATCTGTGCATGCCTATCGCTCACACAACATCATTGCACATGTCTAACGCTCACACAACATCATTGCACATGTCTAACGCTCACACAACATCATTGCGCATGTCTAACACTCACACAACATCATTGCGCATGTCTAGCATCCATACATCCTCACTGCGCATGTCTAACACTCATACAACATTACTGCGCATACCTAATCCTCAAACAACATCATTGCGCACGTCTATCATCCATACAACTTCACTGCGCATCTCTAACACTCATGCAACATCACTTCGCATATCTACCAGTTCCACACGTTCACTGGGCATGTCTAAGATCCATATACCCTCATTGGGGATGTCTAACACTCACACAACATCAGTGCACATGTCCTAACAACAGCATCCAGCATTCCTGTTCCTACCATGTTACTTTCATCATTCCCGTTCCCATTATTATGTTTCTAGCATTCCCGTTTCAGCACTCCCATTTCCAGCTTATGGTTTGTTGTCGTTTTAATATAATATATTTAAGCTAATGGGACCTACTCCAGAATTTATTGCTAATTTATTTCGCAAGAATTAAATTTACTGCTCCCAACTCTCCGAGAAACAGTGTGGCTATGCTAACTTTAGTCTAAAGTTAGCATAGCCACATTCTATATCTTCGGAACGAACAGCGCTACCGGGGTGATCTTGGTGGCGTATTTTATTGCTAATTAATTGCTATCCAATGGCACTAGAGCAAATAACCAAAAAGTACCCCTTCTGCCCCTACTGAAATTCTCACCCCCCGACAATTAAAAAAAAATTATTTCAATATTTTATGTTGTATAAAATCAGTACACTTTTAATTGCTAATTAATTGCTGAAGTTCTACCCTCGTTAGTATTTCATTTGTCCAACCCCTTCTGAGAAACAGTGGTTATGCCAATTTTAGACTAAAGTTCGCTACCGGGGTGATCCTGGGGGCGTATTTTAGTGCTAATTATTTGCTAACGATTGCCACTAGAGCAAATAAACAAAAATTACCCATTTATCGCCCACTGAATTTCTCACCCCTTCGAAAACTAAGAGAAATTATTTCATTGTTTTTCGTTAAAATCAGTTTACTTTGTGCATTTTTATATAGTTTTTTTATTGTTATTAACAAGGGGGTAATTTTATATTCTTTTGAGTGAAAATTAATTAATTAAAAACGTTTCATAGGTGGATTTCTATAGATTGGACTGAAATTCTATTGACTTTTTAAATTAGAGTTATTAATAGTAACAAGGACTGAATGTAAAATATAATTCCCAGAACGATGAAAGTCGAAGTAGAAAATAAGACAAATCAGATTTAATTCGTTGTATTTGTTAATTTATTATCAAAGTTTGGGAAGTTTTGTACGTTCTTCATCACTTATCAGGTCACCTATAAGCACAAGAATCATTTATTATATAACACAAAATAAATAAAAATGAATTACTATAAAAAATTTTACCTTAAATTTAAATAGTTTTGTCTAAAAACACATCATAGTAGGGTTAGCTTTAGATAAAATATCGTATCATGACTTAACTAAAACAATCAAAACTTGTGGGAAATTCAAAAACGAGTCTTACAACTTTGAATGCTTGAATATATTTTCGTGTGGTCAAGACAAATTTTGATGTACATGTACTGGCCCAACGAAAAGAAGTTAACAGGAATATTTCCCAAAATACTAATTATTTTGTTAATCACAAAAACATTTCAAAAAATGAAAAATAGTTATTTTTAATAAACTATTGTTGTTAAATTTTCTTTCATGTTCAAATCTGTACTGGTTGGGTTTATAAGACTTGCGGCAGGTGAAGACTGAATTAGAAATTTCATGTCTCGTCGTAAAAACTTGAGTTAAAAAAACTTACGGGGACTCTACATTCTAAGTTATGGGGTTTGTTAAAGCTTATGAACTGTTCTGAAATATATACCCGATGTCCCAACTAAAACGAGTCACCTGGAATACTTCTCAAAACTATTTTGAAAATCTCAAAATCACGTCAAAAGGTTTACGAAGGGGGGCAAATTTGGCCATACTAACCATTATTTAAATTGCATCCTTATCACCCCAGCGGAACCCTACCATTACAGACACCTCTTTTTAAAACCTGGTTAAAAAGAAATTCAACGGTGTGATGTATTTGATATTTCATCAACATTTAAGGAATTTTCGAGTTAAAACGTGATTCCCGGGTATTTTTCCTTTCTCTGATGTTATTGACGAATAATAATTAAAATAGATAATTCGCTGAATTTTAAAGACTTTTTGATATTACGACAAATAAATCTGACAATAGATTTTAAATCATTTTATTATAACAGATGTCTCATATCATCTAGTAGCCTATACGCGGGTCTTTAAATGACCTCAAAAAAATCCAGGGGTTCATATCTGGCGACCTTGCTGCTTTTAAAGAGTAAATGTGTTAGTTTCTTTCCATGGGCATAAATACATTACTGGACTATTGGGCTAATTCAATGCAACGGAATCCGTAGTTAACAAGAAACGCGAGCCAAGAAGCCACTATTAGGACATGGTCTAATAGAACCGAAAAAATCTTTAAGATAAATTGCCTTAACATTAGAAGTACATGAACGTAGTAAGTTCCATCCCTACAAAATCAGCCCGGTCCAAAAATTAAGTGAAGAAGATTTTGACAAGAATACAATTCTGTGAAACATTGTCCGGTCATATAAACACCGATAAGAATTTTTTATACAGTACTTCTCTGACGAAGCCTCCTGTTATTTAGATTGTGGGATAAATCATCATAACTGCCGATGCTGGAGTAACATTAATCCATACTTATTTAGACCTCATATTCGCTGACTTCTAAAGCTAAATGTGCGGGCAGGAATCCTAGGTGATTATTATTTTTTCAAAGGCGGCACTTTAAGTGGAGATAAGTATTTAGACTGTCTTGCAAACGCTGTATATCCAAGAATAACTGAAGTTATGGCAGGCAGATGCTCGTCTAGCAGAACACGAACTTGTTTTACAGCACGACGGTGGCCCACCACATTATGGCTTGCCAGTTAGAGAGTTTCTGCATACTCGATTTCCTGATAGATAGATTGGAAGAGTGGCCAGCAAGGTCGCCAGATATGAACCCTCTTCTTTGGGGTCATTTAAAGACCCGCGAGTACGCTACTCCTCCAGGTTCAGTAGATGATATGAGACATCATATCCAAAAAGAATGTGGCCGAGTTTGTCCCGAATTTTTTCCAATGTGCGCACTGAATTTGAGGCACGATTATACCACTGCCTTGCAGTGGATGGACAATTTCCAACATCTGTTATAATAAAATGATTTAAAATGTATTGTCAGTAGATACAACAGGAGAATACTGGCTCACTTTTCTATAGGGAAAATTTTGCAAAAGTTGAAGACGGTGTTTTGATGCGGTGAGAATGGTACGAAGGTTTTTTGATTGATAGATATGTGTATTTGATTGACATATTAGTAGTTTGTGTCAATTACAAATGTTCTAGATTGGTGATAAAAGAATTAATAAATATAATATCAGCTGAGTATTAAAATAACATATGTGTATTAAATTCGCAATAGGTGCACGTGGTTCACATAATTAAACGAAACTCGTATCGCCCACGGCATAATGACGCAGAGGATTTTTACAAGTAAAAAAAAATGTCAGGGTCCTCTCCTCGAAGGCGGATGATATTTCGAAAAACAACATATGTGTATTAAATTCGCAATAAGTGCACGTGGTTCACATAATTAAACGAAACTCGTATCGCCCACGGCATAATGACGCAGAGGATTTTTGCAAGTAAAAAAAAAAATGTCACGGATCTCTCCGTGAAGGCGGATGGTATTTCGATAGAAATATCTGGTTTTCTACCCGCGGAATAACCTGCAAGAGCCTCCCATTAGCGGGTAATACATGAGTTCAACGATACTGATATCATCTCGAAGGCTAACTGGCGAGCCGGATTCGAATTTTTGCGAGTTTTTACTTTCTTAGAAATTACGTCAGATCGACCGAGCGGTCAAAGGCGTTGGATTCCACATTCCACATTTAGCTGGATTTTCAAATAACCTATATGAGCCTCCCATCTACGTGGGAAGCGAAGCCAGCTTCTTCATAAAATACCTGTGAGAGAGATCGATAATATCTGTTTTTTTTTAATAACCAACAAACTGGTAGAATGAAGGTTAGCCAGCGTGCTAACTGAATTGATCTTATAAAGTAAAATCAAGCAAAATGTTAGTTCTTCAGTGTTAGTTGAAGTGTAGACATCAGCAGTAACAATGAGTTTAATTGGTAAACTAAACCCACAAGTTGGTACTTATGAAGTTCCTGAATTAGTAAAAATAACAATCAGCAGCAATAGTTCGATTACGCTTCAAAATAAGGAAACGTCAATACAGCTCTCAGAAGAGAGTTTTGGCAAATTCATCAATTATCTGGAAAACGCTTTTGCGTATTATTCAGATCCAGAGAACGACGATCCCGATTGTTTCTGGGACTCTCATGATACCTGCACCGATGGCATCCATTTATGTATCAATGTGTGTTACAACGAAGGTGGTTTGTCATTATTTGAGACGGTGAGGAACAAACTAAAGGCAGGTAAGAGTTTTAGTAAGGAAAATATCCTTCAAATACATAGTGTGCTATGTAAAACGCTAGAAAAAGAGTCCGAACCTGAGAAATTCGTTGCTGATTCCTCTCCCGACCCACCAACCAAGAAAATGCGATACAAGTGTTCTAATCTGACCGAAATACCAGACGATGTGGACGATTTAGATTTGGAGTCACAAGTTTTTTATTTTTAGTATATTTTTACAAGAATTATCGAAATCTGTAAATAAAAAACAATTGCAATACTGTGTGTTTTATTTTAAATATATGAAAGAGAAAAATTAAATAAATAAAAAATTTGCCCAGAAATGTTAGCCGAGAAATGGGATCGAACCGGGGACCTGTAATGGGGAATATACTTACCTTTGTAATTAACTCGGCGCTCTTTCTACTCAACCATTTCTGGGTGAATACAAAACAGGGTGTAAAGGTATAAGTGTTGCATTATAAAATTGTTAACTGAAGAATAAAGACGTATACGTCATTTTCAATAATGATATTATTGAAAGCTACTATTACTACTAGTTTTGTGATATTGACTTTTATATCACAAAATATGCTATACACAAATATACCACAGGGGGTGGAAAATGTGGCGGTATGCTTTTCTATGAATTGCTCAAAGAGATCTGATTTTTCGCTAATGAGGCGGACATTGCTAAATGATGGGCTACTACCAGCATATTTTGCAGAATTTCCAAAAGATGACACCCCATTACGCTACAAACTTAAAATTTTCTTTTACAATGGCACTGAAGAGGATTTTGATGGTTTAACAGCAAATTATGATTGTCAGCAGGAAGCCAAAGCAACAGCAACGACTAGTAGACAACAGCTACCAAATTCGCTTCAGAGAGAACTTAATAACTTATTAATATTATTATGTTTTGCTGTTATATCTTTGATATTATTGTTGGTAAAACTTATGTTGAAATGTACAAGATCTATACACTCGTTAATAAAATAATTTTGAGAAATAAAAATGCATGTTATGTTTCATTCATTTATTGAGGTAAAATCTTATTGATTAACCAATCATAAATATCATTACAATTTTTTATAGCACATTTGTATTCTGCGTATTCTTCATTAGAATCTTCATAATGATAGCCACAGACTATGGGATATTTACTTGTCTCACGGTCCTTCTTAGTCACGTCTCTCAACTTTACGGCGTTGATGGTATGCTCCAAATTTACGAACTTCACATGATTGAACCCAAGCTCATTTTTACACTTTTTAACTAATAAGTCATATTTTTGGTGACCTCTAACGTAGACATGAGAACATCTGGAGAGAAGAAAATTCAAAATCATATTCAACTGGCTTACATCCCAGATTCCACCATTGTAGCTGAGTCCATGAAGAAAATTTTCACAATATCTCACGGTTCGTCGATCTTCCTTGCACAGCAATTCAAATGGTCGAGGAGGCTTAAACAGGTAATGTATGACACCCGTTGCATGTGTCTTGATAGCCAATTCTTTGGGAACAAATTCCCCGTTAAGGATGAAGCCTTAAATGTCAACGATTGCGATTTCCATGGTGAACTGAAGTTGTGATGTGCAGATGTGCTCTTTTATGATAGGTTACGAACAATTTCGCTGAGTGGGAGAAACTCCATCAAACAATCGTGGATGATTATACAGAAGGCACGTGTTTTGTCAGGAAAACCTGTTTGAGATTCAATATCCAGGCGTACATCTACAGTGGAGGATTTCATGCTGTCCTCACGTCGGGAACAATCGATTACGAAGAGAGTGTGATTCTTGAAGGTGAGATAGTCTAGGAGCGGGTGTCGTTTGCCAGCAAAACTGGGATAAAAGTCCGTGTAGCGTTTGTAGGCTTCTCCGTATTCGTTCCTGGGGAAATCCAATAGCCATCTTTCGTTCGGCCAAAATTCTCCATTAAGAGTTAGACGAATATTAGACATGTGGATATGATCAAATTCCGTGGGATCAGCCGCTATGTTGCTGTGCTTATTGGTCTGGAAGGCAACGATGACGTATCGAGGACTCTCTACAGCAGCACAAGTTTTCACAGCCCAAATTTCTCGTGTGGCGCCTGTCTTCAGAGCAGGCAACTCATGAAGTTCCCATTTACGAAAGGGAATAATAATGCCGGTATCTTGCTTAACGGCTTGCAGCAGTTCAAGTTTCATATCATCGTTTGGGAATATATGCTGGACTTTGAGTTCAATGCTGTCAATCGTCACGCTTGCTTTTGTAGATTTATCAGTAATAATAAGACAATCATCATCATTTCTTGCTCGCACTAAACGTATTGTTTGCTTTCCACAGGTTACTCGCTGGTAGTCGTTGAAGAGGGAAAACAAATGCTTGAGCGGGATGTACATTCGGAAAGATCTGTCTGCTGCATTCACAATTGGTTTACCGGGAAAATTCCAGCCAGCAATAGCTAATTCTCTTGAACTGGTAGGATCATAGCACAGATAACCTCGTATGGCACTGACGCGACCGGGATCGCGAACCGATTCCATTTCTTTACCACACTGTTCGTAAACCATATTATCGAAGAAAAAAGCTCCTGCATTAGGGGATAGGGAAACTTCACCTGCACCTGCCGTTACATTAATTTGACCCTTAACGGCGATATACGAGTCCGCCATGGATAACCAGGAATCGGCTTGGTTCACAGTAATCTTCACTATGTCGTTGTTCCCAAATGACTTTACATAGGGATAGTAGGTTCTGACTTCCATTCTGCGAATGCTGTCATCGAAACTGGGCTTTCGGAAGATATCGAATGCTTGAGTTGACATGATAGCCTAGCGATTGTAGAAATAGTTTATTGGAGAACGTAAGTGATCTCTTCAAAGGTTTCGTTGATACTGACTTTGGCTGTGGTATGTTTGTACTTTTATGAGGATGCTCAAATATGAGTAAGCGTCCCATTATTGCTGCAATAGCTGTTTCAGTTCCAGTCTCACAATGATTTCCTCCCCTCGGAAATTGACGAGTTCAGATTCCTGATTAAGAATTCTCAAAGTTATGTTGTGTATTTCTCTTCGGTTGATAGGTAGGTAGATAAGATGTTGAGGTGTTTCGTCAATAGCGAAACCAGGATCAACTCCAATGGCAAACTCGTATATGGTATGTGACGGTCTGTCGTTGTAGAATGCTCCCGATGTGATGTTACTATCGAGATGGATTGTTCGCACTTTTATAATATTCACTGGTAAATCAGAGCTGTGTACTTGAAGAGGTGTGAGCAGTCTCTTGGAAAAACCCAGTATGGCACCGATGCTGTTTTCCTTTTGAAAGTCTATTGCGTATTTACTGCTGTATATTTCACACTTGAGTGTATTATTGTTGGGTTTCAATGAGAAAATCTCATCTACATCCTTTGAATGCTGCACACCCAATACTTTTCTAATGTGGGCTTCAATATCACCAATTTCGTAGCTGCCTTCAGGTAATTCGATGGTGGTTGGTTTCTTTTTCGAGTCGATTAAATGCACTTTGCTACCCTTCTCAATGTTCGGGATGCTGTTGTAGGAGTGGAAACTCAGCAAGGCTAGACCGTAATTGTAGTCAGGATGTAGTTGAATAGGTGGTTGAAAATCAATGGACAGTATTGAACTGCGTCCTTTCAGCGTTAATATCAAAGACATGACTGAAGATTTCCCTCAATGTTAGGTGTTATTATAGAGAAATTGCAGACACAAATGACCGCAATTAGATTGATTATAATTTTGGTAGGAGTCGTTGTTGTAGAGTATCGATACATTACTTCCTAAATACTCAGCCAATTCACGAGGCGGTTTCAAATTACCAAAACTATCGAAATATTGCGCAACGTTTCCATTTTTAATGTAAGCTACCCAGTGTGTGCCTTTGTTGTGACTAGAATCCAAGTTGATAATTGCCGACTCGGTTCTTGATGGTTGTTTGTTTTTAGGTAAGGCATCACGCATAAATACACCTTTAAAATTTGGTATTTTCAATTTTTTGGCGTATTCAACAAGCTCACTGGTGTAAAGTGCTCGACTGGGTAGCTTTATCGGGAGTTTTTTTGTTGTTTCTTCAAATAGAGACCGAAGCCTCCTTTGCGAGACTTTTTCAGGTAGAGCCCGGACCCTTTCTTTCCAATCTCCTCCATAGCTTGATTGTGTCGTCTGTCCTCTTCGAGTTTCTTTTTAGCATTTTTTGCGTCTATTAGTGTTTTACCCAAAGTTGCAGCTCCTCCAGTAAGGGTTCCAAGAGCTGAGAGTCCTGCAAATAGCGGGAGTAATGGGAGAATTCCCCCGACTTTTGACTCGAAAGGTATTACACGAGGAACTCGAATTTTCTTACGACCACCAGCTTTCTTAATTGCCATCCTAGCCGCTCTCAAAGCCATCAGCGATGACTGTCGTAGACTTTGTCCTGCAGGAGAGTTAGCGATAGCTTTATTCGTAGGTAGCATGACATGCTTTCGAAATGGTAAAAGGGTTTTGCGTGTTGAAGATTTTCGCTTACGGGAAGATTTTTTCACACCTCTACTCCTCTTCCGCTTTGGAGATTTCATACCAAGACCGAGTTTCTGTTTGGTTTTCATAGTCGTTGTTATGAGCCAAGCAGCTGCTTTTTCACCGAGTGAAGCGTCCTTAGATTTGAATCTCTCCCAAGCCCTATTCTCCAACTCAAAATCTGCCTTATGACGGTCTGCTAGAGAAGTGCTTTTACTGTAAGCAATATCGTGATCCCGACAAGCTGCGTCGGTTTTGTTTATACCTCGCTGTCCTAGAGCTAAGCGTTTTTCGAGTTTCGTACCCGGTCCACAAAATTGATAGCCAGGAAGGTGAATTTCAAAGGGCAACTTGTTGATTAGAGTGTTCACTACACTTCCACTACCTTCAGCGGTTAACATAATACTGACTGACTGACGTTCAGAAAGTAAATTTTATATTTAAACGTCCACCCAAAACAAATGTACATCAGTTTACTTTGAGATGCACATAAAGCAGCAAGATATTCAATTGCCTATAGAAAATCTAGATTTTGTGGCGGAAGGGGGTGACAATGATAGTGTGCCATCGAAAAATGGGAAACTATGGCCAAATTCCGTCCGGGCGGCGTTCTGCGGCCCCAGCGGCTGCGGGAAAACCAATGCGCTGCTCTCGCTTTTGTTCAACGAAAACGGATTGCGATTTAAAAATGTCTACGTGTACTCGAAATCTTTGTACCAACCAAAATACCAACTACTACAAGAGGTTCTCAAGAGCGTTAAAGGTGTGTCATATTTCCCTTTCAGCGAAAACGAAAATGTAATTGATCCATCAGACGCCTGTGAGTATTCAGTGTTTATTTTTGATGATGTGGCTGGTGATAAACAGAAAAAGATTCAGAATTTCTTTTCCATGGGACGGCACCGACACATCGATTCAATTTATTTGTTGCAGACGTATAGTAAAATGCCCAAGCAACTAATACGAGACAATTGTAATGTGATTGTGCTATTCAAACAAGATGAAATCAATTTAAAGCACGCCTATGATGAACACGTATCTCCGGATATGTCATTCGCTACGGGTTCGTGGTTATTGTTACAGAATTCAATTTAAATGAAGGGCGATATCGCCAAGGTTTCGATAAATATATAAGACTACAAAGCGAAAAATAATCAGTCAGTCAACAAAAATGTCTTCAGTGAGCAGCAACAGCATTGCCGAAGCTTTCCGCAAGAAAAAAATCAAACAACTAGCACGGTCCATTCGCAAGAAGTACCTCAGTCTAAAACTGGGTAAATCGGAAAACGATGAGACCCTCAATAAGCTCTTTGAACCGGTAGTCGGACCTTTGAAACAAATAGTTTCGACTACATCCAAAGTTCTCACCAAGATACCACCAGCGTCAACAAAATCACCTCCGGTGTTGCCATCCATAAAACGAGAAACAATTGTGAAAAAAGAAAAACTAGAACCGTTAACACCAAAATCCAATCTATTCCTCGAAGAAGAACCAGTCGCAGAGACTAGTTTTTATACCGATGCTGAAGCCGAGGAAACGGAAGAAGAGAATGATGATCCGACTAATTACTCTGACAAAACCTTTGAGTCCTATATGGAGCAGTATCCAGCAATGGTGCAAAAGTATGTAACCGAATATTTCCACAAGAGTGATAAAATTGACAACATTTATGGACCCTCATACAATTCGAAAACCTCCAAGTGGTATCTCGGTAACAAAGAAATCAACTTTGATATGAGGACAGGACGTCTTTCTGTTGGAGACGCTGTGTTTCGAGGATCACCTGGTCTTTACCAACTGATATTCTATAAGGACCCCGCATACTCTCCAGATGACAAAATCGTGTACCAAAAAGTTTTGGAGCGGGCATCAGTACACCGGAATGTAAAAGGACATTTGAAACCCTCAGGAATATCCAAATACAAGGATGTCATTAAACCTATGTTTATAAAACCAATTAAACCAAGCAGCAGCAGCGAAGGAAGAGGTATGAAGTTGAAATATAATACAAAGCCTATGGAATACGTCTACTGGGACGATCCCAATGAATTGGTAGATCGTTTAAGGTTACTTGTTGCATCGAAAGAGGCCGGCAACACATCCCACGACAACGAAATTGTAGCGATAATAAATGAGCTCAAAGAAGCCAATATTATACGCGACAAATAACCAAAGTAGTCATTAGTAAAATGTCTCTCGATAAATTTGGTCGAAGTGCTGTTCAACAACAGCAACCGAGTGATTATGAGCGCGCAAAAATACCCTTTTCCTTCACAGCCGATGGAAATATCGATGTAGAGAAAGTGATAATTTCAAATGTTGGAGATCCCAAAGCGGATATGGATGCCGCCAATAAACTCTATGTCGATGACAGAGTACGCGACAAGTTGTCTCAAATTAAAAAGGACTTTCAAGTGGCATTCAATGATTTCAGCGATAAGGTTTACAGCAGTATGCGAAAACTTGAGAAAAATCAACATACTATTGATAGCAGCTTAAGGGTTAATCAACAGACCTTTCTGGAATTTCAATCGAGTACCAACGTCCAGCTTAACCAGCTTACGAAATTGCCACAGCAAATTGAAGAGAATCTAAAACAGACTATAAGTTATGAAATTTCGCAATTGAAAAACGATATTGATGAAGTGAAGGCCATCAAAGAGAAAATGCTAAAAGTTGTACCCGAACTATATGTGGATATGCAAAAATTACACGATGAAATGAGTGATAAATTTAATAAGATGAACTTAGAGATGAAAAAATTATCAGATGGCATCAAGAGCGAACTACGATCTCACAAAAACGAAGTCTCTTCGCAAATCAACAATCAACTAAAGATGATTAATCCAAAAATTGTAGCCATTCAACAGCAACAGCAGCAGCAGCAACAGCAATCTGCTCTAAAGACTAAATAAAAAGTCATCATCCATGTTAAATTATAGTAGTCATCATGAATTATTCCAAGGAAAAAGTTCAAGTTGTAAAGGAGCTGCATCGACCTGTGAGAAAAAAATTTCCACGACGTCACACCGTCATTAAGGGTTTCGATGATTTATGGCAGTCTGATTTAGGACAATTAGATCTTTATGCGGGAACTAATAGAAATTTTAAGTATATAATAGTGGTAATTGATTGTTTTTCCAAGTACGTGTGGACGAGGCCGCTGAAATCAAAATCAGGAGAGGAGGTGACAAAGGCTTTCGAGAGTATTCTCACTGCTAATGGTGGGCGCCGTCCGAAAAACTTGCAAACAGACCACGGAAAAGAATACTACAATAGTCACTTTACGAAACTAATGCAAAAATATTCGATTAACCACTATAGTACATTTAGTGGGATGAAAGCAGCCATATGTGAGCGCGTGATAAGGACGCTAAAGGAGAAATTATTCAAGTATTTCAGTTTAAATGGCAGTTACAAGTGGATTGACATTTTACCTGATATCGTTCAGTCTTATAACAATCAAAAACATCAGACGACGAAAATGCGCCCTAGCGACGTAACTGCTGCTAATGCTGACGACATTAAAGTATTCAATAGATTGAAAATCACCGGACCTAGGAAACTCAAGGTGGGTGATGTGGTGCGAATAAGTAAAGTGAAACACGTCTTTGAAAAAGGACACACCAGGAATTGGACTACAGAGCTATTCAAGGTACGTCAATATCAGTTAACGAATCCCATTACCTACCTGTTGGAAGATATGAGTGGCAGACCAATTCAAGGGGGATTTTATGAGGAAGAATTGCAAAAGACCGCCAACCCTGACGTTTATCTCGTGGAAAAAGTGTTACAGAAAAAAGGTAATAAAGTCAAGGTTCGATGGTTGGGTTTTGATAAAAGTCACGACAGCTGGATTGATTCCAGCAACAGGTTATAACTTGCAAAACAGGAGTAGGAGTGAAGACAACGGCGGAGACGTTATAAAACCCTTCTGAATTTACCATTACCTTCAGTAAGAGCAGTTCAATTTGGTGAGCAGCAGTATGAGTGATACTAGTTTTGAAGAAATTGACTACAACGCCGACCTAGATAGAATCTTAAACATGTACGAAGAAGCAGTTAAAACAGAAGCGTTTTACCTGTTACACACCAAATTTCCTCTCATCAATTCTGAGTTGGAAATCCAATGTGCATTAAGTCCAGCTCGAACGTTTGCACCAGTAGTTATTCTGCAAAAAAATAATGTGAAAATTGTCTTGAACAGCTTCGAATGGGCGGATGTTTTGTGCGTTCTGAAGTTGATGAATCAGAATTATTTAGAAAACCCAAATATTAGCAGTCACGAGGTTGCAGCACCAATTTCCTGTGGAGAATTTCTACATATAACCCAAACAAGATCTGAGGATGACGAGAAACTAATCTTGTTGATGCAAAATATTATTGCGTTATATTTCTCTCATAGTGATGTAGTGGAACTTTTTAGAATTGAACATATAATTTCTAGTCGAGTAGAAGCATATTTAGAAATGAACTTTTGTAAATATTATTTCAAAGTTTTAAATGAAGTTTGTTCATGGAAACATTTAATTTGTTCGCAACCAGTTGAACGACTGCTATCATCTTTCTGTTTTGATAATACATCTCAACTGGGTATTGCTTTAAAAGAGTATCTTTATTATTACAGAGAAAAAATTGTAGCCGATATTGTAGCGAGAAAACCTCAATAAAATGTATAAAATCATCCCGTTTTTTAATTTTCCCTCAGTTGATATATTACAATCATGGAGTGTAGAGATTGGTATCAAGTATACGAACACAGATTACGTACCTTTGAAAACTGGCCATCAGAATTCCCAGCTTCCAGACTAGCAAGGGCTGGCTTTATTTACTTTGGTCAAAATGATGTAGTAAGATGTGCATTTTGTGGGACTGAAGGATTCAACTGGCAAATGACAGACGATCCTGTAGCTGACCATTTAGATTGGAATCCGAATTGTTCCTTCTTCGATACAGATAGCGTATACTTAATAAATAGAAAAAAACCTGTTGTTCATAAAGATAAAATAAGTGTTGCCAGCAGATTTTCTACGTTTGGCAATTGGCCTATAGCTCTAAAGCAGAGACCTAATGATTTAGCAAAACTTGGATTCTTTTATAGTGGTTCAGGAGATAGAATCATATGTTATTGTTGTGGCATTCAGATTTCAAACTTGCTGTCAAACGATGATGTTACTGAACGGCACTTGATGATATCCAACAACTGCTTAATGATACAAAAAACAATAGAAGATTCAAAAGCTACTAGCTTATCTTGCAAAATTTGTTTAACTAATGAAATATCTGTTGTACTTCTTCCATGCAGGCATTTAGCCTGCTGCTCAAGTTGTTTTATAAATATTGATAAATGTTGTATCTGTAGATGTGAGACAGTTGGGTATTTAAAGGTCTTTATTTCTTAAAATAAAAAGCAGTTTTCATATATATAATATATCGTTTTATTTTAATATCTAAGAAAATTTACAACATAAGAAAATAATATTTATTTTAGTATCTAATAAATGAAATATTGTTATTGTTAGTAATATTTATACAATTAACAAATTAGTGATTAATATAACTTTCTATAAAAAAACATTCCAAGAAGCCTAAATTAGAACAATTTTGTTTTCTTTTCATAGTGCAGATCTTCAATACAATCATCCCGATTTTTTAATTCAAATAAAGGTGTCCAACAAAGAGAACACCAGTGCCATTTTTGTCTGTACAATTGATGTAACTGTCTAGCCTCAGACCTTACATGATATTTTCGTTTATGATGATTAAGTTCTTTTTGCTTATATCTAAAAGCATATCTTAAGCTCAGTAAACATACCTTGCATACCTTCAGTGTATAATCAGGAATTTTGTGGTATGTAAACCAAGCGCAATAATCATCATAATCGAGGTATGGTTCTAGATAGTTACTATTCAACAAAACTACTTTTAATGCAAACGGCATATCTTCTGGTTCAACATAATTCAAACTCCTCTAGAATAGCATCATAATCTAGAGTTGGGTTTGAATATGCTTCTAAAAATTGTTGATGCTTATAGGTTGGAAATATTCTAATTATTTGTTGAGTTAGACTCCATGGCAGTGGTGACTGGGAAACGAATCTACTGATTTTATTAATTTTACTGCAAATTGTTTTAATAGAGGCTTCTTGTAATGTTAACATGTTCTCCATAACTTAGGGTTACCTAAAAGAGAAAAATAATTCAAATTAAAATTGTTTAATCCTATAGTGACCCCATGGTAAAGTTTCGAAACTATTAGGGAGAAGGAAGCGCTTATCATCAAAGGGATTCAAAGCTATTTTAGTTTGCTCAACGCTGTAGACATCATGATGCTTTGATTGAATGCAGCGTTGAGTTTTATGTAAGATGTAATTTTGGGTAGAGTCTTTCGTAAATTTTTCCAAACAATCTAAATAGTCCTGAAAAGTGATTTTTCGCCGAACCACATTTCTCTTTACACCCTTAGCCTTTTTAACGCATGAATTTCCTTGTATTTTATAGGTATATTGTTTAGATCGTAAGCCTACAAAGAATAGAAGCATTTTACCATTTGCCTCATCTTTCATGAGACCTGGGACTTTTTTATTTATCAGTGGTATATCCCAACGATTATCTGAAGGATAATCGCTGGTATCAAATCGATGAAGGTTAGTTTTGATTACATCTTCATATACATCATTACATTGAATTTCATATATTAAACTATCTGTGTCAGTGTATAATAGTTTACATCGTTCTACAGGAAATTTGTTTAGCATGAAGTCATAATGAAATTCATATATTAATATTTTTGAGATATCTAGAATACACATTCCTATATACAATGGTTTATCGAACATTATACGGTGCTTTTTTAATTCAACCGCTATGAGGTTCTCATCAAATATTGTTCTACTGTGGAAATTAGGACTTGAAATTAAATTTCTTGCTCCTAGTTTCCCACTCCAACTTCTGGCTAGTTTCACATGGCGATGTTTTCTAACATTTTGCATTGTTTTCCCAAACACAGCGTTTACCATAAGCTTATAAAGATTTTGTTCAAACTTATGTTTAGCCTGACTACGCAACTGGGTATTAAGCTCGATGTACGGTTTGAGCCAAGCAGATTGTTGAAATTCTAAGATTCTATGTACTTTTGTTAATCTTAGCCCATGCTTCAGAGCCTGCTTCAAATTTCGATAGTGAATTACATATTTTTCTTTGTTATCTAATGTTGTTAAGAGTTTTTTAATAGCTGAATTCTTTGGAATTTTGTGTTCTGCACAGAAGGGTAAATCTTTATGCGTATCATGTAGGCTTTCAGGATACTCTAAGTCGACTTCCAGAACGTAGCCCGTCTGTGCATCATCGGGGATGGTGGTGACATCGATATTTGTATCAACCCATTTAAACCCTCCGTAGGGGAGTGGTTGACTCATTGCCCAACCATACATGTTATTAACGTCTACATAGAGCAGGAATTTTGAAGGTTTAGAAGGATCATAATCTTCTAAATACTTGTTATTAGCTTTCCCATAGCGGTTGCAGCACATCGATATACCTCCTCGTATTCCACGTTCGATAAAGAGCAACATGTCCACATCTTGAACTGTTTCTAATTGACATTGTGTATATTTCAACATACAATCCCATGTGTAGCCAGGAATAGTATAATAATGGGCGGGGTCTAACCCATATGTGTTGTAACAGGTATTGCGAAATGTTTCAAAAACGCAAGCTAATAACAAAATATCTGTTTTCATATATAAATCACTATAATCACCAAGGGTTTTCAACTTAAACTGACTCCAAATCAACTTAGCATGGGCATAGTCATCATCACTAATATCTTCATCGCAAAGTCTATTGTAAAATTGTTTCTTTTTTGGTAATTCTGTCTCTTCCAGTCGCTCAAATTTATCCAGATAATCATAGAAAAACACTCCTTTTCGGTGAAGTAATTTAAGTTTCTCTATAGATAAATCTTTAAATTCACTATTCAAGATACTAAAATTGCCTTCATTAAGGGTGGATACTAGAGAGTCCAATGAACACCCCATAAACCTAAAGGAATCGATATATCTGAATTTAATTTTTGTTTCGGTATCGTGAACAGTGAAGCTGATGTACTTCTCCTTGTTTACAGGCAACAAATTAATGTAATTTCTTTTAGCTAAGTCTCTAATTATGAAGTGGCTATCATAGCCACTCAAATTATGGAATACAATGGGTACCATGAAAGATTTTCTATATAGAAGGTTGCACTGATTATGGGCATAGCCTCTAAAATTCCCGGAAAGATGACAGTGTTCGCGAACGATTTTATCTTGAGATTCAAAGGGTTTTTCACAAATGTGACAAACCCCAGAAGCATCCTTTAAGTTTACTTCGACATTCATTGGCTCAACATTCAGAAGCTTTGACTGAACAAATTTGGCGACTGATTCCATTTCTTCTGCGAACCAAGACATGCATTCCGGACCCCTATTACTTTTATAAAAGGAATACTCATTATTAAAATTACATTTAAAATAATATCCTGCACTGTAAGCTCTATGTTTTTGATATTTCAAGCTATTGCTTGTAGTACTGTTATCTTCAAATGGCTCTAAAAGAGATTCAAAGTCAGCATATACGATGAACGGAACTTTTTCTTTGAATACATAATTTTTAAACTGTACATGTGAAAACTTTGGAAATTCTATTCTGCAATCGTTAAACTGCATGCAGTAGTGTGTGCTCTTTCAACTTGTCTTGAGAAGGAAAATAATTTAGACATCTATCACAAATGTGTTTCTTTCCGTTATGTTTGGACACTTGTCTATGTAAAAGCCGCGAAAGGTCCTTGATCCAACAATAATGATATAGGATTTCATTATCATTATTATCACCATCAAATTCGTCATCTAAATCGGTTTCAAAATCACTGTGTTTAAGAAAATATTTATTTTGAATAATTAATAGATTAATATGTTGCTCTCGCTTTTCTTTGGTTAAGCGTACTGGCACCACAGTAAAATTCGAATGTGTAATCATCTCAAGTCCAAAAACATTAATTGATATACTTTCATTATTTTTCTCAAATAAAGAAATTTCATTCAACTTTACGGGAAAGGATAAACCTTTCAAATTCAAAACATTTTTAAAATGGGGGTAGGAACTCGGTCTATCTGAATTTTTAACTGCAGGATATAAAGCTGAGACTACGGACCACATGAAACACGCTTCATCATATCGATTTTTAACGTTAATACAAGATTTGGTGGCCTTAATTTTTTGAGGTAACTCAATGTAAGATGAGGCAGCTAGCCCAGACCCTACACTATACCTATTTATGTTGACTTCCAATGAAATAATTTGACTTAAACACCATCCTGATCCTTCTTCAGCAAATTCGGAAAGCTTATTTAATATGCGATCTTTCACGTAAATTTCAAACCAACATTTTATATCTGTTGCTAAATCAATTACTTCATTTTTAGTTGAAAAGTATTTCTTACTCAGAATTTCTTTATCTCCTGACATTTTCAAAAATTCCCCACACAAAGAAACATTTACTTTAATCATGGACATTTTCTTTAAGGTGTTTTTAATTCTAACTTGAAATAGTAAAAAACAATCTTTAAAAAATTCTAAAATATCTTTATGATATTTATTTACTATAAGCCCAGTCCTGACTCTACTTTTAAAGGCTGAAATTCCGTCTTCCCATTTAACTCTCTTATGAATTTGATTATTAAATTTATTATTCTGCAAAAGCCCCATTCCTACTGAATCATAATTCCGTAATAACAATTTAAATCGTTTAAGATGTCCAATGTTTGTTTGCAATTTACGTAAAGTTCCTATCGATAAATCCGCCCCCGAATCGCTTTGTTGCAAAGAGAAATGTGTTTCTTAACATTTTTTAGCCATAATTCAATCTCCCTTTGTGATAAGGGATTAACCTTTTTTAATAAGATACCTTCCACTTCCCTAATTTTCTCGATAATATCATCACTAAGGCAAGCAATTTCAACTGAATTCATTTTTTCTCTTAGTACAATTAGCAGCAAAAAATTATTAAAATATTCCTCTATCGTTAAACTTAGTAACACTTACTAACTATTCCTCCACCGTGAAAAGAGTTCTCGGTTGAAAGCCGGGGATATCCTGGAGACCGGTGAAAGTCAGGTAAAACTGTCCTTCGCTAAATTTGTCTATGAAAGGTTTGAAACCCTCAGTGACCCTCTTTGGTAGGAACACCACCTTTTCCTCTAATTCCAGGAGTATGCTCTCCCCGTACTTGGTTTTGACTAGCTTGGCTGACAGTATCTTCTGCCTAATATTTATCGGAAGCTCCCTTACTTTGCAGGCTGGCTTGTTGGTTGCTTCTGAAGAGCAAAGTTTGTTTAAATTCTTAAGGAAACTCATCTGCAACACCGTACAATACACTATACATATGTTTTCTACATAAAAGTAGATAATAACTTACTTTGTATGTTTTCTAGGTTTTTTTTCCTTAAAGCAGCAACTCTCAGTCAATCAACTCTCTTGTCTCCAATGTTTTCTAGGTTTTTTCCTTAAATTTGCAGCAGCAACTCTCGTGTTCGAATTAACAACTACAACAATAAAGGTTTACATATATTATTCAAATAATCCTTATCCCGCAACATACATTCGAAAATGTTCCCTACAACTTTATAAACGAGATATCACGTCTATGTATTTGATGCCTCAGAAAATATATATTGGTAACAAAGAAAATGATAAAAGTACTTTTCAAAACGTTCTTCAATACATCTACAGAGTAGACGAAAACAATTTATTCTAAGTACTCTTCCTCAGTTAATGTATCCTAATTATAAATTGCTAACAAATGAGATCATCTCCGCGTTAGTTGGAGACAATTTCTTCTTTCTATAGAAATCTTACTTTGAAAAACATATCCTTAGACAATGTTCCAATATATTCTGCAGTAGAAGGTAACACTTTGATCTGTCTACAAAATACTACTTTGAAAACTAAATATGGTTGAAAACCCAGGAGCTCTCGCATGCAAAGCTAGAATCATACCCCTACACAATTGAGCCACCCTATTAGTTGATAATTCCATATCCTTATTATAAATTGGGAACAAATAAAATGAGAAAATGTAATTTACAGGACGCTTGTAAAAAGATTCCTATCTCCGCAGTAGGTGTAAAATATTTATCCTATCTACAGAAATCTTTCTTTGAAAAAAAAAACAAAATATATATTTAGACGTAGCCTCGCATCCAAAGCGAGAATCATACCCCTACACAATTGAGCCACCCTATTAGTTGATAATTCCATATCCTTATTATAAATTGGGAACAAATAAAATGAGAAAATGTAATTTACAGGACGCTTGTAAAAAGATCCCTATCTCCGCAGTAGGTGAAAAATATTTATTCTATCTCCAGAAATCTTTCTTTGAAAAAAAAAACAAAATATATATTTAGACGTAGCATGAGCAAAAATATGGTACTAATATTCCACTGCAAAACATAACAATTTATTCTAGCTATAGAAATATTACTTTGAAAAACGAAATATGGTTGAAAGCAACATAATGAAAAATTTTCGGTAATCATCCAATATTGAGAGAAAACAAAAATAGGTAGAAAACTTAAGCAGTTTTGAAAATGTATAGTTATCATAAAATTATAAAGGGATGAAGATTTTTGTTGCAAACCTGAGAATACACACAACAACAACTTCAATAAAAGAAACAATTCAAAATAGTATTAACAAAATAAATAACTTACCTGATTATTTACTGCAGCAGCACTTTTCACAGAGAAAAAAAGACTGTTTAGTTCAGAGCACTTTTCACTTCAAGTGAACACTTTGCAATGATTAAATTCGAAATTGCGTCTGCTTTTAAACCATTTCGCTCATGACATCAAGCTATACCCTCACCCGCAGATTTTTAAGACAAGGTAATTTCCAAGCGGATTTGTATCTGAGAACTTGTTTCTTAGAGGAGAACCTTGACCACTCCGCGATATAATTTTATGATTTGGATTTAATGCGAAATTTCAATGTAAAGTTGTTTCGCGTTATAGCTAGAGAATTTTACAGGGTGATAATTACACAGTACTTTGTATGATCTTGCATTTCAGAAATATATTTCGATAATTTCGAAATTATGACTATTTTCTGTGTTCGATTGAATTTGATAGTGAGAAGATATTTCACAATAAGTTAGAACCCTCACCAACTCGTTCCAATTATTTATTGTTGAATAAAAGAACATGTTTATTTTAAATATTTTTATTTTCTCTAGCTAAAATCCTAGTTAACAATTCTTTTAGTTGTTCGTACAGCGTTAGATTCGGACATGGGATATTAAACAAATTTAAAGTTAACTTATTAGTTTCTACAAGAATATTTGAAAATTCATTATATTCAAAATACCTATCATTTTCAAAAAAATAAATTCTACCGTTTGTATACCGAAAAGCACTTCTAATATTTTCTGGTATACCACTAAAGTCTCTGCTTATATAACCATAATTTTTCCCTTCAAGATAACATTCATTAATTTCAGCATACATATTATTTGAAAAGAAAAAAATCGTTTGTCCTGTATAACTGGTAACCGTAGCAATGATTTCATCAGCCGGTATTGATAGTTTGAAATCGTTAATGCTTAGGCTTTTCAGTAGTTTGAAATTCTCATCTGATATGTAGAATAATCTTTTCTTATCTCCAATCACAACTATTTCACCAGACGGTCTTTGATATATTGAAGTTATTTCAGTAACGTCTGCTGGTAGAAAATGGAGAACTTTACGTAAATGTACGTCTTTCGATGTGATGTTATTCGTTTCCATATCCATGACCCAGAGCCTATTTTTATAAATAATGTACAGATTGCTTCGTAAAACTAAAAACTGTAATCCCGAAACATCCACTTGACATAAATCTACTGTTTGTTCTTCAGAACCTTTTGATGTGGTAGTAGTAGTGGAAGTAGTTGGTTTTGTTGTAGCCTTTTGTGTGCTCGTAGGGATTTCATTAAAATATTTCTTTGATGTCTTTGAGGTGCTTTTGAACGTTACACGTTCTGGAATTTTTTTCGGTGTCTTTGGAGTGCTTTCAGGAATTTTTTTCGATCCGTATAAAAATTGAATTGCTTGTATATCATCATTATCAAGTTCAGAGTTACCGTAAAATGCATACATCACTGATTTTTTATTAAAATATGTTGAATTCCAAATATATGACCTAATTCATGTAGGAGAACAAAAAACATACTTGTTTTATTAGCTGGAATCTCTTTATCCAATCCTAAATACCACGTCTCACTGCTGTCTAAATGAATCTCGCGACATGTATCATTATTTGGTAGATATGCATGTCCTAGCGCACCACCAGGACCGTCAAACATGTAATAACAATTACCTGCATCTTGACATCGTTGGTTGTTTGAATGTTGAAACTGACCATCTGATAAAGAAATCACTATGTCAGGAGCAATGGGTGAATAGATGAACTTTAAATTTGATACATTTTGCCAGACTTCGAAAGATTTTTCCGCTATAAATTTCATTTCTGAATTAGCAAGTCGAAAGTACCATTTTAACTCTTTCTTTTGCCATTTTTGAGGAGCGATTTGAAAACTCAAAGGGAAATCAGGTAGACCACAACGTGGTTTGCTCATTAGATTTAAAGTTTCTTATTTGGAGTACCGTCTACTTTTAAATTATATAGTTCTTGAAAATTAATCAATCCCTCTTTTACGTCTGTTATAGCAGTTTCGTTATCACTTACAAATCCGTACGTCTTTAAAAAGTTTTCAATATTCACTTCACTCATTCCAATTGATATGGAATAATAATACGCTAAATAAAATCCTAGTAACATTATTTTTGGTTCTGGTCTCTTTGAATGTTAAAATAAAACTGAACTTTCGGTGCTTCAACTGTATAATTTAAACCCTTAGATAAGCCAATATCGTTATTATTCAACACAATAATTCACCTAGTTACCATAAAATAATGTATAAGTGAATTAGTTTATTTGAAAACTATTTCAGGATAATAGTCTACCCTGTATTCTCATTATTAAAATATTCATAGTTAATTTAATACACGTCCATTAAAACGAAATCCGGCTTGCGATATAACCTTCATGATGATGCGAATATTATTGAACTTTAGAAATCAAGATATTTTCCTCGCCATATCAGTGCATGTGGTCTTCATATTTTTTACAAGTAAGAACTCGCAAAAATTCGAATCCGGCTCGCCAGTTAGCCTTCGAGATGATATCAGTATCGTTGAACTCATGTATTACCCGCTAATGGGAGGCTCTTGCAGGTTATTCCGCGGGTAGAAAACCAGATATTTCTATCGAAATACCATCCGCCTTCACGGAGAGATCCGTGACATTTTTTTTTACTTGCAAAAATCCTCTGCGTCATTATGCCGTGGGCGATACGAGTTTCGTTTAATTATGTGAACCACGTGCACTTATTGCGAATTTAATACACATATGTTGTTTTTCGAAATATCATCCGCCTTCGAGGAGAGGACCCTGACATTTTTTTTTACTTGTAAAAATCCTCTGCGTCATTATGCCGTGGGCGATACGAGTTTCGTTTAATTATGTGAACCACGTGCACCTATTGCGAATTTAATACACATATGTTATTTTAATACTCAGCTGATATTATATTTATTAATTCTTTTATCACCAATCTAGAACATTTGTAATTGACACAAACTACTAATATGTCAATCAAATACACATATCTATCAATCAAAAAACCTTCGTACCATTCTCACCGCATCAAAACACCGTCTTCAACTTTTGCAAAATTTTCCCTATAGAAAAGTGAGCCAGTATTCTCCTGTTGTATCTACTATTGTCAGATTCATTTTTCTTGTCGTAATATCAAAAAGTCTTTAAAATTATGAGCGAGTTGTTTATTTTAATTATTATTTGTCAATAACATCAGAGATCAGAAAAATATCCACCCCGTTTAATTTAAAGAGGCTTTAAAATGTGGTGTCACTTATGGTAGGGTTCCATTTAAAAAATTTTGAGTAGCTAGGGCTGACGTGATGAGGGTGTAATTTATTAACGGTTAGTATGGCTAAATATGTAAATCGTAAGTCTTTTGATGTGTTTTTGACATTTTCAAAATAATGAGTATTTTAGAAAATATGCCAGGTGAGTCACCCTGTATATATAAAAATGTGTCTTGATCACTGGAAAATATATTCAAACATTCAAATAGTTTTGATCCTTGTAGTTAAGTGATGATATAATATTTTATATATAAAAATAAGCAAAAATATTTAAATTTAAGGTAAATATTTTTATATTCAGTTATTTTTAATTTTGTGTTATATAACAAATGCTTATTGTTCTAATAAGTAACTTAATAAGGGATGAAGAACGTATAAAACATCCAAACTTTTGACAATAAATTAACAAATTTCCCCTTCAACTTCCAACGTTCTTGGAATTTTAGTTTAGTTGCAATCTTTTTTACTATTATTACCTACAACATCAAGGTCAAACGGTGTTTAAAAAAGTCAATAGAATTTCAATTCAATCTATAGGAAACCGGCTAAGAAACTCAAAAGAATATAAAAGGTCAATGTTGTCAAAGACAATAATGAAAACGCACAAATTGTAAAACTTTAATGTTTGACAACATATGAAGCATCTACCGTCACCTAACAACCTTCTGTAATTAATTAGCAACAGTATACTGATTTTAAGGAAAAATATTAATATATTTTTTCAAAATTTACCAAGGGGTAAGAAATTCACTAGGAGGTAAAATGATACTTTTTGGGTATTTACTCTGGTGCCATTTGAAAGCAATTAACTAACACTAAAATACGCCCCAAGAGCATGCCGATAGCGCTGTTCATTATGAACATATATGGTAACTTTAGTCCAAAGCTGGCAGAGGCATAGTTTCTCGGAAGGGGTTGGAGCAATAAAATCGTAACGGAGGTACAACTCCAGCAAGTAATTAGCAATTAAAAGTCTATTGATTTTAACAATAAAAAACATTGAAATAAATATTTTTGTTAATTCTCAGGGGGTGAGAAATTTAGTAGGGGATAAAGGGGTAGTTTTTGGATATATGGTACTAATTACCATATAAAATACGCCTCCAAGATCACCCCCGTAGCGCTGTTCGTTTCGGAGAATAGATGTGAGTATGCTAACTTTAGTCTAAAGTTAGCATAGTCACAGTTTCTCAAAAGGGGTCGGACAAATAAAACCGTAGAAGGGTAGAACTTCAGCAATTAATTAGCAATTAAATGTGTACTGATTTTAACAACAAAAAACATTGAAATAAATATTTTTGTTAATTGTCAGGGGGCAGATATTCAGTAGGAGATGAATGAGTAGTTTTTGGGTATTCGCCTTGGTATTATTAGATAGCAATTAATTAGCATTAAAATACGCCCCCAAAGTCACCCCGATAGCCCTGTTCGTTCTGAAGATATAGGTATGGCTATGCTAACTTTAGTCTAAAGTTGGTATAGCCTTAGTTTCTCGGAAAGGGTTGGAGGAATGAAATCGTAACGAGGGACGAGGGTTGAACTTCAGCAATTAAAAGTCGATTTGTTAATTGTCAGCGGGTGAGAAATTCAGTAGGGGATAAAGGGGTAGTTTTTGGGTATTCGCCCTGGTGCCATTCGATAGCAACTAATTAGCAATAAAATACGCCCTCCCAAAGATCACCCCCGTAGTGCTGTTCGTTCCGAAGATATAGATGTGGGTATACTAAATTTAGTCGAAAGTTGGCGTAACCACAGTTTCTCGGAAGGGGTTGGACGAATGAAATCGTATCGAGGGTAGAACTTCCGCAATCAATTAGCAATTAAAAGACCACTGATTTTAACAACAAAAAACATTGAAATAAATATTTTTGTTAATTGTTAGGGGGTGAGAATTTCAGTTGGGGGGTGAAGGGGTGTTTTTGGGTATTCACCCTGGTACTATTCAATAGCAATTATTTAGCAATAAAATAAGCCCCCAAGGTCACCCTGGTAGCGCTGTTCCTTTCGGAGATATGGCAATGCTAACTTTAGTCTAAAGTTGCCATATCCACAGTTTCTCAGAAGGGGTTGGACAAATGAAATCGTAAAGAGGGTATAACTTCAGCAATTAATTAGCAATTAAGTGTACTGATTTGATACAACACAAAATAGTGAAATAATTTTTTTTTCGTAATTGTCGGGGGTGAGAAATTCAGTAGCGGATGAAGGGGTACTTTTTGGTTATTTGCTCTAGTGTCATTCGATAGCAATTAATTAGCAATAAAATACGCCACCAAGATCACCCTGGTAGCGCTGTTCGTTCCGGAGATATAGAATGTGGCTATGCTAACTTTAGTCTTAAGTTAGCACAGCCCCTGTTTCTCGGGAGGGGTGGGAGCAATAAATTTATTTTTGCGTATTAACAATTTTTCAAAGTACATATATAAACAAACTACAAGAAATATTACAACAAAACACGCTAGGACACTAAATTAAATTACAAACCAAGCATCACAATTATCTTCTCAAAGTTAAAACAGCTTTTTAATATAACTTTTAAATTTCTGAAAAGAGATTCCAAAAATACTAATACAGTCCTGAAATAAGTTAAACGTTCTTGTGATTCTAGTTAATGACTCGTTTGACCCATAGTTAGTCATATCAAAATGGCACTTTAAACAGCTCAGTATGCCTACTGCGAATGCCAGGCACATTTAAATGAATCAAATTCAGTAGATCTGGGCATATTCTACATGAGTTAACTAGTTTATGCAAAAAGCATAAATCTGCAAAAATTCTCCTGGTCTCCAAGGATAACAATCCTAACTCTGTTCTAATGAGATCATATGAGTAATCATCTCTACGAAGTCCCATTTTATAAGCAGTAATACGTAGAAACTTGCTCAGCACCTGCTCCAAAAGATTGACATGTGACCGATATGATGGTGACCAGACCACGCAACTATATTCTAAAATTGATCTCACTAAAGTGCAGTACAACAATTTAATTGTAGTTATAGAAAATTCAGAGGAGGACCTATGAATGAAGCCCAGAATCTTTAGGGTACGGGATGTTATATCTTCTATATGTGATCTAAAAGATAGCTTACGATCAAAGGTAATTCCCAGATCCTTGATTTCTAAAGAAATATTAAGATTATTGTTTTCTATTTGGAATTGAAAGGTGATGAGGTTGAGTCGTCTACCAAATGATATTTGGCAACATTTTGTTATGTTTAGGTCCATTTTATTAACCTTGCACCAATAAGAAAACTGATTCTTGGAGAAGTAAAGGAACATCAGGAAAGGGCTCTTATTTGGTAGACAGGCTTTAAGGTCAACCATAAAGAGGCTGAAAACGATAGGGCCACGATAGGACCCCTGAGATACTCCAGACAGGGCAAGTAATTTTCTTGATACTGAACTACCAATCTTCACCATGTGAGATCTGCCTGTAATAAAGGTTTTAAACCAAGATAGCAGCGGATCCCTAATATCTAAGGCTTCCAGTGAGAGAGAAGATCGTGGTCAAATGCCTTCGAAAGGTCAGTATAGACAGACTCAACCTGTCTTCCCTTTTCCACTTGACTCAATATAAAATTTTGATATAATACTAGATTGGTTTCAGTCGACCTTCCCTTGACGAATCCAAACTGTTCTAGGTTGATTATTTGATTGTAATCCCATGAGAAGCATTGGCATACAAGCTTATCGAAAGTTTAGGGATCTCGCATTGATTGCAGACTGCTCGGTAGTTTTTGAACTCTGTTTTAGGACCAGTTTTATAAATTGGTTTGAGATGGCTAACTTTCCAGAAATCGGGAAATTGACCTGTGTTTAGGGATAAGTTAAAAATTTTTGTAATAGGTGGTGATACTGTACAAATATAGTTCTTCAGGAAAAATGACGGTATACCGTCTGGACCAGTAGTAAATTTTGAAGGCAGGTATTTAATACCGTCGTAAACGTCCCTAACTGAAAAACTGTAATTTTGGACATCAATTGATACTGGAAAATCACCATAGTTTACATTTTCAGAACGATTGTCCGAGTAAACTGTGGTAAAGTATGAGGCAAAGAGTTCACAGAGTTGGTCAGTGTTCTGACTCTCTGATCCATTGTATGTCATACATAGTGGGAGACCATGTGATTTTTTAACATTATTAACATATGACCAGAATGACCTCGGATTATTTCTCAAATTATCCTCAATCCTTTTAATATGTTCTGTATGACATTTTGACTCCAATATCGCACATCTATCCCGTAATTAAGCAAAGATATTATAAAGCTTAGGATTGCCTGTGCTTTTATATTGTTTATGTGCAATTTTTTTTCTAATAACTAAAGATCGAAGCTCTGCACTAAACCACACCGGAAAGGTTGATCTCTTAAATTTTTTAATAGGTATGAACAAGTTCAAAACTCTGTACAAGGTGCCCATAAAAATTTCAACAGATTCGTTTATTTCTCTCCCCAGAAATAATAAATACCAATCTATGTTTGCCAGGAAGTAGTTGGCTTCTAACTAGTTGCCATTTTTAAAGTCAAACAAATATTCTCCGTAACTTAACTTTTTGGCAGTCACCCAAAAATACATTAAATTCAATAGAGCTATGGTGAATGCTATCTGGGAATGATTTTGAGACAGTTGTGTCACTTGTGTTAGAGAACAGGAGATCTAATGGAGCAGATCTACTATTTGTAATTGTATTTAATTGGTATAGATTTAAAAAACTAAAACTATTCACTAGGGCCAGAGCAGGACTACCCTCTGGGTATGTGGCTGTCATTCCTAAATTGACATTATTCCAGGAAACGTTTGGTAGATTATAATCTCCTATGATAAACATTTTATAGTCCTTAAACTTATTAAAGATAATCTCTACTGTATTACAGTGATCAACATAAATATCACTTGAAGACGCGAGATGTAAGACCGACATCTAGGATTTTCGAGAGAATTAGCACACAGAGGTTGCGTACGCGTACAAAGGAATGAATTCTCTCGAAAATCCTAGATGTCGGTCTTACATCTCGCGTCTTCAAATTTAACGAAATGCATCAAATGCATAAAGAAGTGTTCGAGAGGACATTCAATTGTCGGAAGCGCAACTGATGAAGGTTCCCTAACCAGAAACAATATATATTATATATATATATATATATATATATATATATATATATATATATATTGTCTTGCGTACAAAGGAATGACACCTCGAAGAGAGTATCAATATCACTAGCAGATGATGGAGGGATATACACACAGCCTAGCACATCGTCCCTTTTTCCGACTTTAAAATGAATATAAACTTGTTCAACAAGAGTTTCTGGGACTGTTAGCACTATTGCACCCAAAAACTTCTTTACAGAAATTAGCACGCCGCCACCGCGAACCTTGTCATCCCTAATTCCTCTCGAATGCATCGGAATATATTTTTGTGATCAGAAGTGCAGGATTAAGTGCAGTTAAAATTGTAATTTGATTTATGGAAACCCGTAGCATGGAAAAAATGGACGAAACTACCAAAAAAATAGTCAAGCAGGTTACGGAGGGACTGGATGAAAAAATAGCCCAGATTCTGGAAAAACGTGACAAAAAAGAGAAACAACATCAGGAAGAAATACAACAAAGGTTAGCAAAATCTTTTGATGAATAACGTAAAATAGAATTAGAAAATCTAGTCACTACGATGAAAAGCGAACAGCAAAATCTAGTTTCCAAGATGAAAAGCGAACAACAAAATCTTATCACTGCCATGGAAGAAAAACAAGAAAATGACATCTTCATTATATGATCTCACGGGAAATTAGAACTGAATAATTTTCTTACCTATATGAATTCCATTCATAAGAAGATACAATTTACCCTAGAAACAGAACACAACCAACAACTTCCTTTCCTGGATGTCCTCCTAACAAGAAAGAACCTAAGCTTCCAGCACACCGTCTTCAGAACACCCTTATAGCAAAGACCAGCAAACTAGAAAAGAAGAACTAGCTTTCATGAAAACCACCCTCAGAAAAACTGGCTACAATAACCACAACACCATCAAAAAAGCAATAAACAAACAACAGGATAAGAAAAAGAAACAAAATGATGACCAAGACTACGTAGTCCATGTAAGTTTACCATACATTAGAGGTACAACGGACAGAATAGGGAGATTTCTGGGTAAACACAAAATTCGAACTACATACAAACCCCAAACAACAATCGGAAAATTGCTGGGGAACCCAAAGGATAAAATGCCTTTAGAGAACCATGGAGTTTACAGCATTTCATGTGGAGACTGTTCCAAGTTATACGTCGCCCAAACAAACAGGCGAATATCCGCCCGTCGAGACGAACACAAACTATACATAAAGAACAAACAGACCACCTCTACTTTATTCAGACACGAACAAGAAACAGGGCATAAAATAGAGTTTAATACTTGTAAAGAAATCGCCAATGTCGAAAACTACAAAATCAGAACAATACGAGAAGGGATTGAAATTGAAACTCAAGATACCATAAACAAGAGAGAAAGCTTTAACATTATCACCATTTTGGAAAGCAGTAATCCCTTATCAAAATAACAATACAAGAAAACCAGCAATGAACCCAAATAATCCGATTACCCAAATTACCGACAAAAGCCATAAACACCGCAATTGCACTTTAATTGACCATCAGTTAACCCAACCTAATAAACAAGATAAAGTACCTGAGAGATTAAGTACTAATGAGGGCTCACAGGTCAGGTATAAATTGAGATCAAGAACCAGAAATTCTTCAGTTACTTAGCATCTTTTGAGAAAGCCAAATATGAAACGTCAAGTGATTTTTCAAACGAATACAGACGAACGGATGTACACCGGAATAAATCATCAACCACATAGTTCCATCCGTGAAACAGTATACACAAACATCTATATAATATATATATTATTTTATATAACAACTAAAAGTAAATTTATATAGAATATTTCTAATTTCAGAAGGCTAAATAACACCATTATCGTCTGACTGTTGGATTGGCTGCTGTTGTTCACCGAGATAACACAGGGAAACGCATGAAACAGTTCACAACAAAATCAATTTACACAATGCCACATAAAGTAAAAGTTCTAATTACATGTTTAAAGTGTAAGTATTATGATGAGAAAGAGACCATAAAAGATGAATACTACCTTTTGGAAAACATATTGCACTATCGCTGTCCTTCTTCGGATATTCATGAAATCAGAGACATATATGGTAAATGGATATCATCACCGAGTTTTAGGAAAAAATAACAAATAAATTAAAAAAAAACGACATCACGACGAATTAGGCTATCTTAACCTATATGTAGAAAAAATAATAATCACTATCCATATTATGCAGTATTTCATAAAAGAAGATCAGCAGCTTATTGTGCTTCAAAATGGCTAGTCTTCTTATATATATTTCTATATTGATTAAATAACAAATGAAACATTTAGTACTTATTTTAATTAAAACACAAAAAATATTTCTTATCCATTAGATCAATTGGTTAGAGCATCAGGCTAATAACGTGAAGGTTGAGGGTTTAAATCCCTTATGGATCTTTTTTAAAAGTATCTCCTATAATTTTACATAAAACCACTCAAAAAACATATGTATAATGTCATTTTATACAAGAAATAATAATCCCAAACATAAAATAAGTAATCCATTGATGTTAGTAATAAAAATTTTAAAAATTTGAGACTAGAAACAAAAAAAAATAACTTGGTATATCTGTGACACAAGGCAGCAAAACATACATTCTACCGAAGTGATCAAAACTACTAATAAGCGATACGCTAGGTTAGCCCACCCTCATAAAAGGCAGACAAGGACAACCTTGGCTAAACAAGGATAGACAAACTACCGAAGAAGAAGAAGAAATCAAAACTTCTAATAAACGATACGCTTTTCCCAGCAATCTCTTCTGGTTATTGGTGATCTCTTCACCATCTACTTCTAGCCAAATTGTCAACTTTGTCACACCTAAGATGTCCCCTTGTCACCCTAATTATTATTTGTGACAACTTTTTAGTGTTAAAATAACAAATAACCCTCTAGGCGTTGATGATGTCTTTTGCAAGAACTGGGGACCACCCTATTACGGTGGGCACTTTGATGGACATGCCATCAAGGTGTCATGTCTGCCCGCTACCAATACTACTATAGGTATACAGGGTGATTTAAACAATAGAAAAATAGAAACAGTCAATAGGGTGGAGAGGATTAATATTTATACATTTATGCAACATCGTGTAGAGTTGAATTATAGTTGTACAGGGTGATTCTGAAAATAATAGACAAATAATTTATATTGGGTGAACAATACACAGAAACATATACAGGATGGCTGCAATATAGGGTGAATTAGAGTTATACTTATAGGCAATGGTCCAAATGATAAAACAAATAAAAAAGGTAAAAAACATGTGGACAATATAGAAAAAAATCCAAATTAAAAAATATATGTCAGAAAATAGTTATTGATTGCACAGGGTTTCTAAACGGTTTTTATTTTAAGACAGTTGAAGTCGGTTCTTTTTAAATATAAATGAAATCTTTCACGCATTTCTTAGACCACACTTGGTGATAGCGATGTATTTATTTTTTAATGTCTTCAGTGTTTTTAATTTCTTTTAGCTTATATGTAAGTGATTTTCTGCTTTGGAAATTTACCATTATGTATTGTGAAACTATAGGTATAATCTTTTGATGGTTTTCGTCTTAAATAACGCCACCTAGAAAGCTTTCAATTTCAAATTTATATTTATTCCAGATTTTATTGTCATTGACAACGAGGTCAGAATAATACCTTGAAATGTTTGGAATTTTGAATGTAGAGTGTTTTTCTTTGCGCTTTCTTAAGTTGTCTGTGTACGATATTCGGTTTCTGTAAGAGCCTGCAGTATTTTATCGCACCAAAATTACTGGCCATTCCGTTTACTTTTTCTGCAGTTGCTGCTTTGTTTACTTCTTCTGCTATGCATGACTGTTCTACCCTAATCTTTGTTTCTGTGTATATTTATCCAACCAGTTGATCAATATTTCATATCGTAGATATTTATTGTAAACTTGTTTTTCATTTTTAGGACGTCTTAAATTCCATGTGATAGTTTGATATGCCGTGTCCTCTATAAGCACATGTGCTCTGTCCGCTATTCTTACTTGTTAATCTTACCCGAGTGTTAATCTTTAACCTCTAACTGTCGGTGTGTATCACCTATAACCTTTTTCCTGGAAACTCCGTTATATAACAGTATATATTCTTTTACATTTTATGTCCCAATTGGTTTATTTTTTGTTGCTACTATCATTGAACAATTTCTTTCAGTGTTGATTATTAGGTTCACCAGTTCTACCTCTTTCTTTGTAATTTTTTAGCAAATATGCCACCCACTTTACCTGCTTATTAGAATTCCCTGCAGCGGTATTCTGTAACTCGTTATGAGTAGAAAAAAAAAACATAATAAGTTTGTTCGTAGAGAGTAGTTGTCATTAATTCCAAGGATTAGAAAAATTTCCCGCCAATCGATTGTTGGCACAGCCAACTGTCGAGACTACTGATTCGCGGAAAACCGAAGGTAGTCTTTACCCAAAAAACCATACGTCCTCTCAATAATTTTGCGTTCTATTGTAACGTTATCTTTATATGGACATACAGAATAGGGCTGCTGTTGAAGCATTACACCACTCATTTCGATGGGATTGTCAAATGAAGAATGCAAAGGTGAATTGGAATTGAGCAGAACGTATATAGAAGACCTTGATGTCCCTTTGTTTTAAAAAATGTGACTGCAATAAAACCAAAACAAATTTAATAAAAACACCTTAAGAGTTAATTTATTAACACATAATGATTTTAGATCACTTTTGTTTTTTAATCTATTTTTTCCATTTAAAGTAAAAATTAAAAACAGAATTGTCCCCATTTATTTTATAATGTTGTTACTGAATTTAAAGAAGAAACTTACTCAACAGAGAACCAATAGTTAGCAGTATTCCAAAAACGCAACTTTCAGGAGCCCAACTTCCAGTATCACTAATGTAAGGAAAGAGCGGAGCAACATGTTTTCTTTTAACAGCTATAAAATATCTGAAATAAAATAAGTGATTCAATAAAATTATTCCATTACATCTTAAGAATTATATTAGTATTTTAATATTTCATCTCAGTTTCTCCAGATAAAAAACAACTAACACAATGGATATTGTAACTGATAAATATTAATTAAAAAATTATATAGATTCTAGATCGAACTCAGGAATTCATTCTGCCTAGTTCTTATGTCTCCCTAACTGACTCAACTGGGTATGTGTCTGAACTGCTTCGTGTCTTTATTAATTAATGTATGTCTGTTTCTTTTATTCTGCCTATACTTGAATAACATTTTCTATTTGTAGGTCAGTTGTGCGCGATGATATTACAAATGGATATTTAAGAACCGATTTTTGTAGGTTGCTTTCCTGTAGGTGGTAATTGAGAATTTATCATTTTTAGTTTTCTGGATAACATCAAACAACGGAAGAGAAGAATCCGACAGGATTGTCATAGTAAAATGTGTTAACTATCAAAATTACATTTAAGGTTGTATTAAAGTCGTATTAAACGTACTTTCGAACTTTTCGAATTCGAATTTTTTATCATTTCTCAGCGCTTCAAAGGAGTTGGCCACACGATTATTTTAAATATTCTATTGTAATGTAGTACACTTTTCCAGTATAAAACACTAATTGTATTTGTATTGTAAGTACGACATCTCAGTGAACCAACTGGATATTATTTTGAGTTATTTTTTGAGATTATTTTTTTATCTAAATAAATAGATAATTTTATATGAAATGGTCTATTCGTCTGTTGGTGTTTCAAATCCATGTTCCAACTCCTCCTCCTGCAGCAGGAGTATTGCCTGCCAAAACCGAGAGACCAAAATTGGGTTCCAACTCCTCATCTTAATGCAGCACAGATACTGTCTGGCAAAACACTGAGATTTTAGTTATAGTTTAGGGGTATATTGGTGAATTTCGAAAAAATGTACAGACCTCTGCAATCTCTTCTTTACTGTCTCCAAGAAGCTGTAATCATAGCAGCTACACCTAGAGAAACAACATCACTGGGCAAATGATGAAGAAGAGGACTACATCATTGAGTATTTGACGGATGATTGCCGTAAACTATGTCTACATTAATATGAAATCCAGCTTGTATCGACGTAGCGGGAAAATCTCAAGAATATTTATTTATTAATGTCCATACAATGACCTAGGGCCCTTTCTCTGCTTTGTATCAATTCAACTATTTTTTTGTATTCTGCAGTGAACTGTTTGGGGTTAGGGCACAGAATAGTACACCCAGAAGTGAAACTCTTGTCGGAACCTTTGAAGTTTTGAGATTATGATTTCGTGACTTTGAATAATTACTATGGCAGTAAAACCGGGCGGTAAATTTAAATACCATATAGTAACAAATGTTAAACTGATAAAAGTGTCTTAGAAAATTGGTACATATAAAAATACAAAAAATATGGTACATACCTTTCTGCATTATTAGATCACTTAAATAAGCTAACTGAACAGCAGAATATGTGCCTCCTGGTTTACTTCCCATTATTTTAACATTTTTCGAAATATTTTGAACGACAAACTGTTATTATTAAGTAAGTTCTAAATAAAATTCACAAAGCTGGTTATTATATTAATATTTCTTTGATCATAACCTGCACTAACCTGGCACAAACAAAAGCATTCTGTAACGTAAAATAGTCGATAGTTTGATTATTCTGTGTCTGAGATCTGTGATTTACTGCTAAAATAATGGCTTTGTCGCACATGCACAAAAAACTTTGTATCTGACGGAGAGTTTAGCACTGGGTTTGATTATTCTATGGTTAGGTTGACTAAAAACGATACATCGTTAGCGATATACCACACAACTGAATGTCTGAAACGTGCTAAGCCCAGTGTGGCATTAGACCGGATAAATACAAATCCTTAACTAACAAAACATTGGGGTCGTTTTGGCGATCAAGTTGCACCACTAACATCTAAAGATTACCAAAGCAATGGGAGCGTTATCGTAAATCACGTTAAATGACTAATTGTATCAACTTAGTGAACCGCTTCTCGCTGACCGCTGTCGCGTGGGGCTCTAACCAACTAAAATTGCGCCCAGCGGAATGATGTCTTGTTTTTTCTCTGGCTTGAACCACTTATTAATTAATTATCACATAATAAATGATTTTATTTCCACATAGTTTATTTTATAGAACCACAAATTATAAATCTACTTGAAGTGCACAGTCAATTTGTAAGTTTTAATTTTTGGTTTTAATTTAATTTAACGCAAAAACTTGGAAGTTTCAGCTAATTTTAGGTTTTATGTTAGGAATTTAACCTGCTAAGGAATGGATAGCACTTCACGAAGATTTGTTTAGGAAATATTCTTGTCCGTAAAATGTTCTTTGATTTTTTGTTGATAATCAAATTAATAATTACATATACCTCACAATATTGAAATAAGAACAATCCAATGTTGTATATAAGCCTATCTTAGTTAACGCATTACAGCTCAAATATCAATTTTGCGGACAATTGTATATCTTAAATCTACCGTCAGTTAATGTCACCCATCTTTTAACAGGTCAAGGCGGCACTTTTTATTTATATATTTTTTATATTTGTCCAAAAACGGCGATGTGTGGAGAGGCTATTCGCTATTTTTGCTTTATTTGAACAAATAAGTCGAATACCGCTAAGAGCAAATACGCCTTACCGTCAAGTTGTCGATTTTCAACACAGATCAAAGGAGTCAAATAAGCCAAATATTTGCTTTAACCCTCCACACTTGGTTAATATACTTGCACGAGGGGCTTCGATCGTGATCAACTGGTGTTGATTTGCATTGCAAGTGGTGTTTGTGGCAAAATGCACTAGTCGGACCAAAACGTTATCAAGTTCCTGGAGTGGTACCAGATGCATGCCAAACATGGCAGTCATAAGAATAAAAAATAATATGGAACAACCGTGCACGATTGCAGACTTAAAAAAAGATCAATCTTTGCCATGTTTTTTAATAACTTCGTAATTATGTAGATATATCATGTAATGATAACAAGGAGCATAGTAAAAATAAGCTGCTGTTGCTGTCAACGCGTCCATGTAGCGTTCAATGGTTTTCAAACATATTTGGCATGTTTGAGTGTTTTGCGATATGTGTGGATCGCACGTTTGTAATATTTGCGAATACATATACGAATATAGAGATACAAAACAAAAATACGCTAACATCAAGTGAAGTGCCGCCATAACAAATATATAAAAGTACCAAAAACATTTCAAGCATATTTGTTTATTAACTTAAACTAGCGGTCGCCCCGTGGTCGAAATTCGACCCTAATTCATGAAAATTATGAGTTGAACATTATTGACGTCATTTTGTGTGTATCATATATAGAGTTGAGGCGAAATTAGAAGAGTAGGCCAGGCCTTTGCTATCCCTATTACTTCATTTACAGTACATTTATAGAAATAATTCACGAAATATTTTTTTATTTATGTATATAAACTAGCTGACCCGGCGAACTTCGTACCGCCCTAAAATCAAGAAGTATCTGTTATCTTTTTATCTGAATTAAGTTAATTTCTTTATTAAGTGTTGCTGTTGGTATATTAATAAGTCAAAATTATTCCAAAACAAAGTGTTTATTATTCTAATGCTTTATGATACACAATATTCTTAGTTTTATTTTCTGGCGCGTATATAAATAGTGTTGTTGGTATTCCGACACGGGAACAGGCGACATATAACTGGCCATGTGAAAAACATGAATTTTCAAAATTAATACCACAAACACTTAGCGACTGCCCTTGTGATTTATTTATCGACATTGCAAATGCCGCACTGAAAATTGTAACAGTTTAGAGTCGAACGGCATGTCGTTCGTAATTAGAGGAATGCGTGGAATTACAACGTCTTCTCCTTTGTACTTCCCTTTAGCTTCTATCACGTTATTCATTAATCTCTTCACCGCAAGTCGGGTGCCATGCCATTGCAAAGACGTGGCTGGTTTATATTCCGCAACATGATTATTACCGATCCGATTTTTAATTGCAGAGTATGAGGTGGTAATCCGGGTAATTCCAGCGAATTTAAGAATTCCGTTGGATAGTTAACAATGTCATCTTGGTTAGTGACTGAATCAATCGATTTGTATGTAATCAATTCACCAGTTATCTTATTTTGAATTTGAAAATTCATTTCATTGACATCAATGTTTTTTGCAGCCAATATAACTCGATCGCTCATCCAAACATGATCTTTATAATTTTGTGCAATATTTGGGAAAACCTGTTCAATCAATTCTGTCTTAGATTTCATAAAATGACAGAAATTGGTAGGGAACGTAATGTATCCAGACGATGAGTCAACAGGTATTTTTCCATTACCAATATCGAGCAATTGCTTTGAAAAAGTTTCTCCAGATTGGTCATTCTGCAGTTCGACTCGCATGTTCATACTTAATTTGAGCGTTTTACCATATTTCCATAAAATGGATGACTTTAAGCATGCATTAAGTTCGTCGGCTGGCGTTGATCGTAGTATTACTGGTAATGTTTGTCGAAAATCACCTGCCACTAATAACACTGCACTACCAAACCGGTTTTGGTTCTTTCGCAAATCTTACAAAGTGCGGTCTAATGCTTCTAAAGATTTTTTGTGTGCCATTGTGCACTCATCCCAAACTATTAATCTGCATTGCTGCAACACTTTGGCCATTGCTGAATTTCTCGAAAGGTTGCAGGCTGGAGTGTCATTTATTTGCATGTTCAAGGGCAACTTGAGTGCGGAATGAGCTGTCCGACCACCTTCCAACAACGTGGATGCAATACCTGACGAAGCAAGTGCAAGTGCAATACCATTTTGGGATCTAATCGTTGCCAAAATCAGTGATATCAAAAATGTTTTTCCAGTCCCACCAGGAGCATCTAAGAAAAAAAAATCGACCTGTTCCATCGTTCACTACTTTCATAAGAGTACCTATCGTAGGCATATTTTTGTTGCTCATTTAAAAGAGGAACGTTTCTTAGAACGGTTTCTTTTAATGCTTCAGAATCATATTGAGTTTCGCGTCTCAACTCTACATTAAATACCTCATGCATTGAGCGATTGGGCGTTGTCATTCCTAATTGTATTGATCCTTTGTTTGTAAACATCAAGCACATGTCTTCAATTAAAATTAATGCTTCATTGTGAATTTCTTCGTTAATTTGCAAATCTGCATTTAATGATCTAAGTCGTTTCTCATGTAATATGTCTTCAGCCATACGATCTTTGTATTTGTTCCATAAATCAATCGGTGTTGATGGAAAGCATATAGAAAAAATTATTGAAAACAATGTTCGAATTTGTTTAGCATTTGACGAAATCACAGCATCTTCAAGAGTGTGGTCCCAATGAGCGTCATTCTCTAGCAATCCCAAACGTTGACAGGCTTCTCTGTATGTGCCGCACAATACACCATTAACAGTTCGCAGATGTTGGAATGATGTTGGGCCACGAAAATTGATTAATAGTAAGCGCAAATAAAAACACTCGTCTTGGCTGGGATGGACTGTGTAAATACGTCCCGATGCATCGATAGAAAACACATGTGGATAACCTGAAATTGGCTGCCCTTGTTTGCGCCGTTGAAATTTCTTTGGCGATTGATTCCAGGTATAATATTTAGGCATTTCAGAATACAAGAGTGTTCTGGCAAAGTCATCATTCTGGCACATTTCAAAGAAGCTGGTCAATGTTGTTGATGGTGGCCTGTCAACTCATTGCAATACATTCTCCGTTGTAAAGTACACCTTTTGACCATTTTCCAGATGTACGGCCAAGTGGACAACAGTGGGGTGTCTCTCATGTATACGAAACGAAAAAATACGCCACATCCCCTCATTGCTACTAACATATCGGCCCATTTGAAAATGAGTGATCTCATCGTTAGAATTTTCAGCAGCAACTCCGAACACAGCCATGTCACTACCTTTATTTACATACTTGCATATATATTTTATAGACTTTACGGAATGGCAAAATGTGTGCATTAAATGTCTTGGAGAGTAAAGGCGAAAATGGAACAACCTAACGATTATCAACTTCAATATCCTGCTGATTCACTTTGACTGTTGTTGACCTCCCATTGTTATCAGTGCTTCGCCGGCGGTAAAGTGGATAACCATCATTTCCACTAATAGTTTCTGATACTAATTGACTTGGAAAGCGCTTTGAACATTTTCCGTCAACCATACATGGAGAAATGGGATTTAATATTCCACAGGGACCATGGATCATATTTTTTGTAACCATCTCATGTAACAATGGATCTTCATCATTATCGGGAATTTCCGCAGATATCACATCATCAATTTCATTTGGTCTTATTGTCTCTACCAACCAAATAAGGATGTGGGCATGGGGTAATCCGCGTTTCTGCCACTCTACTGAATACATCCAACAGCGCGTTTCCCCGAACACACGCTGTTTAACAATGAAATCCATGAGTGATTGTAATTTTCTTTTGAATACCCTTGCTGTGATGTCGTGTCTATCAATAGGTCATTGGCCAATAAATAATTCTTGCCGAATTTCTGTCCACTGTGGATTGCATGTGAATGTTATAAACAAATCTGGTGTCCCATAATGACGTACATATGACATAGCATCCTGAGCATATTCATGCATATGTCGTGGACTTCCGATGTATGTTGCTGGGAGAGTAGTTATTCTACCTACATTCTGGGCATTTCCATCAGCATTTATGGCATCCCGACGATGTATGTATTCCTCAGAACGGAGTTTTGCCTTGTTCAACCTGATAAACGTTAATGGCTCAGTTTCTACTTTTACATACATATCGACAGCATATTGGTGAAAGAGACGCCGACATTTTAAGATGTCATTGACCTCATTTTCTCTAACCATCAGTCTGTATGAATAATAATTCATTGAACTAACTTTTTTGTTAGTTTCAGAACCTGAAAACATTGTTAAAATTATATAAATTACTTAAGGCTGTGATAAACATTAAAAACGTAAAATGTTTATTTACCTGTAACTGGATTTATCATCTTCATTAAAAAATGATACCCATCTTCACCTTGCCAAAATAAGATAGGATATTGTAAAGCATCATATGATCGATGTGTTTCGGACACACGCTGCAGTTGATTGTTACGCCGGTGTAAAACAATATCTCTGTTTTCTACATTTTCACCCACAATGACAATAGCGACTTCATCGATTGTTGGGACATTAAAACGTCTTATGTGTTGTCCTGCAGGCGTCTTATCGGCTTTGATAACAATTTTGTGGTTATCAGATGTGATCTAATGCGGTCTTGAATAATGCAACCAATGCGTTGTGTTGATGGAAAAATAATTGGAGCTGTTCCACAACTGGTCTTTTCACAGAATTGTTGTGTGCACAACGCTTGTCTTGCTGAATCGCCCATTAAATAAATTTGCAAAAATTTATAGTCACTATCTGGCACTGGCAATAAGGAACCTCTTCGATGATATATTTGTCCTTGGATCTGCAAAGGTAAACTTTCCTGTATTACATATACATATTGTAAAGTGAATTGTATTGTAAAGTGAATTGTTCAAACTACTCTCAAAATACTTTGTCAGCACTACCATTTCCCCCATCAACTTCAATTACTTCTGGCTACTTAAGGCACTTCACAGAGCTACATATGTACTTTAAGGCATTTCAAATGATACACCAATACAATTGAAAACTGTCAACAATAGTGGTAAAAGTTTTTCTATACACTTACCTTAAAAGTTGGCATACAATTTTCTTGAATAACTTTTGTAGCGCCAAATGATATCATGTGAAAGCAATTATTGTATTGCTGGATAATATTTAAACAATGTCTGGAATCTGGCCCATTTCCGGAAACCAATGAATGTAATGGCTCTGGTGACGGTACCAACGGCGTCAGTTTGACTTGACCGTTCGAGCAACACAATCCAGGGGCTTCATTTTTAAACTTAAATGCCTTGCAATATTGACAAACAACGTTCATTGGTCCAATAGCAACGATATGCAGTGTACTGTAGTCAATTTCTTTGTTATAATTAAATGCAGCTCTATAGGGGTTAAACGCAACACTTCTATTTTGTTGGTTCCGGTTCCATCGAATCCGTTCAACTTCATTCCGCATTTCACGTTGCTCATCAGTTTGACTTGTTCTTGTATTTCTTTGACTTGCAGCATTACGGGTTCTGCGACTTAAGTTTGTACGTCTAATTGCCGGTATTTTTTGAAACAAAAATTCAACTGAACATAAAAAAAACTATAGTACTATTCTTTTGTAAAAGTATCAAAATGGTCTATCAAAACTTTCCAACACTATATTAATTTGACTAACCTTGTTGAACAAACACTTCAGAAAAAAACACACAGTACAAATTATCCTGTAGAAACTAATATGAAAAGTACACAAAGAAATGGTAAATGAATTATGTAGGTATTTTGTTATTATAACTCCGACCACAGACCAACTCAGACCGATATTGAAAAGAGCATGTAAACTACGTTTCTTTGTTTTAATGGCAACTACTTGAATATTACTGCCAGTGACACATTATTTTATTAAAAAAGTGAAATATTCTAGTTCCCTGCGCAACTTTCGTAATTTTTTCTTACATAAGAACCTTCCCCTAATAATAACAAATACAACAAAAAAAGAATAAGTAAAATCGGTCCAGCCATTCACGCGTGATGCCGTGACCAAGGGAAAAAGGGATTAATTTTTATATATATAGATGTAGGATTATTAACCGACTTTCAAAAAGGAGGAGGTTATCAATTCGTCGTGTATTTTTTCGCTTTTTTTTGTATGTATGTTACCTGATTTCTTCTCCTGTGGTGAACCGTTTTGAAAGAATATGGTCTTGTTTAATAGAGTATATATCCGGATTGGTGAAACTTCAAATTTTGTGATAAAAAAAGTGATAAAATTTGTGAATGAACACATGCTTGCATGGAAATCGACTGATATCCCTAATATTTTAGTAGATTTTATGGATGTCTATAGTTTTTTAACGTTTAATCTATTAAGGAAGATCCTTAGGTGATCTCATATACTTTTCTGCGACGTGCAACTTGCAGTTTTGCAGAAAATCGCCGAAAATTCCAAAATTCTTATCAAAGATTTCATCGAAATGACATAACGGACATTTCCTCATAAATATTTATTTATTCCAACGTAATAGTGCTGTAATTTTAGGCACTGGAATTTTAATTGCGAATTTGAAATTTTTCTATGTACATCTCACGCATATAGGTAGTAAAGCATAGTATTTTCGGCTCCTTAAATCAATGAGTACCAAGCTCGTTTTGTTTGTATACCAGGTAAATACCTATTTAAATGCAAATTTTTCCATTTTGCAAAGACGGTACTTTTGGTTGTCACATGCTCCCGGCCTAATAGAAAATTCAGTGACAACACATGTCAAACTTTAAACTGGTACTTGGTGGCTTATAGACAGGGTGTTTAGTTATAGCAAACAAAATCACAAAGTAAAGTGGTAGAAGGAGTTGCATTTATATGAAGATTGAAATATAGGACGGACTAGAATGATAGTGGTCCGTTGGAATATAGGGTGGACTGGACGTTTGGTGGTATAAAAATGTTGAAAAAAATGTGAAATTAAAATTATATAGGGTGATTAAAAAACTGTTATATGATGTGGACATAAGCAAATCATATACAGGATGGTTGAAATATATACTGGAGTTGAATTATATTTATACAGTGTGATTAAAAAAATATTTCTTTTATAGCCCATAAGAAGTTGCATAAAGTGTGGAGAGGAATTAATGTTACATAGGGCGATAACATAAAATGTTAAAAAGGAAATAATTGATGGGGTAGCCCACAAGGAGTTATACACTATGGTTGAAATATAGGACGGATTTGACTCCGTAAATATAGGATGGATTCTACTCCGTCCTATAGTTTACAGAAGGCAGCTAACAAATTTATGCTTGTCCGTGGGCAGTCGTATGTACAGGCTGATTGGTACATAGGTTGGAGTGGAATTATCTAGTTATACAGGGTTGTCAAAAAAAGTTGAAAAAAGGTTACATGGCGTAGTCCATAAGGCATAAATATATTTTGAGCTTATTAAGTCAACGCGTACTAGTACATTTTGTTCGTAAAGATTTACCTGTCAATTTAAATGATAAAGTATCATTGTGTAATGTTGAGGCTTTCGATGTTACCTGGTTCTGTCTATTAAGGTTATACATACAAAATAAAAAATAAAGAATGAAAACTACCTGAGTTCAAAAATACAAAAATAAAACATTTTTAAAAAAAATATAAGTTAAAAATATTAAACATTTTATAACACAAAAATATAACATTCTGTACAAATTATTACTACAATCTATAACTAAACAATCTACGCAAAAATATTTGCTTGCATTATAACACAGAATATATGTTACTCCTAGGTACCTTACAACATTAAATGTGTTATTTATTTGCTAGAGTTGTATTTTGTTATAATTATTTTTAGCTTTTTAGTTATAGGTACAAGTCGGTTATATATTTTTTAATGTTTTATTTTTACATAAATATGTCTATGCAACATCGGCGGATTCTTTTTGTAACCTAAAAGTTTCTGTAATTTACACACAACCGATTTTAAAAATAGAGATGACAAACAACCCAATGAAAACTGTAATATTTAATGACATTTCCATTATCTGCTGATTGATGATTTGTTGCACAACACCTCCGGACTATTGTGAAAATTATATTATATTAATGACAGAATTATAATCACAACAAAAAATTACAAATATTATTTTCTACCAAAATGTTAGTACTACTTGTCAATCACTACTGAACTATAATTTACAACAATAAATATTTTCCTATTGAACTATAGGCAACTCCAAAGATAGTAAAAGATGGTCATCACTTGGTCTGAAAGAGCATTACCTAGCCACTACCATGTTTATCATTTGAAAACCAACCTAGCATATATAATTACGCAGTGGTTTCTGTTGTCATGTAGAGCATTTTGCATTTTAATTTTTTGAACATTTACGTTGTAAACTTTAAAGCCAGCAGTGTACGATTTGAAAGGTAATATATATATATATATATATATATATATATATATATATATATATATGAACTAAGCTAGGTTCCGGGTGAGAACCGCGTCTGAATTTATTGAATACTCGACGTTTCGACTCCTGCTTCGGAGCCATTATCAAGAGACAAAAGTGAAAAAGAGTTTCAGAGTCTAGATTGAACTCGGGGCCTCAATCTGCCTACTCCCCAAGAGTCACTAGGTAACTGAACTGAATATGAGTCTGCTCTGCTTCTTTTATTTATAGGTAGCGCTGGGTTAGAAGAAGATGTCACGTGATGAGGCTGTGTTGTGATTGGTTGGGTATTGGTGGGCGTGTCTGCTTTGTTTAATCTGGCAATTACGGAGGTTCAAGCTGTGGGAAGGCGAGTACTGTCATCGCGTCTATTTAGACAGAGAGGTCTTTTTTCTATTTCGATAGCTTCGCGAATAGTGGATGCCCTAAGAGAATTGATAGATATGATAGTCCTACTGTCCTCGAAGTTGATAGAGTGCCCTGTTTGGATATGGTGATGCGCGAGAGCTGAAGTCGGATCTTTTTTACGAACTGACAGAGAGTGTTCATATACTCGATGGTTAACGCGCCTGTTGGTACGACCGATGTAGCTTTGTGGGCAATCGCGACATGAGATTTCGTAAACTCCTCGATCCTCGTTAGGTACTTTGTCTTTGGGGTTACCGGTTAAGTTGCCTATAGTTTGAGTAGTGTTGAAGATAGTCTTTATTTGATGTCTTTGTAAAATCCGTGCAATTTTGTCAGTGACTCCTCGAATGTATGGAAGTACGGCTTTTTGATGTTGTTTTTCTGTTTCTGACGGGGTTGGTGTGATTGGGGGTTGTTGAGATTGATGAATTATACGCGCAATGTGGTCCGGATGATAACCGTTTTGTCGAAGGATTTGTTGAAGATTATTAAGTTCGTTTTGTCTATTGTCAATATCTGTTAAACGAATAGATCTGAGAGTCAAAGATTTCATTACAGAACTCAATTGGGCAGGGTGGTGGTGTGATTGGGCATTTAAGTATCGATTGGTATGGGTTGGTTTTCTATAGACGGTATGTGAGAATCTGTCATTGTTGGTTTTTGTTATGAGGACATCAAGAAACGGGAGAGAAGAATCGGACTCGATTTCCATTGTAAATTGTATATTAGAATGTATACCATTGAGGTGTTGTAGGAAGAAGTCTAATGAATCTCTGCCATGAGGCCAAATGACAAAAGTATCATCTACATATCTAAGCCAACAGGAAGGTTTTAAATTAGACGAGTTTAGGGCCTGGGTTTCGATTTGTTCCATGAAAATGTTAGCAAGCACTGGAGAAAGAGGTGAACCCATGGGGGCCCCACGGACTTGTTTGAACAGAGTGTTTTGAAATGAAAAATAAGTGTTAGAGGAACAGTGTTGTACAAGTTTGATGATGTCAGAAGAGATATTGTATTTCGTTTTTAGAATATCTAACGTTTCTGAAATGGGGACATTGGTGAAAAGAGATATAACATCGAAGCTAACTAGGATGTCATTTTCTGAAATTCTGTAACCACTTAGGATATCTAGGAAGGAAGAAGAGTTCTTTACGTACGAGGATGCTTGCTCGGCTAGAGGTTGAAGGGTTTTGGCTAAGTACCGGGCTAATTCTTGGGTCGGGGATTGTACCGAACTGACAATGGGTCTAAGAGGAATGTCCGGCTTATGAATTTTGGGTAGTCCGTAAATTTTCGGAATTTTAGAAGACTTTTCACGAGGAATGATGATCTTTTTAATGTCAAGAGGAAGTTGTGTCCTATTGATGATTTCCTTAGTCTTTTTCTCTAAGTAAGTAGTAGGATTATTGTTCATTATTTCGTAGTCTGCAGTGTGGAGTAGGGAGTTCATCTTGTGAACATAGTCCTTAGTATTGAGAAGAACAGTCGCGTTACCTTTGTCGGCAGGAAGAATAGTTATGTCATCGTTGTTACGTAGTTGTTTTAGTGCATGTCTTTCGTTAGAAGTTAGGTTTGATTTTGGTGGCTTTGATGTGCGGAGTACTCTAGCAATGTCTTGACGAGTATTGCGATTGCCCACAAAGCTACATCGGTCGTACCAACAGGCGCGTTAACCATCGAGTATATGAACACTCTCTGTCAGTTCGTAAAACAGATCCGACTTCAGCTCTCGCGCATCACCATATCCAAACAGGGCACTCTATCAACTTCGAGGACAGTAGGACTATCATATCTCTCAATTCTCTTAGGGCATCCACTATTCGCGAAGCTATCGAAATAGAAAAAAGACCTCTCTGTCTAAATAGACGCGATGACAGTACTCGCCTTCCCACAGCTTGGACCTCCGTAATTGCCAGATTAAACAAAGCAGACACGCCCACCAATACCCAACCAATCACAACACAGCCTCATCACGTGACATCTTCTTCTAACCCAGCGCTACCTATAAATAAAAGAAGCAGAGCAGACTCATATTCAGTTCAGTTACCTAGTAACTCTTGGGGAGTAGGCAGATTGAGGCCCCGAGTTCGATCTAGACTCTGAAACTCTTTTTCACTTTTGTCTCTTGATAATGGCTCCGAAGCAGGAGTCGAAACGTCGAGTATTCAATAAATTCAGACGCGGTTCTCACCCGGAACCTAGCTTAGTTCATAATAATGACCGCGGAAGCCTCTCAGAACATATATATATATATATATATATATATATATATATATAAAAAATATATTTTACACTAGAATAAATGTACCTAACTTAACCTAATATATTCAAACAAATCTTTAAAATGTTTTTAATACTCAGAACTTTGCAGCAATGGGACCATGTAATGTAAAATTAATTAACTATAAGATACCCACATTGTCAGAAAACATTAATTTTCAGAATGATTTTGAATACAAAAAATTTACTTACCAAAGTATTAACCCATGACGATTTCTGTTTTATGTGGAAAATATAAAGAAATAGGAATCACATACTGTTAACTAATAGTACATTTTTTTTTTGAGAATTTTTTTTCTGTGAATTGAAATTGAAACCTTGAAAATACTTTGAAATATTGTCTTACTGAATTGAAAAGTTTCAACTTAATCGCTACAAAAGTAATGAAATGTCAAAATTTAAAACAAATTACCGGCAGATGGCTAAGCATTCAGTGTTGTCAGATCTACCTATTTATCGTGAATTTGTGCATAATTTCACAACTTTCTGTAATATTAGTTAAAATTATATGAAAGTTGCCCAACAAAAATAAAAGGACTGTAAATTAAAAGTATAAGGTTAAAATAAAGACGAAATCAGAAATAGCTTGATGAGGTGCAATATAATTCTGATATTTTAGTTGACAAACTATATTTACAATGCAATGAAAGTTGCAAACTGCAAACTTGCGGGCGCCCAATCAACGGCGATTATTATGTATTATAAACTTTCGTTGGTTCTATTTCAATAGTATGACTATGTAGGATAACTTTAGCGAAGGGCCAAAACTTTTAGTTTTACATTTAATTTAGTTTGTCTTTCACATTGGAGTCAACCGATCTTATGATTTTCTCTCCAAGCAATCTGGCGGCACTGTTTGGCATTGACAGTATGCATGTAAATAATGATTTTTTTATTATTTTATTATTTAATTATTGAAACAATATTATAAATTAATTTTAGCATTCTGCACTGAAGGTCGTCTGTAGCTATTAAACAAAACAAAAATAAAGCAAATCGGTTGAGTGACAGAGGAGAAAATGGTACCTAACCGTATTGTCTTTGCCTATTTATATATAGATTCGCCATTAAAATCCCGTGACGTAACAAATCCGTAATAAGGATGTCATTATGGATTCCACCTGCCTTTAACTTTATAAAAATAACAGTTCACTTTGTGACAATATGACATTAAGCCCCGTCCTCACAAAGTCGATATTCTCGATCGACTAAGTCTGTCGGAACCTTAGAGCATTTACTTTCTAGAGATAGCCTGCAGTGAACAAATGTTGTGGTAAGAGAGAGGGCAAGGGGCTATTTCACTCGGTTGGGAAGCATGTAGATCATTGGCTGCATCCACCGACCATCCACCCACTAAGTGAAATAGCCTCTTACTGTCTCTATTGCCCTCTCTTTCTAGCGTTGCCATGATTTTATGCTTGACAGGCTATATCTAGATGGTAAATGATCTAAGATCGGAACGGTACGCAGTAATCAACACTGGCGCTAGACGTATTTTCTCGATCGACGTATCGACTGGTTTTCCATCCGTTGTCGCAAACATCAAAGCGTAGTCGACTCGAGTAGCTTTTATTGAAGCTTATAAATCAAAGACAACCAAAAGTAAATATTATAAAGACAGAAACATGGGACACGATGCCTTGATGGAAATTTCCAATAAATTCAATATGGAACATCAAGTGGTGTGGAACAAAAAATTAAAAATATTAGTTGGCACCAAAAATTGTAAAAAATTAAGGATAGTAATAAATCTGGCAGTGGCACGGAAGATAAGTACATGAGCAAATGATTTGATTTTAAAAGTTTAGGATTTTTGCGAGACAAAAAAAGGTTAGGGACACATACGTTAGATTCAGAGCTAAGTATTTCTATAAATATATTAATACACAATTTTTCTGTGAACTTTTTCTGGGTCTTCTGGGTAAATTGGTAAAAACAGGTTCGATGCGATCTCCATTTCTCCAAGCTCGTGGAATAAGGTCCATGATATCAGAACATTGAGAATCGAATGTTCCAGGATGATTGTAAATTTTGTTTGAGGCATTTTTTTTTGAGAAAATTGTGCTAATAACATGCTGCTAGCGTTACCTTACAAGCATTTTGGGTGTTCGGATAGCAATGGTATACGAAACACTCTAAATATGCTAGCTAATATGCCGAAAACATTTTCAGAGACTTTTCTTGCCCTGCTTAGACGATATTCAAATATTGTTGTTTCTCTGGAACCTTTAGGGTGAAGCCCTGCATTTGGTGTGATTATGTTTGTTGACAAAGGAAATGCACTCTTGACATCTCACATAACATAAGAAAATTATTAATTTGCATTGACTACAGCTAATAAAACAATACTAAACAACCCTTTGTAATTGAACAATTCACTGCCGCTATTTATTGGAGCGTGCAAAGGTATATGTTTCCCCTCCATAGCCTCGGCACAATTTGGAATTTTCTATTCGTTAGTAAGGGACGAAAACTGTTCTTTTTCTCCTGTACAGGGTTTTTTTCCTGTGAATAATACTTTTCCATTCTCTGAGTTTCGAAAGTAATTGGAAAAGGGATTTTCTCTCTGAGAACAAACATTTTCTTTCCTTTAAATATTCTAGTAATGGAATTTGTTACAAAATAGAAAAACGTTATGGCGTCGCATCCATGTATTTGTCTCATTAATTGTACAATTATTAAAGTCATGCGACTGAATAAGATTTTACTTTTTGTGATTTTTTTTTATTTATTTACCAACCAAAATGTAATATCGGATATTTGATTACAGCTTTTAACTGTAGTCGATGCTTTGGAAGCAGTACTTGAAAATTAGTGAGAATACTGAAAACCTGAATTCCTCACTTGATGAAACGGAAAGCAATGCTGGGGAAAAATAGAAGTGTGAAAAAACTGTTCAAACCATCAACTCTTGATCATGTGCGAGGCAAGAGAAGGAAACGCGTCGAGGCAGGGGTTAATGAAGTCTACACGATAATGAAATAAAAGGTCAGTAAAGTTAGCACCGCCATTTTACAGAAACTCAAATTAAAACATATGGGAATTACGAGCTATTTAGGAGTTCTTGATTTTTACCTAAATTCATTTTTGAGCTCAATATTTACTATGGAAAAAGTGCAAAAAACTATTGGCGGTGCTAACTTTACGTAAAGTTAGCACCACCATCTCAGAAAAACAGAAAAAAGTTTTGTGAAGCGTCTCAAATTAGGAGCTATTTACGAGCTTTTAATTGACGTATTGAACGTCAACCCCTAAATTTGTCTAAGGGGCAAAAACCACCCCCGAAAAAATAATGAATTTTGCACATTGTAATGCACATAAACATCTAAAAATGTTCAAGGGGTGAAAACAACCCCCCCAAGTATGCAGTTTTTTTCGAATTTTATGATTAATAAATTTTGAAAAATACCAGCATGATCTACGATTTACGAGCTTTCCAACGGTATATTACACGACACCATTCAAATTAGCGGAAGGGGAGCAAACCACCCCCCAATTATGTAGTTTTTTCAAATTTTATGATTTATAAATTTTGAAAAATACCAGCATGATCTACGATTTACGAGCTTTCCAACGGTATATTACACGATTACATTCAAATTACTGGAAGGGGTGCAAACCACTCCCCAATTATGCAGTTTATTCAAATTTTTTGATTTATAAATTTTAACAAATACCAGCATGATCTACGATTTACGATCTTTCCAACGGTATATTTTACGACTACATTGAAATTACTGGAAGGGGTGCAAACCACCCCCCAATTATGCAGTTTTTTCAAATTTTATGATTTATAAATTTTGAAAAATACCAGCATGATCTACAATTTAGCTTTCCAACGGTACATTACCAGACAACATTCAAATTACTGGAAGGGGTGCAAACCACTCCCTAATTATGCAGTTTTTTCAAATTTTATGATTTATAAATTTTGAAAAATACCAGCATGATCTACGATTTACGAGCTTTCCAACGGTATATTACTGGACTACATTCAAATTACTGGAAGGGGTGCAAACCACCCCCCAATTATGCAGTTTATTCAAATTTCATGATTTATAAATTTTAAAAAACATCAGGATGATCTACGACTTACGAGCTTTGAAATACTACATTAAAATTTTTGGAAAAGATGCAAACAACCCCCTTAATTTCCCAGTTTGTCTATATTATGTGATTTGGTTCATTTTCAAAACTGACAGCCTAATCTACGTTTTAGAAGCTCTTCAAGGATATATAACACGATTACTTTCAAATTATTGTAACGAATGCAAACAACCCCCAAATTATGAAATTTTTTCCAAATTTGTAGTTCTTAAATTTTCAAACTGTCAGAGTTTTGAATGGATGAAAATATTAAATATTATCCTTACTGCGGCAAAGGTTTAGAAATCTAGATTTTGTGATTTGAAAACTTGGAAATGGTGTAAGGTGTAATTATCTACGATGTATAAGCTTTCTAACAATATGTTTAAAAACGGCTACTGTTGGTAGTCATTATTCGGATAAATAATCGTATTATGAATTATGTTCTTTTAATTAAGTATTGAATCTAAAGAAAAACCATCTTTATGGACCACGTGTTGTTACCGTTTCTTCTGGTTTTGTATTCAACTCGCTTCTTCTTCAAAATCTGTTGCTCGAAGTTTTAATAATTACCTAAAAGTTTTTTGTTTCTAATTAACATATTAAAACTTAGTTGTTTCAAATAGAAATAGCAATATTTCTATGTACTACGAAATGCACAGATTAATTCCAGTCGGCATTTTTCAACCAACCTTCGCCAAACGAGTCATAACAACGTTAAGAAAATATAAGTCAAATAATATTCTTATTTTTATCTAACCTTTACCATTTAAAAATCGGCTGAATCTATAATCTATACAAGAAATATAAAACAGGAGTTTGGTATCTGAGAGGGCAATGTATTTCGTTATTATTCTTTCAACTATTATTTGTGTACCCACAATAATCAAATTATTCATAGTAACCCAAAAATACAAATAGGAAGACATAAAAGATCAAAGGTACTTGAATGAATTAAACAAATGTGTTGTCTAGCCATCTAGGTGCCAATATTCCTACCTGTAACTAACAAAATTTCCATAGATGGACGATTTCATATTTGAAATTACTGGTTAATGTCATAAAATATATTAGAATTTTTTGTTAAAATCCAGTGTCATTGATTTTTGTGTGTATAGATCTGCAACCTGCTATTCGAATTTTCTAGGAGGGTAAGCAACAGTTTGGTTCTCATTTGTTGAGGAAATGTTTATTGATAGTAATTATATAAATAACTACTTCAATATAGGTACCTACTTATTGAGAGAATTTCAACGTACTTGAATTTCAAAAAGAAATGTTCTTAAATCAAATGATAGCGATTAATTGTATAATAAAGTATATTATATATGAATTTGAACGTAAAGGATGAGTACAGAGTGGCGTATATTACTTATGTGATTTAAGAATTTAAGTAACCCCTGCAATAGAAAATACCACATTACGAAATTTTTACTGCTTTAATAAAATATATTGCCTCGACTAGAACGAGTGGCACCAATCAAATATTATAACAATTATCAGAGAACTGTTTCCAATATATTCACATAATCAGTGTATTCAAATTTATTTTTTCATGCTACAGAAAAGGCCATTACAAACAGCGGCAAGAAGGCTTTTTCGAATGTTACATCAAAATCTAAAATGAAAATTCTTTAATAGGCCAAAAATAACGTTCTAAATTTAGATATTTGAAAATGGACTAAAATAAATATGTAAAAATATTGGGGATAGACTAATAAGATAGTAATATCTTTTTCATTACTGAGTATCCTTATTGGCAAAACTACATTACTGGTGTACAAACCGCATAATGAATGAATTAATTGAGAAACAATATTTTGTGAGTTAATCCAACACTGAAAAAAATTAGTTTCCTTGAGGAAACCTTGGGGGTGGTTTGCACCCCTTCCAGTAATTTGAATGTAGTCCAGTAATATACCGTTGGAAAGCTCGTAAATCGTAGATCATGCTGGTATTTTTCAAAATTTATAAATCATAAAATTTGAAAAAACCGCACAATTGGGGGGTGGTTTGCACCCCTTCCAGTAATTTGAATGTAGTTGTGTAACATACCGCTGGAAATCTCGTAAATCGTAGAGCATGCTGGTATTTTTAAAAATTGTAAATCATAAAATTTGAAAAAACTGCATAATTGGGGTGTGGTTTCCACCCCTTCCAGTAATTTGAATGTTGTCGTGTGATATACCGTTGGAAAGCTCGTGAATCGTAGATCATGCTGGTATTTTTTAAAATTTATAAATCATACAATTTTAATAAACTGCATAATTGGGGGGTGGTTTGCACCCCTTCCAGCAATTTGAATGTAGTCCAGTAATATACCGTTGGAAAGCTCGTAAATCGTAGATCATGCTGGTATTTTTTAAAATTTATAAATCATAAAATTTTAACAAACTGCATAATTGGGGGGTGGTTTGCACCCCTTCCAGTAATTTGAATGTAGTCGTGTAATATACCGTTGGAAAGCTCGTAAATCGTAGATCATGCTGGTATTTTTAAAAATTTATAAATCATAAAATTTTAATAAACTGCATATTTTGGGGGTGGTTTGCACCCCTTCCAGTAATTTGAATGTAGTCGTGTAATATACCGTTGGAAAGCTCGTAAATCATAGATCATGCTGGTATTTTTCAAAATTTATTAATCATAAAATTCGAAAAAACTGCATTCTTGGGGGGTTGTTTTCACCCCTTGAACATTTTTAGATGTTTATGTGCATTACACCAGGAAAGAGCTCGTAAATCGTAGATAATTTTAATAGATTTTAAATTTAAAATTAAAATTCAATATTTTTTCGGGGGTGGTTTTTGCCCCCTAGACAAATTTAGGGGTTGACGTTCAATACATCAATTAAAAGCTCGTAAATAGCTCCTAATTTGAGACGCTTTACAAAATTTTTTGTTTGTTTTTCTGAGATGGCGGTGTTAACTTTACGTAAAGTTAGCACCGCCAATAGTTTTTTGCACTTTTTCCATAGTAAATATTGAGCTCAAAAATCAATTTAGGTAAAAATCAAGAGCTCCTAAATAGCTCGTAATTCCCATATGTTTTAATTTGAGTTTCTGTAAAATGGCGGTGCTAACTTTACTGACCTTGAAAGAAATGTATTCAGCAAGAAGTACAAAACAGGAGTGGCTGTCACATTAGGCAATTTGGCTACTACGTATGCTCAGGCTAAAATACAACACATGCTAAATAATTGTTTTCTGAAGGACATTTGTGGCATATTTTTTTAATGTTCAAGTACTTTCTGGGAAATAACACTACAAGTCACAGAAATTTCGTGACTTGAAGTCTTATTTCCCAGAAAGAGCTTGAACAATGCTAAATAATATTCTGTGTCAAGCAAATTGGGAATATACAACTATATAATCAGTCTCAGCAACAGCGATGTCCTATGCCTCCGAACTATTTCCCACAATCAACAAATTCTAGTAGTTCACCACAACAGACTCCAGATTCCACTTTACATTCTTCTCTGAGCAGCCCTCCTACCCTAGAAAAATATTATCCTCAGCCTTTATGTTATTCTGTTAGCAGTCACCATACCCCAGGGATATCCTCCGCCTAAAAACTCAACAAACCATAGTGTTTCACAAACAGTTTTACCATCACAACAATTCCCAGATTTACCTTCTTTTATTGGTCTCTCAACCCAAACACAAAGAACCTCGGAAGAAGAAGAAGAAGCCTTAGATACTTTTATTACACAATTGCAAGTTCAAAATTGTCGCACGACACAGTAGATGCGTGCAATTTGTTTATTATTTAGGATTTGGTACTAGCATTTAATACTTAGTTATAAGTTCCGGTTACCTCTCAGTCTATTTTTTTGAATAGTTTTATGTTTCTATAGGGACCTCTACAATAATTTAAGAAATCACTTGTTTTGACAATTTAAAAAGATACATCAGTGTGTGATATGAATCCCCAGTTGCCAAAACCGTAATGTCACAGCGAGACGCTTTTTTTATAGGAATGACAGGTCTTAAATTACTGAAATTTTTAACTCAACTTTTCAAATTCACTTTCCATCATTCGAAAAAAGTTTCTGAGACCATCGTTACATCTATATTTAAGATGTCAATATCATCTCTTATTAAATCTTTTATGAGGTCACTAGCACTATATCGATTTCTACTTTCAAGAATCCAAAATCTTGTGCGTGATTTCCTTATTTTTTTAGAAGCGATAATGACAAATGCAGCACAAGAAATAATGGCGTCATTTTTATCAGACATTTTGGTTTCGACTGATCGGCAGCATTTGTGTCTACTAGGTGTGGACAGAGTCGATGGACAATGTTGACTCAGTGAGGACGCAAAAGTATTTTCGACTGTATCGCAATACGACCTTGGACGCAGACATATAAATATAAATTTCGTAAACCTGTTACGTTATATTTTTGCCGTAGCTACTCAGTATAAATGAACGCGTTTAAGACCGTTCAAAATATTGCTTTTATTCGTCCGTTCCGTTAGCGATCGATAACCTACCGTTTGCGCGCTGATTTTGCCTAATTATTATGTTTGGTTCTGATTTATTTTTGAAGGATGTTTGAATACGACCCGTGGAGATGAAATGATTTATCGAATATTTTTGTGTGTTGCTTGACAGTTGTCATTGTCGTCGACAAGGCGGGAAGGATGTGCGTGTAGAAAATTGTGTGAGGTTAACTGGAGAAGTCGTGCAGTTGTTTTTAAGGAATTTTCCACTAATATACTGGCTTTTGATAAGCCATCCGAGTTCGGGAGTTATATGGAAATCCCTACATTGTGTTCCAGCATATTGTAGTACTGTTGATTAGTTGCTGGGATACTTCTCTCATTGAGGATTTGAAAACTTCTGTTGTTGCGTCACTCTTCGGAGTGGTCATGGTATTTGGGGCCACCCTCACAATGAAACCTTTGGTATAAGAACCCCTTTGGTTGATAGGGTAAGTGATTTTTGTTTGTTCACTAACCGATTTCTCGTATTGTCAGACTATTGATAGATATTTTCTTTTTTTAGGGTTCTTGTTCTACTTCTTTTTCTTCTGTCGTATTTCTTCCTTTTGTTTTTGTTTGTACGTGCTGCGTTCCTGTTTTGTTCTCCATCCAGTGAGATTGGGGTTATATTTTGTTGTTCTATTACGAAACTAGAACACAGGCCTGGTTTGGCATTATGGTATCATGCCGATCATGGACATAGCATACAGATGAACTAGTTGATGGTGCATACACGAACACTGTATTTCTGGTATTTCTATCATCAGAGTTCCAGTGGTGGAGCGAGCGCAAGGGACTCTAACTTCAGCTTCAGCTGTGGTTTCAGATAAGTGACAATTTGTGTATCTGGTTACTGTTTCATTATCAGTTATTTTTACAATAATATAAACCTTAGTATTTGATTTGAAATTGATAAAATAGAATTTGTTAACCGAAAGTAGAGACCATTAGCCTACTATCGGGTTTATTATTATTATTCTGATCGATTGCACTTCCCTCGAGCTCAAGTGTAGTATAGATGAGACACCAACGTCGAAATTTTGAATTTTATTGAATGATAAACATCAGATAATTATGATCGGTTCCCGTTAATGTAGTGTTTGATATTGACGCTTTAGTTAAATATTCTAATCATTAGAATTATTGTATTAGAGGAATATTTAAATATTTGTATCCAGGTTATTCAGGATCTCACACGTTTATATGTACAGTTTGAATATCTGTCCTTAAGTGTATATTTGTTTCATTTAATTTTTTTTTTCTAGGTATATTTAGCTTAAACATTCTAAGACTGTTTGCATTAATAGAGCAAAAATTACTACAGCAGATATTTTAGGACGGGTCGGTGTCCTGATTATGTGTATTTAGAAGGTATATAAGGGGAATCTACCTGGCGCCCTTATTTTCTCTCTTTATTTATATCCTCCAAGCAAAATCTGGCATATACGTTCAAATAAAACGAACCCCCCGTCTTCACTGAGACTACCGGACATACCTTCTTCTGCCCTTAGCATAACTAGGTATGGTAGAAATTTGGCGTCACGTAACATTTTGGTGTGGCATTTTAGCACCAACGTATGGCGTGGCAAACTCCTCGATCCTCGTTAGGTACTTTGTCTTATCGGATAAGTTGCCTATAGTTTGAGTGCTGTTGAAGACAGTCTTTATTTGATGTCGTTGTAAAATCCGTGCTATTTTGTCAGTGAGTCCTCGATTGTATGGAAGGACGGCTTTTCGATGTTGTTGGTCTGTTTCTGACGGGGTTGGTGTGATTGGGGGTTGTTGAGATTGATGAATTATACGCGCAATGTGGTCCGGATGATAACCGTTTTATCGAAGGATTTGTTCAACATTGATAAGTTCGTTTTGTCTATTGTCAATATCTGTTAAACGAATAGATCTAAGAGCCAAAGATTTCATTACAGAACTCAATTGGGCAGGGTGGTGGTTGTGATTAGGAATTTAAGTATCGATTGGTATGGGTTGGTTTCCTATAAACGGTATGTGAGAATCTCTCATTATTAGTTTTTGTTAAGAGGACATCAAGAAACGGGAAAGAAGAATCGGACTCGATTTCCATTGTAAATTGTATATTAGAATGTATACCATTGAGGAAATAGGAAGAATGAGCTAGAAGTATACTTAGAAGAAAACAACGTAGACGTGGTGTTAGTCCAAGAAACAGTTTTAAAGGAAGAGGACGACTTCAGAATAAGAATGATGAGAAATGGTCAACGGATACAATTAATCAGCTCGTATCGACCACCAAACAAAGAGTTGAACAGTAATAATCTAAATTTATTTTTCAGAAACAACAGGAAGCCAAAGATCCTCGGAGGGGACCTAAATTCGAAGCACACAAACTGGAACTCAAGAATAACCACAGCAAGCGGCAGGAAACTACAGGACCACGCAGAAAGGGTATGACGTTATAGGACCAGCGGACCCGACACACTACCCAGCCAGGGGAGATAGACCGGATGTACTGGACATATTCATATTACAGAACACCAACATGGACTACGACATCGAGGCGACGCAGGAATTATCATCGGATCACGACCCGGTGACACTAACGGCAACAAGATGGAGAAACGAGCAGCCAACAACAAGGACCAACTGGGAAGGATACAGGACAACACTGACAGAAAGAACAAGGACAACACCAATAAAAGACGGGATTGATGAAGAGGCAAGGGTAATCAGAGAAGAAATTACAGCAGCACACGAAACAAAACTATGACGACCAGGTGACCAATCTACACAGGGGACATCCCGAGACAACTGAAGGAGAAGATCAGAGAAAGAAACAGGAACAAGAGAAAATACCAGATAAACCTAGATCCAAGGATAAAACAAACAATCAACAGACTGAGAAGTGAAATAAGAGAAGAACTGAAGGAGCACAGAAGTGAAAAATGGGACCACTACTTACAAGGAATGGACGTAGACAAAGGCACACACTGGCAAATAATGAGAAGAATGAGGAAGAACAAGGGCACGCAAACTACAACACCACTACAGGGGAGAGACGGACTAAAGTACAGAACAAAGGACAAGGTAGAAATATTCGCAGACGCAATGGAGGAACAGTTAAACACAGATCAAGGAGACGACAGACAATTCGAGGAAGAAACAGAAGAAAAAGTCCAAGAGATTAGAACACGACGCCCCAACGAGGATCCAATTAATGAAATGACAACGGAAGTAATAAATGACATCATAGGAACTCTGAAAGTCAGAAAAGCACCAGAATGGGATAAAATATCAAACAGGATGTTAAAGGAACTACCAAACGTGTTCATAGATAAGAGACTAAAAACACTATATAATAATATTTTGTTTCAGCAAAAATACCCAGAAGAATTGAAGAAAGCGGAGATAGTGATGATCCCAAAACCAGGAAAAAGCAAGAAACTACCAGGGAACTACAGACCGATTAGCCTACTAAGCCATACTCAAGGAACAAGAGGAACAGCTAAACATCATCCCAGACGAGCAGAGCGGATTCAGGGAGGGACATTCCACAGAGGACCAGGTAATGAGGATGGTAGAAGATGCAATGACCAACATCGAGAACAAGAAGACAACGTGCATCATATTCTTCGACGTAGAGCGTGCGTTCGACAATATATGGCAAAGTGGACTACTAGCAAAAATGGAAGGACAGGGATTCAGCAGGACGATCATCAGGATAATACAGGACTACCTAACCGGACGGACATTGGGCATCAGGATCAACGACACCACGTCGACGGAAAGGAGGATACGAGGAGGAACGCCCCAGGGATCAGCACTATCTCCGACGCTGGAGAGCATCTATACCAGCGACATTCATAGAGAACCAAGGCACACACGGACATACATCTATGCGGACGACACAGCAAAGGCGGCAACATCATGGAAGGCGGACCAAGCGGTGAACTACCTACAACAAGAAGTCGAGGACACGGAGCAATGGGCGAAGAAATGGAAAATTAACGCGGGAAAAACGCAGGCAATAGCCATAGGAAGGACGAAGAAGCAGGACCAACCAACTAGAAGACTCAAGATAGGAAGAAACCACATCGCATGGAGCCAAGACGTCAAGTACCTGGGGATACAAATAGACAGAAAACTCACGTGGAAGAAGCATATAGGAGAGACAGTGAAGATAGCCAAATCAAGGGTCAGCCAAGTCAACCCAATGATAGGAAGAAGAAGCAGACTACAACTGAGGACGAAGAGGAGCATCAGTGAAGCCCATCATCACATATGGAGCCAGCATCTGGGGACAAGCTGCGGCAACGCACATCAAGAAACTAGATGCCCCATGGTACCTGAGGAACAACCAACTAAGAAGAGTCCTAGAGATGACAACAATCAAGGGAGAAATAACGAAGAGAACGAAGAAATCCATAGCCAGGATGGAACAGCATAGGAACCCACTGATGAGAGAGGCAACCAACTACGTCGAACATGAGAGATACAGGATGAAAAGACCGCGACAAGCCCTACTACAAGAGGAAGAAATAGTGAAGAGAAGAAAGAGAAGAAGACTGTAAATAGGATAAGAATATTAGGGAATAAAATATGATATATTAAGTAATGAAATATCTTAAGGAATTAACATTGTATCAAATAGGAAAAAGAAAGTAGGGAAATAAAATAGAATTAGAGGATAGGAGTAAGAAAATTTATTGTAATTTTAACTCTGTAAATAAAGATATGTTAAATGTAAAAAAAGGACTCACCTTCAGTTCAGTTACCTATTTACTCTTGGGGAGTAGGCAGGTTGGGGCCCCGAGTTCTACCTAGACCCTGAAACTGTATTTTATTTTTTGTCTTTTGATAATGGCTCCAAGCCAGGAGTCGAAACGTCGAGTATTTAATAAATTCAGACGCGGTTCTTACCCGGACGCTGGTTTTATAAAGGAAGCACGCCACGATCGCGGGTTCAGTGGGTTGTACGAAGAACTTATATGAGAAATTGTTATTGTGATATTTGAATCAGCTGTTGTATCTTCGATGTAAATAAAAGTTTCTAGAAAAGTGAAAGTGAATATTAGTTTTATAATTTTAAATTGAACCCACGGACTTTACAACAATATGTTATATAAGTTTATAACACGAACTTTGTGTGAACTTGTGTAACAACTATATTTCGTCGTTCCCAACTGACTAAGCGACACGTGGAGTATCACGTTACAGTACCGCCCAGCATCCGTGGGAATCGCCGTGTCGACAGTGCCGATTCAGCATTCAGTAGGTTATAATTGTAAAATCTCTCTTTTTTGTTATTCATTATTACTCAGTAACACTTTATATCGCTATTTTTCATTTGTATTTAAAAGTTATTTTTTTGTTTGTTATTAATAAAAATCTTTTTTAAATTAAAAAAAAAAAATGTATTTGAGAAGTGTGATATAACATATATATGATATGTAAAAACCTGAGAATTAAGAAAAAAAATTAAATTAAAAAAAAAACAAAAACCGTAAGATATCTAGATGTTTTATACGCTATATAATATAGCACATGAGCCCACTTATCTGCCCTCCAAGTTTTGGCGAACCTACTTTTAAAGGAATTTTGTTGGGGGGCGGGGGGCGGTAGGGGATTTTCTTCAAATTTTAGTATGTTACTGAACCTATTGAAAAAATGCTATTGTGAGAGTTACAGCCCTCTAGAGACCTTAGGGTCCCAGATAGGCCCGTCAAAGACACAAAAAGGCCGTTTTTACCCTATATTTGACAGGCTGACCTTGCCTTGTTACATGCTTCCGTTTCATAACAAAGACCATAAATATAAACATAAATCGATAGTTGACTCTGTTTTGTCGTGTCGTGTCGTGACTTATACCATCAATATAGAATTGCTCTCAGGGTCTGGACATATAAATTCTTGCTTTGTTGCTTTGATGTTGCTACCACGCTACAAGTTACTAAGATACCATGATAGTACCCATAACATCAACACTGCGTTATATTATTAACATAAAATAAACATTATTTTTGGAGCAAAAGTGAGTAATGTAACTTAAAAGAAATAGTAATAAAGTAAAAATATAAAGACATTTTCAAAAGTAAATTGAAAATGGATCATAAAACTGAAAAGGTACAGGTTTTTCTGCGTTACCTTATTTAATTTTTTAATTGGTATTTTATTTTAAATTTTGTTAAAATACGTTTTAATTTTATTTTTAATTTACTGTTTGATTCCCTTTATACTTTAACTTTTCCCCAATATTTTTACTTTTTTTAAGTTATATATTTTTCCATAGAGGGTCAATGTAATCGTACAAAAAATCTAATGGATTGATTAAATCTAAGTTTCCAAATATATTATGCAAAACTATAAAAGATTAGCAAACTACATCAAAATATTTGAAAGGTTAAACAAAGTTTTAGATTGTCTAGAACGGAGATACAAGATTTTGAGAAGTAACTTCACAATTAGGTAAAATTAGCGTTTTCAGAATTGATACTTTGATTTTTAGTTTAGCCTTTGAATTATCATAACTGTAGTTCTAGGCTACCTAGAGGTTTGTAGGAACACTCAAATCAAAGGTTTTAATATCTTCTTTTATAATCTGTAATTTATAAATGTCTTCAGGCTCTCTGATTGATAAAAATAAGTCGTAATTTTTTATTAAATTGGCTTACTTCAGTAGCAAAATACTCATTTTTTAGAGGGTTAAATGAGGTAGATAGAGGCTCGGCCCAAGAAAATCTCCAATAGGACGTTATTATTTTTATAAAAAAATACCTCCAAAAATTTTTTTGTGGAATTTAAAGTTTACCAGACCAAGTACCAGCACTTTGAAAATACGTAAAAACGCGATATTTAAAAAATTACCATTTTCAATCCGCTGTATCTCCGAATCTACTGAACGGATTTTAACGCACCACATCTCATTTTGAAGGTGTTTTTTTTAACTTTTCAAATGCCGCCGAGAAAACTAAAATCGGATTAAAATTCGACAATTTTTGAAGATGACAATTTTTTGAAATTTTTAACTTTACTTAAAATGCTCCCAAAAATCAACGTTATTATTAGAGACTTGGACTTTTTACTGAAAAAGTACTTAAAATTACAAAACAAATGACGTTTGGTGAGTTGAAATCGGTTTACTGGGCTCCAAGAAAGATACAGCCTGTCAAATATAGGGTAAAAACGGCCTTTTTGTGTCTTTGACGGGCCCTATCTAGGGCCCTAAGGGCTCTAGAGGGCTGCAACTCTCAGTTTTTGTTTTTTTTTAATTTAATTTTTTTTCTTAATTCTCAGATTTTTACATTTGAACTGTTGTAACTTTTTTATTGTTCACTGAATCTTCACCAAATAAACTTAAATCTAATACATGATGTTTGTTTGTTATCTGCATTTGATATTTGACACAAATAGTTGGTTGAAAAAATTATATTAGTCCACAAATGGCTGGGTTCCATAAAAAAGTGATTAAATTAAATATTTTATGTCATTAAAAAAAATTAGAAGCACATCGAGAACTTCGAATGCTTACAAAAACTTCTCTACCTCAACCCCTTTCCAACGATATATCACAGGTATTGGAAAGTAATCAGTATCATAATAAATTTTGAGATTGTAACTTACAAGGTTAGAACTTCAAAAAATAAAACATACATCAAGTTGCAATAATTTGTTACAAATTGTATTTAAACCGATTTCTACCGCTACTAATACAATCGCGACACATTATTCTGACTCCTACAGTGGTAGTCTCTAGTCGCATCAGATCCCATATTATTTCAAACGCAACATTTATTCTTTCTCTTAACTGCTCTTTGGTTTCTATTTCTCTGTCATAAACGAGTTGCTTGGCCTGTCCACATACAAAAAATCAGAGGGACACAGGTCTGGCGACCTTGGAGGCCATAGCGTAGGGCCAGTTCTCTCAATTCACGAGTTTGGGAATGAAATGTCCAGGAGTTCTCTGACGGTTCGTCTATAATGTGCTGGACAGCCTTTTTTGAGTTTTTTGACTAATTTTATTTTCTGTCTTCCAATATGATTTCTTCAAATAAGATCGATAAATGTCAATTTGTGATTACGATATTTGTCATTGCGAATCCTCTTAATTTTTTAATTTTTTTTTTATTTTATTTTATTTTTTAATTTGTGTTAATACCATTGAAAACGAGGTCTGATTTAGACGTTTCGACTTTTGAAATATATAGACTATCCAGTTTATGTGGTGTTATTCCCAAAGAACTCAGAAAAAATAAAAATTTAAAAATAATGTAACAACAATAGAAATATTCTGTAAATAATTTTAAAGGTTGAATTTGAATGGTGTTTGTTCTCCTTACACATTTTAATTGTTTTTAACTTGTGGAATTGTTTATTTGAATGTCTATTTGTGATGTACATATTAAGTTCAAAACGTATGCACTAGCTGATGGTATGAGCAATTTCTTTTGCTCATGCTAGCTAGGTGAATGAATTAATTAAACGATTTTACCAAATAATAATATATTAACAGATAGTAATGCATTGTAACATATAAAACCCATATTGGAGGCAATAGAAATTTTGTACGAATGATTCAAGTAATGTAAAAGACCTATGATAAATTAAATGCAATTTAAAGATTAATACATGAATAGAAATGATTAAATTATAAAACTAGACCCTTAACTGGTAATTTGGAAATGATTTATACAACTAAAACCGCATAGCAAATACATTTTTGAAAATTATCAAAGCGATAGTTTAAAAAAATTCTTAAAAAAGCAATTAGGATTTGAAATGAACATATAAAAATAATCTGTAGGATTGATATATTGCAATGAAAACATCTAACGAAACAATGAAAACCAACAATGAAAATTTTATTAAAATTTTAGTACAGGTTAAACTCAAAATAGCTGGGGCGCAATAATGGGCAAAAACAGAAAATAAAAGGTATATTAGGAATCTGTTTAGATAGGAAATTAAATATAATATATATATATATATATATATATATATATATATATATATATATATATATATATATACATATATATATATGGTTGATGATTATTCCGGTGTACATCCGTTCGTCTGTATTCGTTTGAAAAATCACTTGACGTTTCGCCAAAATCATATTTGGCTTTCTCAAAAGATACTAAGTAACTATCTTTTGAGAAAGCCAAATATGATTTTGGCGAAACGTCAAGTGATTTTTCAAACGAATACAGACGAACGGATGTACACCGGAATAAATCATCAACCACATATTTCCATCCGTGAAACAGTATACACAAACATATATATATATATATACAGGGTGTCCCAAAAGTCCCGGAACGGCATTTTATCTCGGCGGGAACACATTTTAGAGAAAAATATTTCAAACAAAACTTATAGGATTCGTCCCTGGCTATCGAATTGTGACCTTAAATATGACCTTGACCTTGACCTTCAAGGTCAAGTTGATTTTTTCAAATTGGACAACATATTTCTGACCTCGGAAATGGAAAGATCGGAAAATTTTACGTTCAAATATGTCCTTGACCATTTTTAAAACTTGACCTCTGGTGGTCAGTAACGGTGTCCCAAAAGTCCCGGAACGGCATTTTATCTCGGCGGGAACGCATTTTAGAGAAAAATATTTCAAACAAAACTTATAGGATTCGTCCCTGGCTATTGAATTGTGACCTTTAATTTGACCTTGACCTTCAAGGTCATTTCAAGGTCAAGTCGATTTTTTCAAATGGGACAACATATTTCTGACCTCGGAAATGGAAAGATCGGAAAATTTTACGTTCACATATGTCCTTGACCATTTTTAATACTTGGCCTCTGGTGGTCAGTAAAGGTCAAGGTCAAGAACAACTTCGTTGCGTAGCTCGTCAAATATGGGTTCAAAAATTTTTTTTCAAGAACTAAGGTTTAGGATTTTTCCACGGCAATGCGATGCTTAGTATGGCTACGCAACGAAGTTGTTCTTGACCTTGACTTAACCTTTACTGACCACCAGAGGTCAAGTTTTAAAAATGGTCAAGGACCTATTTGAACATAAAATTTTCCGATCTTTCCATTTCCGAGGTCAGAAATGTGTTGTCCCATTTGAAAAAATCAGACTTGACCTTGAAATGATCTTGAAGATCAAGGTCAAGGTCAAATTCAAGGTCACAATTCGATAGCCAGGGACGAATCCTATAAGTTTTGTTTGAAACATTTTTCTCTAAAATGCGTTCCCGCCGAGATAAAATGCCGTTCCGGGACTTTTGGGACACCGTTACTGACCACCAGAGGTCAAGTTTTAAAAATGGTCAAGGACCTATTTGAACATAAAATTTTCCGATCTTTCCATTTCCGAGGTCAGAAATGTGTTGTCCCATTTGAAAAAATCAGACTTGACCTTGAAATGACCTTGAAGATCAAGGTCAAGGTCAAATTCAAGGTCACAATTCGATAGCCAGGGACGAATCCTATAAGTTTTGTTTGAAACATTTTTCTCTAAAATGCGTTCCCGCCGAGATAAAATGCCGCTCCGGGACTTTTGGGACACCCTTACTGACCACCAGAGGTCAAGTTTTAAAAATAGTCAAGGACATATTTGAACGTAAAATTTTCCGATCTTTCCATTTCCGAGGTCAGAAATATGCTGTCCCATTTGAAAAATCGACTTGACCTTGAAATGACCTTGAAGGTCTAGGTCAAGGTCAAATTCAAGGTTACAATTCGATAGCCAGGGACGAATTCTATAAGTTTTGTTGGAAACATTTTTCTCTAAAATGCGTTCCCGCCGAGATAAAATGCCGTTCCGGGACTTTTGGGACACCCTATATATATATATATATATATATATATATATATATATATATATATATATATATATATATATATGTAAAACGCATGGTTTGGGATTTTAATAAGATCCTATATAGTTCAATTGTTATATAAAGACATTTTTCTATCAAAAAGTAACCTTCGGTTAACGAAGGCATTGTTCGAGCCCTCATTGAACTTACGTAGAGTTCGAGAACAGTCCCCAAAATATGCCTTTTGCCAATTGGCGGTAGACGAAATGGTAGTTTGAAGATTGTCCCTAAAATATGCATTCTCTTAGTATAGTTTGCAGACTCAAAATAATGACGATTTCGAGTACATTTGCTAATGCATTACTTACAATCCGAGTAATATTTAAAATATTTGAAAATCTTAGCTAAATGCTTAATTTGAAGTAAAACCATATACCTAATATGGAGCAAACATAAAAATAAATTTATTATTTCGTAATAATAATAGATTTGAAAAAAAAAACAATTTTTTGTTTAATTTGTCGCTGTATGGACTAATTCTTATTATTAAGCGTTATTAAGGTCAAAAGCTCTGCTGATACTACTAAATAGGAATTTGAGTCTTATAGTCTCTATATGCCTAAAGGGTTTACATTAAGGGTATTTTAATAAAATAAAATTTACTCTTTATTTTCAAGGTGATAATGTTAATGGTACTAGGTACTCGATTTCTCACACTTAGAAAAAGAAATATACTATAGGAGACAGCAGTCTTGTCGATACATTTTGGTGCTTATAGCGTCGTCAACAGTTTTGTGCTTAAGCCGTTTCTTAGTAACAATTCCTATTTTAACATTTTTAAACTAAGTTTGTCTATTGTCTATTTAATAAAATAACAGCTATCAAATAGAAAAAAAAACATAAAGTTTCATTTTCTTCTTGCTTTCAATATCCTCATAAGAAATAGTCTGGGTGGTTAGCCCAGAAACCATGACCATGAAAACTACAAAAATCCTGGAGTTTTTTTGCGTTGAAAATTTGCAGACGTGATTCGTCAACATTTCTTTTACTATAACATGGTGATTCGTTGCTACCATATTCGTCATCCTCATGTCTGGATAGCTCACCAAGAATATTAATCATTCGAGCCTTTAGAAATTTTAAGCCACATTCTTAGTATATCTAAAGAGGAAAAGCCCTACTAGATTACTTTTGTAACCTAACGAGATTAGACAGTAAAATAAAAGTAAAATTAAAAATTGAAATAACCCTCTACGCCAAAACCCCTAAGAAATAAAGAAATATATATATTAATGTGTAATTCGATATTGTTCCACTTTTATACGAGGCGCTCGCTAAGATTGTGACTATGCTAATATATGTTTTCAAAAACTGCTGTCAGGATAGGATGAGGTGTAGTGAGAGTGAAAAAAGTGGATTGCTCAGTCAATTTCAGTGTAACTTATGTATAATAAATAGTACCTAAAACACACTATTGGGGTATTATTCGAAAATGTTGACTTCTAGACACTGTTAAATATTAGAGGTGTCTGATACCATAGCAGGCTCTAGTTGGAGGATAACTCTTGACCACCCTTTATACTACCAAGAAAGGTAAAACATCTTTGAGCTATAGTCTTTGCTGCTTTGGGTACGATTAAAATATTATTTGAATGTTGAACTAACTCATCTCATTAAACATGACAAACTCAATTTTTACATACAACCAATCAAAACTGATTCATTTACATATTTGACTTTTTTCAGCTGAAACGGTTATATCTTGCTATATAGTCCGTGGGTTCAATTTTAAAATTATAAAACTAATATTCACTTTCACTCTTCTAGAACTTTATTTACATCAAATTATACAGAACAGCTGATTCACAATAACATTCGAGATACGCTCGTCGTCCTTGCTAAGTCACTCGCGATCGTGGCCTGCTTTCTTTATAAAATCAGCATAGAAAATTCTCGCAAAAATCATCATCACTCCTACAGGTGCCGAGTCTTTTCGAGAACCATTTTTTTCTCTCAAAGCGATCGTTGTCGTACTGAAATGAAACATGGTCGGCTTTGGTAAAACACTGCCCCCTCTTTAATTCTGATCGTCCCGATCAGAAACATCCTCTCCATGGTAGGGAGACTAACCTAACCTTCAATATAGCCTTGGGGTTTCGACGGATCCGGTAGACGACGTTATTAAGCCTCTTGACCACCTCGTATGGACCATCCCAGGCGGGTGTAAGCTTTGGGGATTTACCCTTGCTCCGTTGGGGGTTATACAGCCAGACTTTGTCTCTCTCCTGGAACCCGACTGAATTGGCCTTGAGGTCGTATCGCGTCTTCATCCGGTCACTGGTGGCCAACATCTGCGTTCGGGCTAATTTCTGTATTGTCAGCATGTTATGTCGGAGCTGGTCGGCATAATCGTCGATGTCTTGGGGAGGTTCTTCGGGGGAGCCAAATGCCAAATCGCAGGGTAATCGCAGCTCCTTTCCGAATGGGACCCTGGCTGGGGTCAGGCCTGCACTATTATGTACGGCAGAGCGATATGCCAACAGGAATAGGGGGATATGCTCATCCCAATCACGCTGGTTATTGCTGACGACCTTGGATAGGTGTTGTTCCAAGGTCCTGTTGAATCTTCCCACCATTCCGTCTGACTGTGGGTGTAATGGTGTTGTTCTCGTTTTCCCGATCTCCAACATCGTGCAGATCTTCTGGAATACATTCGATTCGAAGTTACGCCCCTGGTCTGAATGTAATTCCATCGGGACGCCAAACCTGCTGAATAGTTGTTCTACTAGCACCGTCGCTACTGTGGTTGCCTCTTGGTTGGGTATCGCATATGCCTCAGGCCATTTGCTGAAGTAATCCATTGCGACCAGAATGTATTTGTTCGCCCTCTTAGACTCAGGAAACGGACCGGCGACATCAATGGCAATTCTTTCAAATGTGACGCCCACATTGTACTGCTGCATTCTGCCCTTGGTCCGGGTCTTTGGGCCCTCACTGGCTGCACAGATGGCACATTTGCGGCACCAAGCTCTGACATCTTCGAAGTAATTCACCCAGTAGTACCGCTGGCGAACTTTGTCAAGGGTTTTATTCATGCCCAGGTGGCCTCCGGAAATTCCATCATGTACTTCGGTCAGGATGGCTGGAACCTTTTTCTTCGGAACTACCAGTTGGGACTTGGTTTCTCGTCCATCAGCGCTTTCTCAAACTCGCTTGAGCATTCCATTGTCTACTCTCAGAGAGTCCCATTAAGCCCATAACGAATTCAGCACGCCGGAGTATCTAGCTACCTCGTCCCATCGTGGCCTGGGTGCCCCTCTCGTTTTGAGTGACAAGATTGGTTCGATGCCTGGATCAGCCATTTGATCCTGGATGCACTGTTCCGTTGTCCAGTCTTCATTGGCCTGCACTCGGATCTGCCTGATGGAGATACCCTCTCGGCTGTTCCGTTTTCAGACAATGTCCGCATTCCGCTCTACAGGGTCTTCTGGATAGGGCATCGGCATTATTGTGCAAACGGCCGGTACGGTGTTCCACCTTGAAGTCGTATTGCTGTAATTTCTCCATCCATCTGGTCAGTTGTCCTTCCGGTGTCTTCATGTCCAGCAGCCATTTGAGTGCGGCATGATCTGTTCGGATTAAGAAATGACGACCATAGAGGTATTTGTGGAAATATTGTATTCTCTCTAGACAGAGGTGCATGTACGTGCGACGTTATTTATAACCAAATTATTGACAATCGTAAGAGTTAATACAAATCAATATGGCTGATACGGAAACACATAGTTCGACTGCTTCTGCGACATCCGTGTCGAATTCATCACCACAAACCCAAACAGTGGTGAAGAAGGAAAAAAAGCCAAGAACCCAAGAGCTAAACCCTCTCATCCACCGACATCTGAGATGGTCAACAACGCTATCAAAGGTTTAAAGGAACGTGGTGGATCATCTTTGCAAGCTATCAAGAAATATATTGCTGCCAACTACAAGGTCGATGCCGAGAAAGTATCGCCTTTCATTAAGAAATACTTAAAGTCAGGCGTTGCTTCAGGAGTTTTAGTTCAAACTAAAGGAAAAGGTGCATCCGGTTCCTTCAAATTGGCAGCTTCAGCATCGAAACCGGCCAGCGGCGACCAAAAAAACTAGGGCTGGAGGTAGAGCAAAGAAGTCACCTGCAGAGCGAGCAGCTTCCAGCGATAAACCCAAGCCGACAATGAAGCCGGCGGCTGCGAGAGCAGCAAAAAAAACAGCCAAAAAGACTACGACTGCAACCAAACCTAAGAAAGTTGCCGCAACTGAAAAGAAGACTTTGACTCCGAAATCCCCATCGACAACAATTTCATCGTGATCATCATCAGTTTCGCTTGCATCCAAAGGGAAGTTTCCTTCGAAAGTAAAAAAACAGTAAAGGTGCCCCTACAAAAAAACCGAAAGCTCCAAAACCGAAAACAGCAAAATCCGCGGCATCCCCGAAGGCGAAGAAAGCAGCTTCTCCCAAGAAGAATAAATAAATAGAAAACAATTTCATCGACATTATTTACGCTCTACAGCCCTTATTATTGCAAGAAGTTCTTTTCTGGTGACGCAATAATTTCTTTCCGGTTTCGAGAATCCACGGATGTAATACTCGATCATCCTCTCTTCACCATCTTGCACCTGGGATAGGACGGCCCCCAAACCTGTGTTGCTGGCGTCGGTGTCTAAGATGAACTTGCCGGACTGTGTAGGAAAGGCTAGGATTCGGCTGGAACATAGTGCTGCCTTCAGTCGCCTGAATGATGTTTCGCAATCCTGATTCCAACAGAAGGTCTCTTTCTCAGTGGTCTGCCGATGTAGAGGCGCAGCAATGGTGGCAAATCCCTCAAAAAATCGCCTGTGGTAGAAACAGAGGTCCAAGAAGCTTCGCAGTTCATGCTTGTCTCTCGGGACTGGCCAATCACGGATCGCTTCTATTTTGTCCTCGTTGGTGCCGATTCCTGACTCAGAAACGACGTGGCCCAAAAACTCTACTTCTTTTTGGAACAAGGAACACTTCTTTGGGTTGAGTCTCAGGTTGGCATTATTAATTCTGGAGAATACTTCGTCCAGGTTCTCCAGATGGTCGTCGAATGTCTGACCCATGACTAGAATGTCGTCGAGGTATACTAAGCACGTCCTCCATGTTAACCCGCTCAGTACATACTCCATTAGCCTCTTAAATGTAGCGAGTGCATTACATAACCCAAAGGGCATGACCGTGAACTGAAACAGCTCTTTACTGGTGGAGAACGCTGTCTTTTCTCTGTCGTTTGCGTGTAGACCAACCTGCCAATATCCACTTTTTAGGTGGGTTCAATTTTAAAATTATAAAACTAATATTCACTTTCACTTTTCTAGAACTTTATTTACATCAAATTATACAGAACAGCTGATTCACAATAACATTCGAGATACGCTCGTCGCCCTTGCTAACTCACTCGCGATCGTGGCCTGCGTCCTTTATAAAACCACCATAGAAAATTCTCGCAAAAATCATCATCATTCCTACAGGTGCCGAGTCTTTTCGAGAACCATTTTTTTATCTCAAAGCGATCGTTGTTGTACTGAAATGAAACAGGGTCGGCTTTGGTAAATTTCGTAACAATATATTAATCTTTAAAAAAAATGGCATTGTGTTGAAAACTTTTCTCATTAAATCTTAGCCCATCTTAACGGCTGTTATAAAATCTCAAACACCAAGTGAGCTGCTATCAGGACTGCTAGGTTTAATTTGTTGAAATTTTCCAAATTATTTACATAATTTCACTATTTTTGTAATTTTATTTAATTGTATTATAAAACTTAATTGGTAAAGATTGAAACAATATTATTAAAAAGAATGCGGAAAAAATAATAAATGCTATCAGTAATAAATTGTTTTTATTTTTTTATTTTTCTGTTTTCTTGGGAAACTTTGACAATGAACTCAATAGGATAAAACTCATTGCTATCAATAATGGTTACAACCCCAAAATCATTGATAACATATCCAGAAAATTAAAGAAAAAAGCTATAGAAAAAAGCTATAGAAAAAGTATACCCTTACTTTTATGTTTTTTTTGGCAATAACACCACAATAGAAATAAAACGACGTATATTGCAGGAATACCAAACGTTTCAATGTCTATTCTGACTTCGTTGTCAATGGCTTTATATTTATTGATGTAGATTGCAAAATGTCATAAATCAAATTTTCATTTCGCAATCTACATCAATAAATATAAAGCCATTGACAACGAAGTCAAAATAGACTTTGAAACGTTTGGTATTCCTGCAATATACGTCGTTTTATTTCTATTGTGGTGTTATTGCCAAAAAAAAAAACATAAAAGTAATCAAGAATATGCCACAAACAACGTTTAGAAGACAAGTATACCCTTCCTCTCTCAACTCTAACTCAAAATTTCACCAATCCCTTACATTTATAGGTTCTCCATCTGAAAGAAAAAATTTCTCAATTTCTACTAAACAGAAATATTCAAACAACCTTTAAAACAAACAATAATTTGGCCAAACACATAAAAAATAGACAAATTAATAATTATGAAAACTCAGGAGTCTATAAGTTAGCTTGTGGTAATTTCCCAAAATTTTACATCGGTCACACAGGAAGGTCATTTAAAACAAGATGGTCTGAACATTTAAAAGCCTATGAAAATCAGAAATACAACATCTCTACATTTGCCGACCATTTATTAAATGAAAATTCACAAACTAATTTCGAAATTTTACATCTAGAACAAAAAAGTAAAAAATTAACTCTTTTAGAATCACTTGAGATATATGAAAATAAAAAACCACCACATTTTTTGAATGACCAAACTGATACAAATCTGTCTCCCTTACTTAATCTTAATATACTTATATAATACAAAATTCAAGATTATATTAATAATATTTACGTTCACTAATATTATACAGTAAACATATTGTGCTTTCTTAGCTCGGTTAATTAAGAAAGACGATGACGTCATTTTGGTACGTAATATTCCTAAATGTTATATGGACTTTTTGGCATTATAACAGTGAAATTATTGTGATATTGGTTTGGCCAATTTTCGTTAGATGCTCAAATTTTGTCTAAGACTAAGAAGCAGTTATAAACGAACATAACTACGTAAGCATATTCTGAATACCTATATACGTCACTTTCGGCATTATCAACAATACTTTTTTATATATAAATATAAAGTCAATGTTCCTAGAGTTATTAATACACATGAATTTCAGAATTTCTTAATTGATAGTTTTATTTTTAGTACAAGCACCGTTAAATAAATCATAAACCATACACCTATGGTTTATACTGTCCGTTAGAAATTCTGTGGTCTGGTCTTGTTCTATACGTGACCTCATGAACTCCGAGAATTTCCCTCCAATTTTCAATTTCTCTGCAATTATCGATGAGAGCTCACAGCATTTTTGAATTTGTTTCAGAAAAGCCCTAAAGCGATATTCTAACGATTGCTATGATAGCTTCGGCTTTAAATTATTTCAAAACTAACAAAGAAAATGATGCCCCTACTCTACCTGCTAAATATGTAAGTATTTTAATTTGATATTGTCCAGTATGTAGGTACTATTGCGACTGTCAACATTTACATTTATTTGAGAGTAATATTTTTATAAATTGCAGAAAGTGTCTATAGTTTTGGGAATCAGTGTAACATCTGTTGAGAGAATTGCGCCTTCTACTCACAAAAACGAGGCCCTCAAAGTCCCACAAGACCACATGACCGCAGAAAACCAGTAACCGACCTAAGAGAATCTCAGCAGTGTGAAATAAGAAATGTAATTTATGATATGTATTCTGCTGGTAAGTAAAATTCCTTATTTCAACTGCACAATATTAAATAGTTTGCTTTTGAGGGGAACATATAAACTTGAATAAATTGCTGAAGAAACTATCTGACCGGCATCTGTATCATGGTTCTAAAATTTCCTTAAGACAAATCCTGCACAAGATAGGATTTGAATTTAAGAACGATGATCCAAGAAGGAAACCAATGGAATTGGATCATATAAATGTTAAAAGAATTAATGTTTTGAGAGACTATATCAAGTATAAAACAGGGGGTTATTTGAATTTGTTTTTTTAGATGAGACGTGGATCTTCCAAAATGAAATATTATGACATTCATGGCAGGATTTCAGCTCTAAAAGAGTTGAAAAGATTAAAAGTGGTGGCAAAAGATGAGTTTTTTTATCATTAGCATTGAAAACAGTGATTGAAAGTTGAATTATTAGGTTTATTGTGATTCATGCTGGTAGTAGAGCAGGTTTTGTCCCTGGGGCTGACCTTTCATTTTCATCTGACAATAAAGACAGGGACTACTACGGTGATATTAATCTTGAAAATTTTGTACGTTGGTTTGAATATCAGTTGTTAGGAAATTTAGAAAATCCATAAGTAATAGTTATGGATAATGCTATCATAATGCAAATGCCAATAAACCTCGTGCCAGTAACATGTTAAAAAAGAATTATTGGATTTAGTGAACAAGTGATGGCAATTCTTTGGAAGCTTTGGTGTGCCACTGATATTCAAACAACACTAAATTTTAATGTTTCTCATTTGCCACTCCAAGTGGTATCTACATACTTTTCTCCATGAAGATGACAGCTTTGTTTTGAAATGTAAATAATTTTTGGTGTTAAGCTATAAAATTTAATTATTTTATTTATGGAAGTATAGTGGTGTACTTGAATCTGTATTCCCAGAACCAAGTACACCACTAGTTTCCCAGTGACTAAAAAAAATCATTAATTGCTTCATAGCGAGCAGGCATGTACAAGTTGGGTCATAACGTTAATATTCCATCATATGGCAGATCAGTCTATATAAATATTTTATTGATTGATGAAGTATTAAACTTGCAGTACAGTATATATATATATATATATATATATATATATATATATATATATATATATATATATATATATATGTTATATAAGTTTATGTTATATAAGTTTATAACACGAACTTTGTGTGAACTTGTGTAACAACTATATTTCGTCGATCCCAGCTGACTCAGCGACACGTGGAGTATCACATTGCAGTACCGCCGAGCATCCGTGAGAATCGCCGTGTCGACAGTGCTGATTCATCATTGTAAATGTTATAAATTGTAGAATTTCACTTAGTCTTTATTCATTATTACTTACAGTTCTGTCTTGTTTACTTTAACACTCATTTTGTCTTTTTAATTGATACATAAAGTTTTATTATTTTCATTGTTATTTTCAAGTTATTATTTTTATTAAAAGTATTGTGCAACTATAAATAAAATCTTTTTTAAAAAGAGAAATTTTTAAAGTGTGATATAACAAATTGGCGCAGTCAGTAGGATCCTTCAACGTTACTAGAACACGAGCTTACTTCTAACTGGTAGCAGCGGATTCCTATCCCTCAACGGAGCGAAGAACCTGGAAGAAGTCCCAACTGCGATAACAAGGAGAACACGGATCTTCCAATGTTCCTGTTGATGTGAGTAATAGTGAATCGTCTAACGTTTAAGTTTATTAATAATTGATTTTAATATTTCATTGATTTTAATATTTTGATTATTTGATTCAGTGAATTAAATCACTGATTTATTATTTGAATACATTGATATTTTATTTGATTTAATTGATTACTTTGATTTTATTCATTCGATTGAGTGAACTATTTGATTTATTAATACTATTCTATCATCCAAATATCTTTCGTATTTCCCCATTTACAAATTTATTGATTATCGATTTTTACACCATTTATTTTATTGATACCATTTTTCTATACCTTTTATTATTTTTGATCGAACCTTTTTCGTTTAAAATTCTATTAAATCAAAATGGCACAATCACAGAACAACACGGTTGTCGATGAAACTGAAAAATATGGGTTGCCGGAAATATTTTCAATAATTCCAGAGTTTGAGGGCGACCAAATTTCTTTGGCCACATTTATTCATGCTTGCAATTGTGCATATAACATGTGAACTGCTGAACAAAAATACTTGTTAGTAATACACATTAAAAATAAATTAAGGGGAACAGCGGCGCGGTTAATCAACTCGAGAAACCTTGCGTCTTATCTCGAAATAAAACAACTTCTAACTCTTCATTTTGGGGATTCTCGTGATCTTTCTTCATTAATACACGATCTTCAACGGTTAAAACAACTATCCAATGAGTCTCCCTTAACATTCTATAATAGGCTTCAAGTATTGAGTGCGAAAATGCACGCATGTATCCAAAAAGCTCCTAGTCTGAGCACCGAGCAGAAAGACGCTCAAACCACTCTCGTTGACACCATGGTTTTAAACACCTTACTTACCGGTTTAGAACCTCGATTAGGCCAAATTACCCATGCCAGTAATCCGAAGGATCTTCTTGAGGCACATTCTTGTATAAGAAGAGAACTTCAACTATCATATTTTGAAGAACAAAAAGTAAATAAATTCGTTCCACCTAAGCCATCTTTTCAGGCTAGAAAACCAAATCCACCTCCTAAATGTTTAAATTGTGGGCGATTAGGCCACATTGCTGCGGACTGTTGATTAAGATTTCAAAATAACCCTCAGCCTTTTAACCAAAATAATAGACCAAACTTCATTGGGCCGAATCAATCATCGAGGCCAAATCCTGTCAACAATAACACAAATCATCAATGTCAACAATTTAGACCAAATAATTTTCAAAGATCTCCTTTCAAGCCTAACAACTTTCGACCGTCTGTAATACAGACAAACCCAAATTATCGTTCCGAAAGAACCCACCATTTTAACAACCATCATAATGTCAACTATCCCGAATATTCTGCAAATGACTATGATTATTATACTGGTAATAACCAGCAGAATTTCGATTATAACGACCGAAACTATGAAAGCCCTGAGTTCGACCAAATAGTAGATGATACCCCTGTCGAACCTTTCAGTCCTCACGAATACCAGGATTTTCTAGCGCTTCCGAGCCTAGATCAGCCCTCCGATTCAACAACTACCCTTTCAGAAGTCCAAACTCAAATACAGAACTTGAATTTGGAAGACTTCAATCCCGATCTGAACTTTCCAGAACAAACATTTCTTTAAGCCCCCTTCTGACAATAAATTCCAAGAACCTTTATTATATTAACGACGCTTCTGGAAAATTTAAACTCCTAATTGATACCGGAGCTGGTATCTCCATTTTCAAAGAGAACACTGTGAAAAACTTCTCACAAAGATCTCCCGAAAGAATAACAATTCAAGGCATTACTCATGAGAAAATCCCGATCTCACAATCCACCCTCATTCCTTTCGCTCTAGGCAATCCACACAAGGTCTTTATCTACGATCTAGATATTGAGTTTGATGGAATATTAGGTCTTGATTTTCTCGAGCATTATGAATGTATCGTCGACTTAAAATCCAAACAATTAATTACTAACTTTAAACCTATTCCCCTACATAAAGTGCCCGATCACGACCAATCTAATACACAACCAACAGACACCCCCAGTACTAACGCACAACCTCATACGCATAACAATCAAATAACAAACCAGGCACCTGCCGAACAAATTTTCAAAGTAAAATGTGAACTTTCAAACACAAGTAATTGACAAAGTACGACTTCCCAACGCAGTTGTACGTGTTAATTCAAAGGGAGACTTTCTGACTTCGATAATAAACGCGAACGCAATGCCGAAAACTGTTAACTTTTCCAATCTTCATTTAGAACCCCTTGACCATACACACCCTCTCTTAAATCTGAATACACACGATTACTGTGAATCTACAAACTTAGACAGAAACTTTACTATCATGGTACAAATTCGGACAGAACATCTTAACGACGAAGAGCGAGAACTTATCACGAATCTCTGCTTAGAATTCGAAGATATTTTCTATCTGGAAGGCGATGTTTTGACGTTTACTAACGCCGTCAAACACTCTATTGACACCAATTATGCCAAGCCCATTTTCACGAAATCGTACAGATATCCTCAAGTCCATAAGGAGGAAGTGAAAACCCAAATTTCCAAAATGCTTGATCAAGGCATTATCAGGCACTCTTCTTCTCCTTGGTCCTCCCCCATATGGGTCGTCACCAAGAAACTCGATGCTTCTGGTAAGCAAAAGTGGCGAGTTGTTATCGATTATGGGAAGTTAAACGAACTAACTGTAGACGATAAATATCCTCTGCCCAACATTTCCGATCTCCTCGACCAACTTGGTAAGTGTCAATACCTTTCGACACTGGATCTCGCTTCCGGGTTCCACCAGTTGGAAATCCTTGAGGAAGACATTCCCAAGACCGGTTTCTCTGTTGACAATGGCCATTATGAATTCGTTCGTATGCCATTTGGTTTGAAAAATGCACCTTGTACTTTTCAGAGGGTCATGGACAACATTCTTCTGGGCATCCAGAATGAAAGTTGCCTTGTTTACATGGATGACATTATCGTTTATTCACCAACCATCCATGAGCATATGTCCCGTTTGACAGAAGTCTTTAAGCGCCTTAGACAGTCAAACTTGAAAATTCAACCTGAGAAGTGTGAGTTTCTCCGTAAGGAAGTTGCTTACCTAGGTCATCTGATCACCCAAGAAGGAGTAAAACCAAACCCTTCAAAGGTTGAATACATCCAGAATTTTCCTCAACCCCAAACTCCTAAAGATGTTAAATCTTTTCTTGGTCTCACCGGTTATTACCGACGTTTTATCCCCAATTTCGCTAAGATCTCAAAGCCTCTAAAGAAACTCCTACAAAAAGACGTCAAATTCATCTTCGACGCAGATTGCAAGTCTTCCTTCAACGAACTGAAGCAAGCTCTTGTATCTGACCCTATCTTGATATACCCAAATTTCGACGAACCATTCCTGCTCACTACTGATGCTAGTGCTTTCGCAATTGGAGCGGTTCTCTCACAAGGCCCCGTAGGAAAAGATCGTCCTATAGCATATGCTTCCCGTACACTCTGCGCTGCAGAAACTCGATATTCCACTATCGAACGGGAAGTGCTAGCCATTGTTTGGCCGGTCAAGCACTACAGACCGTACCTTTTTGGGAGAAAGTTTACACTCCTGTGTAACCACCGTCCGCTTACTTGGTTCTTTTCCATCAAAGATCCTGGCAGTCGTCTAGCCAGATGGCGCCTTAAGCTAGAAGAGTATAATTATAAGATAGAATACAAACCTGGCAAGGTAAATCAGAACGCTGACGCTCTTTCCCGAATTAAAATCAACCACTTTAAACAATGCACTGACTTTATTTCCAAAATTAACATCTTTGCAAATAACGAAACCGACCCAGAACAACCAAACTCCGATAATGATCAAGAACCCGATGAACATGACGAAAGAATGACAACAGAGTTTAATCAATTTGTTCAACTATATAAAACCGAGTCGATAATCGATTACTCAAAAATAGAAATTTCTAACGCCCAACTCCTAGGCAAATCTCACAAACGAATAGTCACTTTCTTCTGGCAAAATAAACTCAATGACTTGCATGACAAAATCATCGAAGATATTTTCGAAGAAGACCCAAACTTCACTACTGACACTCTAAACGTTCTAGCCAGCAAAACTGTAAGGCATAGAAAATATTTAATTGTCCCTTTACCCTTTGATCCTGGAACAGTTGTTGCCCATCTTTTCTCTATTATTCTCTATAACAACCAAGACCAGTTCGACGAATCCGAAACATTTTGTATTGAAAACAACGTAGAACTACCGATTCTTGAAACACTATCCTTTGTACTTGCAGACAAAGACGTAAAACTAAAAATTTGTCAAAATATTGTGATAACTCCTTCACAAGACGAAATTCCCGTTATACTGCAACAGTACCACTGCGGCAAAAATAACCTTCACCGTGGAATTAACGAGACCATCCGACGCATCAAAGAAAAGTATAATTGGACTGGACTAATCAAAAGTGTAGAGCAATTTATTAAGTCCTGCGAAACTTGCCAAAAGGTAAAGTTCTGTAGAAAAAACTTAAGTGCTCCTTTTGTCATAAGTGAAACACCAAAAACGCCCTTCGAACGTATCAACATTGATATTTTCGAATATCCAACTAGAAACTACGCACTGACTACTAGGGATGAACTCACCAAATTTACTCAGGCCTACCCAATTGGTGACAAAACAGCTAAAACTGTAGTAAACACCCTCCTAATATTTTTCCAACATTACGGTACACCTCTTCGCATCCATTGTGATTATGGACGTGAATTTGAAAACACTCTCATAAGGGACTTGTGCGAACTATATGACATAAAACTATCATTTTCAAGTGTCCACCATCCTGAATCAAATGGTTCTATCGAAAGATTTCACGCGACTTTAGCGGAAATGCTAAGGGCAAATACAGCTGAACATCCGGACGAACATCCATTCAACGTCCTCCCATTCACGCCCTACGAACTCATCTTTGGGCACACTTCTAGTAGACCCCCGAAACAATATACGATCAGGAAAAACTCATTTCCAAATATGTTAGGGACCTTAACAACAGAATGAACTACTATTATAGACTTGCCCGCGCAAAAACCGACCAACAATAACAAAAATCTAAAGTTAGATTTGACAAACATGTTTCGACTAACCAACCAGAATACAAAGTAGGCGACAACGTTTACGTGAAAGAGTCTCAGATTAAAAGCAAATCTGAAAACAAATTCAATGGACCTTTTGAAATTACCGCGATACGAAAAAACTCTGCCACCATTATAAATTTACAGACTAACCAAATTAGTAAAATTAACTTTGACAGACTAAAACCCTATTTTGAATGAATCCCTTCTTTTCAGATTCTGTGGACTGTTTTCAGTCGTAAACCTCCAACAATACTCTCTTACACCCGTTAAAAATACAATAGGAGTTTTCTTCCATGAAGAAGGCACACTTAAAATTTCAAACGACAAATGGACACTTCTTGTCTTCGAAGACCTCAACCCTTTCAGAGATGCTATTTCAACTAATGACGCTATACTAAATCGAATTCTAGAAACTATTAATGAAAACACAACTAACACAAAATCATTTAAACCAAAAGTACAGACCCATGTGAGCCTCTTGAAACAAATTTCAAAATCCATTAACTCCAAATATACAGACATTTTCGCTACCACTCAAACTTATACTACTAACAGAAGAAAACGCGGACTTATTAACGGACTGGGCTCAGTTTGGAAAGCTATTTCAGGAAACTTAGATGCGGCAGATGGTGAATACATAAATGATTGTATAACCAAAATCACTAAAGACCAACACCAAACTCAAGAATTACATACATACATACATCGATTTGATCTCTGAGATTTACACTCTTTATCACCTTTATCCTATCCCAATTTTGGATGATCGAACAGGGTTTCATCACATACTTTCAATAAAAACGAAATTTATCGCGAGAGATGACGATTCGTTATTATATACATCCTTCGAAGACCTGAGTGACTGCAAGCCATTAAACACACAACATAAAATTTGTTCCAAGTCAATTCCACATCCAATAGACAAAGATGCCATCTGCGAAGCACAACTTCTCAGACAGCCAATCACACTTCCCGCAACCTGCAAAACTTCGGTATTATATGCAGAAGATTATAATATCAACATAAACCTCTGGTTGATCTCCATCTTCAGACCTTTGCCCATCACCATCAAATGCAAGGGAGAAGATGTTGTCACACTAACCGTATCGACGAATTCATTACTGGAAATTCGCCCCACTGCAACGCCTTCATCGGCAATACCAGGGTCCACGCCAGACGGACCACCAAAAATAGCATCACACTTAAATATCATCCAGTAAACATCCCCTACAACTGCTGCGACGACATGCCTACCGTCAGTCAACTTCCCAGTATCGAACCCCTGAAACTACAGGAACTAAATGTCCGAGACTTTAATATTGCCAATCACAAACTCAGCCAGTACTCGAGAGAATTCGATCAACTGATAAACCAACCATTCCTGGAAAGGCACACCTCATTGTTCACAATTAGTGCAATCATGTTAGCAATAATTGTTGTTCTCCTGCTCACCGCCACAGCAATCCGGAAAAAGTTGAGTAAGTTCACTAACTTCCCTTAAAAGTTGATGATACAGCATCAATGTGAACTTGTGTAACAACTATATTTCGTCGTTCCCAGCAGACTCAGCGACAAGTGGAGTATCACATTACAGTACCGCCGAGCATCCGTGAGAATCGCCGTGTCGACAGTGCTGATTCATCATTATAAATGTTATAAATTGTAGAATTTCACTTAGTCTTTATTCATTATTACTTACAGTTCTGTGTAGTTTAGTTTAACACTCATTTTGTCTTTTTAATTTATTATTTTCATTGTTATTTTCAAGTTATTATTTTTATTAAAAGTATTGTGCAACTATAAATAAAATCTTTTTTAAAAAGAGAAATTTTGAAAGTGTGATATAACATATATATATATATATATATATATATATATATATATATATATATATATATATATATATATAATTATAATGGTAACGGCTGTTAAAATTAGTATGTAATGCTACCCGTAGCAGCCAAAGACTAAATCAGTGTACTCTTTTTTATATGAGAGCTTTCGGAATTCTTTTATTCCTTCGTCAGTCAAATACTGAAAAAGTTACAAATATTGTTGTTACTATAAATACTATAAATGAAATTAAATGGTTTTATATATATATATATATATATATATATATATATATATATATTATATGGTAATATATATATATATATAACCAAATATTGTTATATATATAACATGCAAACAGCTGGATCGATTTTGATAATTTTTTTTGTATGTATTTGTAAATACTAGACCTGCACAAGTGGAGCAAGTAGACAAATATTAGTACTATTTATGGGTTTTTTGTCAGGAGTTATTTAAATTATAAATTGTATGTTGTTTATTCAAAAATTTCGCGTATCTATGCCAGTTCAAATTTTGGAATAAAATTTAAGGTTCGATCAATTTCCCAACCATGACAACACGTTCAATCATTCAATAAGACAACCAATATGGCATTAAGTACAAATTAAATTTATCAACTGGACCCATAAGTCTGATGCCCGTTCTACTTATTTGTGTTTATTCATTTATTTATTATTTATTATTATTATTTATTATTTATTCATTTTTCAATTTCTGTTCTGACACATCAATTAAATTTTACTTTTAGATTTTATATTTTTTTCATAAATTCATATATCCAAGCGACTGTTATATAGCATAATACTCGCATACTATTTCAGGACGTGAGATCAAATTACATTACTGTAAATGCCCCTTATACTACAATAAACGATATTTTGAAATAACTTTAGTGCGAACCGTTTGGTAGTATAATAGTTTTTTAAAAGAATTTTAGTAATACTCACGTTGATATGAAAGCGATTGGGAACCAAACAAATGCCAGAATTGGAAATAGATAAGCATGCTTGAAAACCATTTCTGCTCCTATTTCACACAATAGTTTACAAATACGCGCCAAATTTTGTTTCGTGGAAACCCCTGTCGAATTTGACATAATATTTTATTAACACAAATGATTACTTAAATCGGTAATAATATGAAACCATTGTTATAGGGTAATCTAAAATCTATAACACAGGTAGTATTTAATGACATTTGTTCATGAATAATTGCGTTACATTAAGACTCGTAATTCTACACGGAATGAGATTGTGAATGTTAATACGTACTATCTTGCTGATCTTGAGTGTTAATGCGATATGCCTACCAAATTATATAGGAACTTATCCATGTAGTCAGCCTTTTCTTGTTGTTTTTATTTCTACAAAAAGTTTAACCCATAAGAAGTTTATGGTTTAAAATCAATAGTTCGATTAGTCTAAGTAGTTTAAATGCGCTGAAAGGAAATTGTAGCGATGTTCATCCAGCAAATTATTTATTTATAACTACTTACGATTTACGTCGATCAATAATAGTGTCTCGCATACAGTCTAACAGAAGCCAAAAGTTTATTTGATTTTTAGGCATTCACTTTTAGTTTAACATTTGTAACGGGTGAATGGCCGTCTTCCCTGTTACATTGTTATTCATCTAATAATTACCGTATTTTTAAATTACATTTTATATTTTTATAAATTGCTTTCTTCATCAAATATAAAGTATCTGTCTTTACCTGAATATATAAATAAGTTAATATTTCTACCAGCTACCGGTTCCGCTATTTTCACTATTAAAATGCATGAATAAATATTTTATTTTGTTTTGCCTAAAATGTAGCCCGCTTCTGCTGAAAATATTTTCTGAGTCCAATCCTGCCGCATTGACTTCTACTTTCTTCATTGGTCGAGTTTGACAAGAAGCAACGATACGTACGATAATTTTTTTATTGTGTGAATTTCCGTTTAACTAGAAATGTGGAATAGAAATATTATTGCTCGTCGAAATAAAAATAATATCTGTAAATATATATATATATATATATATATATATGTTATATCACACTTCTCAAATTAAACTTTTTAAAAAAGATTTTTATTAACTTTAACAAAATAATAACTTTTTAAAATACAAAATACAAAATTGAAATAATGACAATAATAACTAACAACAGACTGAGTAATAATGAATGAAGACTAAGTGAAATTCTACAATTTATAACATTTATAATGATGAATCAGCACTGTCGACACGGCGATTCTCACGGATGCTCGGCGGTACTGTAACGTGATACTCCACGTGTCGCTGACTCAGCTGGGAACGACGAAATATAGTTGCTACACAAGTTCACACAAAGTTCGTGTTATAAACTTATATAACAACTTCCATCCATTTGAAAAAGTTGATGCTGTATCATCAACTTTTAAGGCAAGTTCTGAAGTTCTATGTCTTCGGTAGGGCGTAGTAGGCTGTGAAGCTTTCCTCTGGAGTTACTGTTTGCTGGACATGGTAGTGATGCTTGTTCGCTAGTAGGGTCAGGTTTAGTGAACTTACTCAACTTTTTCCGGATTGCTGTGGCGGTGAGCAGGAGAACAACAATTATTGCTAACATGATTGCACTAATTGTGAACAAGGAGGTGTGCTTTTCCAGGAATGGTTGGTTCATCAGTTGATCCAATTCTCTCGAGTACTGGCTGAGTTTGTGATTGGCAATGTTAAGGTCTCGGACATCTAGTTCCTGTAGTTTTAGGGGTTCGATACTGGGAAGTTGACTGACGGTAGGCATGTCGTCGCAGCAGTTGTAGGGGATATTTACTGGATGATATTTGAGTGTGATGCTATTTTTGGTGGTCCGTCTGGCGTGGACCCTGGTATTGCCGATGAAGGCGTTGCAGTGGGGCTGAATTTCCATTAATGAATTCGTCGATACGGTTAGTGTGACAACATCTTCTCCCTTGCATTTGATGGTGATGGGCAAAGGTCTGGAGATGGAGATCAACCAGAGGTTTATGTTGATCTCTTGGATATTATAATCTTCTGCATATAATAACGAAGTTTTGCAGGTTGCGGGAAGTGTGATTGGCTGTCTGAGAAGTTGTGCTTCGCAGATGGCATCTTTGTCTATTGGATGTGGAATTGACTTGGAACAAATTTTATGCTGTGTGTTTAATGGCTTGCAGTCACTCAGGTCTTCGAAGGATGTATATAATAACGAATCGTCATCTCTCGCGATAAATTTCGTTTTTATTGAAAGTATGTGATGAAACCCTGTTCGATCATCCAAAATTGGGATAGGATAAAGGTGATAAAGAGTGTAAATCTCAGGATCAACTAAAGGAATTTTGAGAACAAAAATGATTTTAGTGTTGATTTGAAATGCTTCCAATTCTATCAAATCGATGTATTGAGCAACATTTGAACTGTAAATAGGAAGTGGTAAATTATTTTCGTGGAGTGACTGAGAAATTTTTTGAAGGGAATCGACCAAATCTATTGGGCTTATAATCGAACTATGTAAAATTTTTAAGCGGGCGAAAGAGACTGCAGTTAAAACATCGTTTAGGGTGTTTTCGATAAATATATAGCTCTCCATTAGGCTTTCACACAGATCTAGGATATTGATTTGGAATTCATGAAAGTCAAGATCGTTCGAAATGTATAGAAGTGACTGTCTTATTTTTTCGATATTATATGAGAATAGTTTCTCTTCCGATTGAAATTTTTGTAAGGTGTTGTTAAGGCTTGTAATGACTGAAGTAGTTACGGATATTTGTTTTTTTAATAATTCTTGAGTTTGGTGTTGGTCTTTAGTGATTTTGGTTATACAATCATTTATGTATTCACCATCTGCCGCATCTAAGTTTCCTGAAATGGCTTTCCAAACTGAGCCCAGTCCGTTAATAAGTCCGCGTTTTCTTCTGTTGGTAGGATAAGTTTGAGTGTCAGCGAAAATGTCTGTATATTTGGAGTTAACGGATTTTGAAATTTGTTTCAAGAGGCTCACGTGTGTCTGTACTTTTGGTTTAAATGATTTTGTGTTAGTTGTGTTTTCATTAATAGTTTCTAGAATTCGATTTAGTATAGCGTCATTAGTTGAAATAGCATCTCTGAAAGGGTTGAGGTCTTTGAAGACAAGAAGTGTCCATTTGTCGTTTGAAATTTTAAGTGTGCCTTCTTCATGGAAGAAAACTCCTATTGTATTGTTAACGGGAGTAAGAGAGTATTGTTGGAGGTTCACGACTGAAAACAGTCCACAGAATCTGAAAAGAAGGGATTCATTCAAAATATGGTTTTAGTCTGTCAAAGTTAATTTTACTGATTTGGTTAGTCTGTAAGTTTATAACGGTGGCAGAGTTTTTTCTTATCGCGGTGATTTCAAACGGTCCATTGAATTTGTTTTCGGATTTGCTTTTAATCTGAGATTCTTTCACGTAAACTTTGTCGCCTACTTTGTATTCTGGTTGGTTAGTCGAAACATGTTTGTCAAATCTAACTTTAGATTTTTGTTTTTGTTGGTCAGTTTTTGCGCGGGCAAGTCTATAATAGTAGTTCATTCTGTTGTTAAGGTCCCTAACATATTTGGAAATGAGTTTTTCCTGATCGTATATTGTTTCGGGGGGTCTACTAGAAGTGTGCCCAAAGATGAGTTCGTAGGGCGTGAAACCAGTAGTCTTGTTTTTAGTGTTGTTGTAGCAGATAACTGCGTAAGGGAGGACGTTGAATGGATGTTCGTCCGGATGTTCAGATGTATTTGCCCTTATCATTTCCGCTAAAGTCGCGTGAAACCTTTCGATAGAACCATTTGATTCGGGATGGTGGACACTTGAAAAGGATAGTTTTATGTCATATAGTTCGCACAGGTCCCTTATGAGAGTGTTATCAAATTCACGTCCATAATCACAATGGATGCGAAGAGGTGTACCGTAATGTTGGAAGAATATTAGGAGGGTGTTTACTACAGTTTTAGCTGTTTTGTCACCAATTGGGTAAGCCTGAGTAAATTTGGTGAGTTCATCCCTAATAGTCAGTGCGTAGTTTCTGGTTGGATATTCGAAAATATCAATATTGATACGTTCGAAGGGCGTTTTTGGTGTTTCAGTTATGACAAAAGGAGCACTTAAGTTTTTTCTACAGAACTTTACCTTTTGGCAAGTTTCGCAGGACTTAATAAATTGCTCTACACTTTTGATTAGTCCAGTCCAATTATACTTTTCTTTAATGCGTCGGATGGTCTCGTTAATTCCACGGTGAAGGTTATTTTTGCCGCAGTGGTACTGTTGCAGTATAACGGGAATTTCGTCTTGTGAAGGAGTTATCACAATATTTTGACAAATTTTTAGTTTTACGTCTTTGTCTGCAAGTATAAAGGATAGTGTTTCAAGAATCGGTAGTTCTACGTTGTTTTCAATACAAAAAGTTTCGGATTCGTCGAACTGGTCTTGGTTATTATAGAGGATGTTGAAAAGATGGGCAACAACTGTTCCAGGATCAAAGGGTAAAGGGACAATTAGATATTTTCTATGCCTTACAGTTTTGCTGGCTAGAACGTTTAGAGTGTCAGTAGTGAAGTTTGGGTCTTCTTCGAAAATATCTTCGATGATTTTGTCATGCAAGTCATTGAGTTTATTTTGCCAGAAGAAAGTGACTATTCGTTTGTGAGATTTGTCTAGGAGTTGGGCGTTAGAAATTTCTATTTTTGAGTAATCGATTATCGACTCGGTTTTATATAGTTGAACAAATCGATTAAACTCTGTTGTCATTCTTTCGTCATGTTCGTCGGGTTCTTGATCATTATCGGAATTTGGTTGTTCTGGGTCGGTTTCGTTATTTGCAAAGATGTTGATTTTGGAAATAAAGTCGGTGCATTGTTTAAAGTAGTTGATTTTAATTCGGGAAAGGGCGTCAGCGTTCTGATTTACCTTGCCAGGTTTGTATTCTATCTTATAATTATACTCCTCTAGCTTAAGGCGCCATCTGGCTAGACGACTGCCAGGATCTTTGATGGAAAAGAGCCAAGTAAGCGGACGGTGGTCACACAGGAGTGTAAACTTTCTCCCAAAAAGGTACGGTCTGTAGTGCTTGACCGCCCAAACAATGGCTAGCAGTTCCCGTTCGATAGTGGAATATCGAGTTTCTGCAGCGCAGAGTGTACGGGAAGCATATGCTATAGGAAGATCTTTTCCTACGGGGCCTTGTGAGAGAACCGCTCCAATTGCAAAAGCACTAGCATCAGTAGTGAGCAGGAATGGTTCTTCAAAATTTGGGTAGATCAAGATAGGGTCAGATACAAGGGCTTGCTTCAGTTCGTTGAAGGAAGACTTGCAATCTGCGTCGAAGATGAATTTGACGTCTTTTTGCAGAAGTTTCGTGAGAGGCTTTGAGATTTTAGCAAAGTTGGGGATAAAACGTCGGTAATAACCGGCGAGACCAAGAAAAGATTTAACATCTTTAGGAGTTTGGGGTTGAGGAAAATTCTGGATGCATTCAACCTTTGAAGGGTTTGGTTTTACTCCTTCTTGGGTGATCAGATGACCTAGGTAAGCAACTTCCTTACGGAGAAACTCACACTTGTCAGGTTGAATTTTCAAGTTTGACTGTTTAAGACGCTTAAAGACTTCTGTCAAACGGGACATATGCTCATGGATGGTTGGTGAATAGACTATGATATCATCCATGTAAACCAGGCAACGTTCATTCTGGATGCCCAGAAGAATGTTGTCCATGACCCTCTGAAAGGTAGAAGGTGCATTTTTCAGACCAAATGGCATACGAACGAATTCGTAATGGCCATTGTCAACAGAGAAACCGGTCTTGGGAATGTCTTCCTCAAGGATTTCCAACTGGTGGAACCCGGAAGCGAGATCCAGTGTCGAAAAGTATTGACACTTACCAAGTTGATCGAGGAGATCAGAAATGTTGGGCAGAGGATATTTATCGTCTACAGTTAGTTCGTTTAACTTCCTATAGTCGATAACAACTCGCCACTTTTGCTTACCAGAAGCATCGAGTTTCTTGGGGACGACCCATACGGGGGAGGACCAAGGAGAAGAAGAGTGCCTGATAATGCCTTGATCAAGCATTTTGGAAATTTGGGTTTTCACTTCCTCCTTATGGACTTGAGGATATCTGTACGATTTCGTGAAAACGGGCTTGGCATTATTGGTGTCAATAGAGTGTTTGACGGCGTTAGTAAACGTCAAAACATCGCCTTCGAGATAGAAAATATCTTCGAATTCTAAGCAGAGATTCGTGATAAGTTCTCGCTCTTCGTCGTTAAGATGTTCTGTCCGAATTTGTTCCCTGATAGTAAAGTTTCTGTCTAAGTTTGTAGATTCACAGTAATGGTGTGTATTCAGATTTAAGAGAGGGTGTGTATAGTCAAGGGGTTCTAAATGAAGATTGGAAAAGTTAACAGTTTTCGGCATTGCGTTCGCGTTTATTATCGAAGTCAGAAATTCTCCCTTTGAATTAACACGTACAACAGCGTTGGGAAGTCGTACTTTGTCAATTACTTGTGTCGGTAAAACTGCGTCAGTATTTCTAAGTTCACATTTTAGTTTGAAAATTTGTTCGGTACGTGCCTGGATTGTTATGTGATTGTTATGCGTATGAGGTTGTGCGTTAGTACTGGGGGTGTCTGTTGGTTGTTTATTTGATTGGTCGTGATCGGGTACTTTATGTAGGGGAATAGTTTTAAAGTTAGTAATTAATTGTTTGGATTTTAGGTCGACAATACATTCATAATGTTCAAGAAAATCAAGACCTAATATCCCATCGAACTCAATATCTAGATCGTAGATAAAGACCTTGTGTGGATCGCCTAGAGCGAAAGGAATGAGGGTGGATTGTGAGATCGGGATTTTCTCATGAGTAATGCCTTGAATTGTTACTCTTTCGGGAGATCGTTGTGAGAAGTTTTTGAAAATGGAGATACCAGCTCCGGTATCAATTAGGAGTTTAAATTTTCCAGAAGCGTCGTTGATATAATAGAGGTTCTTGGAATTTACTGTCAGAAGGGGACTTAAAGAAATGTTTGTTCTGGGAAGTTCAGATCGGGATTGAAGTCTTCCAAATTCAAATTCTGTATTTGAGTTTGGACTTCTGAGAGGGTAGTTGCCGTATCTGGGGGTTGATCTAGGCTCGGAAGCGCTAGAAAATCCTGGTATTCATTAGGGCTGAAAGGTACGACAGGGGTATTGTCTACCGTTTGTTCAAACCCATAGCTTTCATAGTTTTGGGTGTTATCATCGAAATGCTGCTGATTATTATCAGTATAATAATCATACTCGTCTGCATAATATTCGTGATAGTTGCCATTTTGATGGTGATTAAAATGGTGGGTCCTTTCAGGACGGAAATTTGGGTTTGTCGGTCGAAAGTTGTTCGGTTTGAAAGGAGGTCTTTGAAAGTTATTAGGTCTAAATTGTTGACCTTGATGGTTTGTGTTATTGTTGACAGGATTTGGCCTCGATGATTGATTCGGCCCAATGAAATTTGGTCTATTATTTTGGTTAAAAGGCTGAGGGTTATTTTGAAATCTTAACCGACAGTCCGCAGCAATGTGGCCTAATCGCCCACAATTTAAACATTTAGGAGGTGGATTTGGTTTTCTAGCCTGAAAAGATGGCTTAGGTGGAACGGATTTATTTACTTTTTGTTCCTCAAAATAGGATAATTGAAGTTCTCTTCTTATTCGTGAATGTGCCTCAAGAAGATCCTTCGGATCACTGGCACGGATAATTTGGCCTAATCGAGGTTCTAAACCGGTAAGTAGGGTGTTTAGGACCATTGTGTCAACAAGAGTGGTTTGAGCATTTTTCTACTCGTTGCTTAGACTAGGGGCTTTTTGGATACAAGAGTGCATTTTCGCACTCAAAACCTGAAGTCTGTTATAGAATGTCAAGGGGGATTCGTTTGATAGTTGTTTCAAACGTTGGAGATCGTGAATTAAAGAAGACAGATCCCTAGAGTCTCCAAAGTGTAGTGTTAGAAGCTGCTTTATTTCGAGGTACGACGCGGGGTTCCTAGAGTTAATTAACTGCGCCGCTTTTCCCCTTAATTTATTTTTGATGTGAATTACCAACAAATATTTTTGTTCGGTATTAGACATGTTATACGCGCAATTGCACGCATGTATAAATGTAGCCAAAGAAATTTGGTCGCCTTCAAACTCTGGAATTATTGAAAATATTTCCGACAACCTATATTTTTCAGTTTCATCGACAACCGTGTTGTTCTGTGATTGTGCCATTTTGATTTAATAGAATTTTAAACGAAAGAGGTTCAATCAAAAATAATAAAAGGTATAGAAATGGTATCAATAAAATAAATGGTATAAAAATCAATAAATTTGTTAAAGTAAAGTTATTTGGATGATAGAATGGTATTAATAAAATAAAATGTAAATAAAATCAATAAATCAAATAATTCACTCAATCGAATGAATAAAATCAAAGTAATCAATTAAATCAAATAAAATATCAATGTAATCAAATAATAAATCAGTGATTCAATTCACTGAATAAAAAAATATCAAATAATCAAAATATCAAATCAATCAAATATTAAAATCAATTATTAAAATCTTAAACGCTAGACGATTCACTACTACTCACATCAACAGGAACATTGGAAGATCCGTGTTCTCCTTGTTATCGCAGTTGGGACTTCTTCCAGGTTCTTTGCTCCGTTGAGGGATAGGAATCCGCCGCTACCAGTTAGAAGTAAGCTCGTGTTCTAGTAACGTTGACGGATCCTACTGACTGCGCCAATTTGTTATATCACACTTCTCAAATTAAACTTTTTAAAAAAGATTTTTATTAACTTTAACAAAATAATAACTTTTTAAAATACAAAATACAAAATTGAAATAATGACAATAATAACTAACAACAGACTGAGTAATAATGAATGAAGACTAAGTGAAATTCTACAATTTATAACATTTATAATGATGAATCAGCACTGTCGACACAGCGATTCTCACGGATGCTCGGCGGTACTGTAACGTGATACTCCACGTGTCGCTGACTCAGCTGGGAACGACGAAATATAGTTGCTACACAAGTTCACACAAAGTTCGTGTTATAAACTTATATAACATATATATATATATATATATATATATATATATATATATATATATATGGTTTAATCTTTGGAGTGACACATTGTAGTTTAACAAAATTCATCTCTAAATCGATTTTATTGATGATTTGTAATTTACATTTTTGAACCGTCCGCCAAAATTTTGAAGGAACTTACTCCTATTTGTCGGTCTGGTGTCAAAGGAAGCATTTTTGGGAGATAATTCCGCTCTTTTTTTTTTTGAACAGGACAATATAAAGTTTTGTGAATTTCTGATTCTACCTGTAAACTTTGAATTATATTTTCTTATATTCGTCGTGCTATTCTTTTGTGGAACTGACAGTTTAGTCCTTTCTTTTTCATTACATTATTATTGATAAATTATATATTTTAGGTATTTATTTTTTATTACTTTATCTTTGACTAGAAAGTCAGGTTTTCTGGGCTGATATAATTCCGATAAACCTTGCACATGTTTGTTCGATATCTCTTAAAAATTTGCATATCGTAAGTTTTTTGAAATTTTCATATCTTAATTTTCCTACCAATTTGCCAGAACTACCCTTCAGTCTGTCGGGCTGATCTGTTCGAATCACAAGTAAAAACAATAAATTATATGTTTTTGAAATTTGCTCCGCTATGCCAGTCCCAAGCCTGGGGTCCCATCACGCAAGATATGGGAAAGTGAGGAGGGGGAGGAGTAAAAACCTCGTTAAAAAACCGGGGTTCATCTGGCCCGGATGATAATACCCTTGGGTTACAAGGGGAAGAAACGAATGATCCGAAAAGCAGATGAGGACAGTCAAGTCCCAATAGTTGGAGGAGCAGTTCAGTGCATTCAACAAAGGGTAGGTTGGGCTCTACAGTCTCGACAAGATAATTAACCTAAGGGAAGAATACCCTGAATAAAAATAACATGCCCCCCCAGGTTGAGGCTATCCCACCTCTAGGAGTCACAAGGACTTGTCGTTAGTGAGGGGGCTTAAGTCATACACCTAATGATCACGAGAGCAATGCCGGCGGGAACTTCGGTTCCTGGTAGGGTCTCCCATGCCGGTAAGGTCGGATGGAAGGGTGTACGACGACTAAGAAGTGACTCACAGGAGAAAACCTGTCCTCCGTCCAAAAGCGACCCGTCCGAAATCCATGCGTAGTTGGTAGAACGGAGTCTGAGATAAAGGTGCGACCCGTCAACAGACAAGCAAAACGCCGAGGCATATAAAAGATACAATAAAAAATCTGTTGACAACAAGAGCAAATGACAGACGCAAACAAGGTTACGAATCGACAAATAGATAAGATAACGAGTACCCAAAGAAGGAACTCACTAGATAGTCAAACGGCGTACACGAACAAGGAAATAACAGGGGGTAATACGAGCTCCAGTAACGCAGGCGGTATTGCAAACAGAATGGTGATGGATCTATTGTGTGACGATGAAGAGGCAAGTCCACAAAGAGAAGGCGTAGTCTTGCAGACGAAGAAATGGCGGGATTAAAATTGGCGAAACTCGTTTCTGACAAATTAATGGTTCAATAAAGTAAGATGATACATAAATGCAATTGATACAGAAACCAGGGCACTAGGGTTGAGGTTGAGATTAAAGAAAAAGCAAGAAGGTTAAGAAGTATCAGCAGCGCGCTTATGACAAACGATATGACAACACTATTGGGAAAAGTAGAAGATTTATTTGGATCAAGGGACAGAAAGGAAGATGTATCGAAAAAAGATATGGGTACCCAAACTTCGGAGACAGTAGAAGAACAACTACAAATGGAGATCGAGAGTTATATAGACGACAATATGAACAAAGAAGACCTAGAAGAAGTACTACAAATGAGATGGCCAGAAGATATGTTTAAAGTTCAAACAGTGAAGGAAGAAATAACGAAAAGTGAAGAGGACAGGGCGTTAATAGCAGATTACATGCAAAAAGATAACACATTAATATCAAGAATGATAGGGGAATCGAGTAAAGTGAGAAACTATATAAGACAAAATAAACTAAAGGAATCGGAAATAATATTCAAAAAGACATTTGGGACAATAGGGATTGAGGAGCAAGAAGAAACAGAAGAGCAATATACTTTTTACGCGAACTATGGAGAAGAAGACGACAGATATATTAGATATGGAAACAAATTTAGAACGTTAGTAAACCTCAAAAAGATGTGTATCAAAAAAAAATTAAGGAGATACATATAGCCATTATTGGAACGGAAGAAAGAACGGGAAGAAATAGAAAGCTCGTACAGTGCGCCTTCAATGACTATGAATGGAAAGTAGTGCTCCATGAAAAAAATAGAACAAAAACATAAAGAGAGGAATCCGGAGTACGAAGCTCTTATAATTGATGCAGCGGAACAGACATATGCAGACCTGGTGAAGCAAGTCAAAAACACATTAAACAATAAAGGGGCAGGAGATAAAATTATAACCATTAGGCAAACTAGAAACGGTAACATACTAATAGCGACACAAAAAGGGAAAGGAAATGCGGCTCCTATAGCAGAAGTGCTAAAAGGAGCACCTTGTAGGATTCGGGTAAGGAACCTGGCCGAGGAGAAAAACAAGAAGAAGGCGGTCAACATTGTCAATCTGGACATCACAACGGATAGAGAAGACCTTGAATTGGAACTTAAGACGGAACTGGAATGCAAGAATTTAGAAGTCAAAACTCTTAGACCGCAAAATGGTGGTATGCAGATGGCAACTATCATAGCGGACGAAAAGACAATTGAAAAACTGTTGGAAATGAAAGAGATTAGGATAGGGCTGACAACAGTCCTAATTAAAAGGAAAAGAGAAGTGCCGACATGCTTTAAATGCTGGGAAACTGGGCACGTGGCCAGGGAATGCAAAGAGGAGGATAGAATGGGCTGGTGTAGGAACTGCTGCAAGACAGGCCACAAAGCAGCTGATTGCGGAAACGAAGAATACTGCTTTAAGTGCGAATCGAAAGGACATAGATATAATGATGGAAAATGTAAAAACAGGAAAAAACAACAACTAAACAGAAATACAGAAGAAAGAAAAGATGCAGATCCGGATACTGCAAAGTAATCTAGGAAGATCGGCGAAAGCCCATGATTAGGTTAACGAAATAGCCCTCAAAAACAGAATAGACGTAATAGTAGCTAGCGAGCCAAACATAAGAATAATTAGAAAAAACAGAAAATGAATTGTAGACAAGCAGGAAAGCATAGCTGTCGAAATTAGGAATAGAGAGACGGGTATTGAGGAATACGAGACATATAAAGGTTTCATAGTTATTAAACATAGAGATGTCAATATAACATGTTGCTATATTTCTCCGAATATAACAATAGAAGAATACAGAAGTAGGATAGATGATATAGCACAATCACTAAGGAAATTACCACGGAACAAAATCATGGTATTGGGAGACGGATGCCAGGGGAGGAACAATAGCGGAATTCGCTGCTACATACAATTTAGAGATATTAAATAACGGCAACCCAACTTGCGTTAGAGGTAGTACACAAACACACATAGACGTCATCATGTGTTCGAGCAACATGGTACGGCACATTAAGAAATGGGAAACCATAGACGAAAACATATGTACAGAGCACAGATATATTCTGGTCCATCTACAAGAGGAGGGAAAGGCGGGAGAAATCCTAAAAACAAGAACACAATATAACATCGAAGAATATGAAAAAATGTTTACCACAATAACCGGGGAAATAAACAAAGAATTGACACCAGAAAAAATAACGACAGAAATCAAAAAATGCCTGAAGGCCAACAGAAGGCAGATAAACAGAAACGAAAACAAAGAAATCCCATTCTGGTGGACAGCTGAAATCTCGGAAGCTAAAAGGAAGTGCGTAGAGATACGGCGGAAAATCACAAAACAAGCAAAGAAAAAGACTACAGAACTACCGGATATGATAAAGGAAATGAATAGGAAAAGGAAAAAATTAAAGAAACTCATAAACGGAAGCAAGAGGAAATGCTGGGAAGAATTATGTAGACAGCTGGAATCAGACGTATGGGGAAGGACATATGGGATAGCTATCCAAAAGATACAACCGACTCCATTGTTGACACTTAGTACAGAGAAGAAAACAGAAATAGCAAATACCCTTTTTATAAAGACAAGAGGTGAATGGAAAGAGGGAATAAAAATATCAAAAGATTTAGTACCCGAAATAACAGAAGAAGAATTTAAAATAGCAATTAAGCATATCAAGATGAAAAAAGCACCTGGACCAGATAATCTACCGCCAGAAGCCATAAAAATAACATTTGAAAAGAACCAAGCTACAATAAGGGATATGTATAAAGAATTAATAAAGAAAGAGGTTCCATACAATCTGGAAGAAGGCTAAAGTAATATTTCTGAGGAAGGGCGCTAAACCTATGAATGACCCAACATCATATAGACCCATGTGCCTGTTGGACGTTATGGCTAAGGTTTTAGAAACACTAATAAGAAACAGAATACACAAAGAATTAGGAGATGAAAAAATTTCAGAAAGACAATTTGGGTTTCGGAAAGGGAAATCAACAGTAAAAGCAGCAAACTGGATTCGTCACAAAGCAAGGAGCACTAGAGCGGGCTGGGTGATACTCATCACTTTTAACGTTAGAAATGCATTCAATTCGGCATCATGGCAACGTATTGTTAAGGAAATGGAGAAGAAAAGGATTAGTGAATATCTAATAAGAATAATAGAGAGTTATTTCTCCAAAAGGAGTATTATACTCGGGAAAGAAAAAACGTTAAAAATGAGCACAGGCGTACTACAAGGATCAGTACTAGGACCGACGTTATGGAATATATTGTACGATGATCTTCTAAATCAGAAGCTGCCATCTGGTGCAAATACGATAGCATACGCAGACGACCTGGCACTATATGTGGAAGGGCCAAACGCTGACAGACTGGTTGAAAAAGCAAATGAGGCAATAAGAATAATAGGAGACTGGATGAAAGAGGCAAAGTTGAAATGGACAGCGGAAAAGAGCGAGGCGGTGCTAATTAAGGGTACAAAAATGCAGAAAATAAGAGACAAAACAAATATTGGAAATGCAGTAAGCAAAGCGAGTGATAAGTTAGCAAAACTTGGAAAATTTATGAAAAACAAAAAGGGACCATCACATGCAAAGAGACGACTGCTTTATGGAGTGGTACAATCAACACTTTCGTATGGGGTACCAACATGGCACAGAGGTATGAAGATAAAAAGATATAAGAACATGATGTTAAAAATACAAAGACAGGCGCTGCTGCGGGTAATAAGCGGATATAGAAAGATCTCGTATGAGGCAACGGCAGTTATAGCCGGTATTCTTCCGATCCATCTGACGGTAGAAGAACTTAGAGAAAATTACGAAAATAAAAAATACAGAGAAAACAGGAATAATACGCTAAAAGAATGGCAAAAAGAATGGGATGCGCTAACGGGAAAAGCGGAATGGACAAAGAAACTAATACCAGACCTAACAAAATGGGCGAGCAGCAAATATAGAAGTACAGATTACTTTATGACACAATTTTTATCTGGGCATGGTAGTGTCAAAGCATACCTGAAAAGGATAGGGAAAATGAGGGAGAGTAACTGTGATATATGCCAAATTGAGGAGACAATAGAGCACGTGGTTTTTGACTGCGAAAGATATGCAAGGAATAAAACAAGAACATAAATAACGATTGGTGAAAGGATAACACCATCTAACATGATAAAACTAATGATAGAAAGTAAAGAGAACAAGGAAATGATATACAAATTGATAAGGGAAATTATAAAGGAAAAGGAGAAAGAAGATTTAAACAGAATGGTGTGATGAAGGCAAAGAAAGGCAGGAAGGTGGCGACGCAAGTTAGAAATAACAGTACCACCACCTTCGGAAACTGCAGAAACAACAAGGTGGTTTTAGTGGGTGTAAGTCCCACACTAATTTGAGTGATAGATTCTAAGCTCAAATTGCCCATAATGGATTTCCATCTTCAAAAAAAGGGGGTTGAGGCTATCAACCTGATACTCGTGAAAAATGTTAAATGCTCAAAATCGCTTTAAAAAGCCTCGGAATCAAGATGGATCACAACAAAAAAAGACATGGTACGGAAAATGGTTTATGAATTTTGAATCCAAGGGATATCCACAAAAAAAATCAAGCCTTACAGGCACTTGAACGATATCAAATAGATCTAGCAGTCATCAGTGAGACCAAGAAAAAAGGATGTGGCACGGAATGCATAGAAAATTAAGCTCATCTCTACAGTGTTATTGTCAAACACAAGAGGGCCAAAGCGGGAGTGGCCATAGCATTAAAAAGAACCTAGTAAAGAAAGTAGTACATTGGAATACCGCAAATGAACGATTAATAACAATGGAACTGGAAATAGGAGGAAAACCAATTGCAGTAATTGGAGTCTATGCACCGACGGAGGAAACAGTTATCGAAGAGTAAGGACGATTCTAGGATGAATTCAAATCGGAGATTGAGACAGTTGGCAACAGAAAAGAATTACTAATAATGGGCGATATGAATGAACGAACTGGAAAGAAAATCTCAAATCCAGCAATAGGAAGATATGGGGAAGGCGTCTTAAATGACAATGGCATACGTCTGATAGAAATATGCGAAGAATTCTCCTTAAAGATAACAATTGGCCTCTTCACCCACAAAAATATTCACAAATACACTTGGACCCAGCCTAAAAGAGATCTAAAATCTATTATCGACTATGTAATAATCAGCCAAAACTCAAAGTTAAATGTGTCCAATGTTATAGTAAAACGGGGTGCAGAATGTGGCAGTGATCACTTCCTAGTAAAAGTCAGAACCTACTTTAACCCATATACTAAGAATAATAGAAATATCACCATGGAACAGGAAAATAAAACCTAACAACAACCACGATACCGGTCAGAAAAATTGCAAGATGACTCTATCGCATTCCTATACAAACTGAGATTAGCCCAAAAACTCGAACAACTACTACAGGGCAATGCAAGTAAAGTATATGAATATCTTAAAGCCAAAATCCACCAAGCAGCACATGAATCAATGGGAGAAAAACAAGGATACACAGCAACACCTATGAAAAATAAATGGTGGGCAGCTGAGATAGAAAAGCAAGTAGACGAGAAGAAAAGGCTATATCATAGATGGTTAACAACGGCAGACAATGAGGATAGGAAGCAACACTGTAGACAAAGAAACATGATACAAATACAAATAAATAAAGCCAAAAATACTACTTGGGAGAAAAAAATGCAAAAAATTAAACGGATCGTGGAAATTTATCAATAATCTAAGAAAAAATACCCAAGAGAAAGTTAGAATAGGAAACATTACAGAACACAAATTATAGGAGCATTATTCCAAACTTTTCACAGAAGAAAGAGAAATTTACAAAAAACAAAACCGGGTGAATGAACAGGGCAAATTCATACAGAAGAAATTCAAGAAATAACGGTCCAAGAAATTCAGGAAGCACTTAATAACATGTAAAACAATAGAGCTGCCGGCCCTGGAGGAATACCTATAGAGCTAGTCAAATATGCACCGACAGTATGCCATGAAATTTTCAAAGATATATTTAACAAATGTCTTCAAGGAAATGAGGTACCCTTCGAATGGCGACAAGGACATTTAAGTTCAATATATAAGAAAGGGACCCGGAACGACTGCAATAATTATAGAGGCATTACAGTAATACCTGTTTGGGCGCATAATAACAAAAAGAATTGAAAGGGAGTCACGCGAAATTGAGAAGCAAAGTGGATTTCGCCCAGGGCGATCTTGCGTTGACAACTTATTCAATCTAAAACATGTAATAGAGAAGAAAATATGTAAAAACCAAGAACTGCATATAATATTCGTTGACTTGAAGAAGGCTTATGACTGAGTACCGCATGAAAAACTTTGGAAAATCCTTAATTAGAGAGACATCAATAAAAAATACATCGATTCTATTAAAAGTCTGTATAGAGAAAACGAAATATATATTAAAGTAAGAGGGTCACTTTTAAATCCCTTCGAACCCACAAAAGGACTTACTCTAGAGTAAGAAATGAAACTCTAATACAAAGAATGACCATAGAAAAGAAAAAAAAAACAAAGAAAATTTGGAACTGGTTTCCCAAAGGGAGAAACAAACGGGGGAGACTAAGAACAATATGGAAAAACAGAATTGATAAAAATATGCGAGAGAGAAGCCTGGAAGAAGGTGACTGGAATGATAAAGGAAATGGAGAAAGGGATGCGAGAAACGACCATAAGGGTTGTAAAAACTCGCTATATATATGTTATATAAGTTATTCCATCGACTTATATGAAACCATCTAGCAACAGTCCCCAAGCTGAGTCAGCATCCCCGTGAACTCTCAGGTTACCTTTCGACGATGTACAGGGCATCCCATTTTGGTTGAGATTGCCAGGTTACTCGGTTGTTATTGAAGATAGAGTCTTGCGGTTTTCACATACCTCTTCTACTTTTTTGTGAAACTCAGGATGGCCATATCAGATTTTGCATAAGTGTTTCCATTTATAAGATACAGGGCGATTTTGATAATTTATACTTTTTGGACCCCTTCTATATCTACGAAGTTATTAGAAATACTCTTGCGCTAAGAACTACGTCTAATAGAAAATTTTGCATAGAATCCAGTGGAGTACTCAATTTTTTTCCGAGTATGGTTTTGAAGATACTACACAACATTATATATTTTTAAATGGAACACCCTGTATTTTATTATTTCATTTCGTTATTTTTTTCCCTTTAAAATAATGTATAATACAATACACATGGTATTATTAGAAATGCTAAAAAACACTAAAAAGCTGAGTTTTTTGCTAGTAGGCCATGTATTTTCCATTTAAAAGGGGAATCAAACAAATAATTCCAGTTGAGATTTTTTATAAGAGTTTATCAGCAAAGAAAAATAATGTTAACAATAATTCAATAACATGAAACACGAAATTTAGGTACTTAAAAGCAACTAATAAATAGTTCTACATCGTTCATTATGTATAACAAACAGAACAAGTATTACAAATCAAATATCTATCTTAAAATTAATTTTGGACATTATTTATTACCTTATTGATTTAACTGTTCAAATTGTTGTTCATTTTCCCTAACACATAATTGGAAAACCTTTTCAATACGCCTGAGTGCATTTAAAATTATAACAGGTCGCCTTTGTAAATCACGAAAAGCTGCCTCCGTTGCGGCACGAAGTTCTTCGCGACTGTTGTGTCTGTTGGTATATATTTTATTTTTCAAATAACCCCAGAAAAAAAAGTCCAATATAGATAAATCGGGTTATCTTGGAGGCCACCTAATTGGTCCATGTGTTCCTATCCAACATCCTTGAAAATTATTTTCTAAAAAGCGCCCAATTAATCTAGAATTGTAGGCAGGGGCGCGCCATCTTGTTGAAAGTGTATAGAATTGCGAAAGGCGAGGGGAACATCTTCCAATATTTCGGGTAATAAGTATTCTAGGATTGTGAAGTACCTATTGGCGGTAAGGGTTCCTTCAAAAAAGCGGTACAATGTGTTATGATTAGCTCTCAATATTAAAACAGGTTTTTCTTTTTTTTATTTTTCTTATTATCATCATTTTCCACAGGTTTCACATTTTTCTGTATAGCTTGTTGTGATGATAATGTAGGTGGTACAGCTGTCTCCTTTTGTTGTTCTTCACGATCAGCTAGCAAAGTGTGAAGCGTTTTTTCAATATCCTGTATTTCATAGTTGCCCACCGGTAATTCTAAATTTATACCGTTAATATAAAACTTGTTGTTGGTTTCATCAATATTTGAGATGGTATTAAAGGTCATAAAATCAATTAACCCCATCACATAAGTAGCATTATCTTCTAGAATAATTGGTGGGTAAATCTTGTTACTGAGAATAGAAGCACGTTCAGAGAACGTAAATGTATATGAAGACATCTTAATCTGTCAATGGTTATTAAATAACTAAAACTATTGATATGGTTTTATTAAATATATTCACTTAAATATTTTTACTATTTATAATTTTCAATTGAATTAATATGACTGAGTTATTAACAACTTTCAACTCGCATTAATACTAATGTTTCTCATTACACCTTTTATTGAGATAAAAAATATAAACATAAGTGACCACAATTAAAACTGTTATAGTTTTGAAATGTATTATAATTATATTCTATTTTACACTGTTCAGTTGAATTAAAATATTTTAAAACTTCTAATGGAGGTTTAAGATTACCAAAACTATCAAAATAGGATATTTGTCTATCATTTTTCTTGTAAGCTGTCCAATGAGTTCCAGGACCTGTATTAGAATCTAAATTGATAATACCTCTTTCAGTTTTATAAATTTTCTTAGGTAATTTATCTCTCATGAATACACCTCGAAAATTTCAAATCAAATCAATCTAAATCAATATTAGTTAACGCTCGTTGTGGTAGCTTCCTGGAGGGTATAAAAAAAGACCATAACCTTTTTTGTATGGTTGCAAATAAAGCCCCTTTCCACCTATTGCTATAGACTCCATTTTTCTATTATGACGTTTCGCCTACTCTAATTTTTGTTTTGCATTTCTAGCGTCTGTTATCGTCTTGGCTATGGCTGCCGATCCACCAGCGATACTCCCCAAGGCTGAGAGTCCAGTAAAAATAGGAATAAGAGGTAGCAAACCTCCTGTCTTTGGTATAGGTATGATACGAGGAGTGGTTGACTTCATACGCTTTTTAATTGAGTTAGCAGAATTCAAGGCAATTTTTACAGCATTACCTAAGGTGGTAGGTTTCTGTTTCAACACCTGTTTTTTTATATGTCCTACAGATTTTATAAACCCAAAATTTTTTCTCGGTGACTTTGACTTTGTAACTCTTTTTTTTCTTAGTCTTCTTGTTTTACACTTTGATTTTGTTTTAACCATACTTCTCCTCTAGTGCTGATAGTATGTGTCTATCTGAGTGTTTTGCAAATACTAATACAATTTAAAGATTAACAATTTTTATATCAATGAAATCTTACTACTTTTTGATTTGGTGAACTATCATTGTCTGAATCACTGTTTTTATCAAGTTTACGTTTTCGATCATGTTCAACAAACTCAAGAGGTTCATCTAAATTAAGTTTTAATTTTTTAGAAGCAATTTCTTCATCTTCATCTTTTTGTTGTGGTTTTAGTTTTCGTTTAGCTGCTCGAAATTTACCCCTTTTTCTCGGAGGTGCTAAGTGTTCATTTATTTCTCTTTTACGTTTCATATTATATTCAACTTCCATATCAATGTCATCAGTACCATTTAGTGGCGGTTTCGATAGTTCATTTAGTTTATTTCCCATCATTTTTTCTAGGTGTAGGTTTAGGTTTGATAACTTCCATATTACTACCTCGATCCATATTACAAACTCAAGAGGTTCATTTAAATTAAGTTTTAATTTTTTAGAAGCACTTTCTTCATCTTCATCTTTTTGTTGTGGTTTTAGTTTTCGTTTAGCTGCTCGAAATGTACCCCTTTTCCTCGGAGGTGCTAAGTGTTTTTCATAAAGATCATCATCTTTTATTTCTCTTTTACGTTTCATTTTATATTCAACTTCCATATTAATGTCATCAATACCATTTAGTGGTGGTTTCGATAGTTTATTCAGTTTATTTCTCATCATTTGAGATCGTGGTAGTCGTGAGGGCTTTCTAGTCTTATCCTTTTTTATTCTAGATGTAGATTTAGGTTTGATAACTTCCATATTACTACCATTCGTTAAGTTTATGCTATCCTGTATATTCTTGAGTATACCTTCACTCATAGTTTTAGTTTTCCCCATAAGCTTAAAACATTTTCGAATTGTTTGTTTGTTATTAGGTCTTTTCAAACCCTTACCTAATTTTACTTTGGCTTTCATTGCTCCTGCAACCCCAAGCGCTGCTATACGTTCACCTATAGATGAGTCTTTTGAATGAAATCTCTGAAGAGCTTCTTCTGCTAATATTTTATCTGCCTTATGACGTAATTTTGTATCACTTTCTTTTTCGTAGAATTTATCATGTTTTAAACAGCTAGCATCTAGCAGATTTGTTGGTAGACTTCCTTGCAACAGACGTTGTTTAAGTTTTGTTCCAGGTCCGCAATAATTATAACCTGGTATATGCATTTCAAATGGTAAATTATTTATAGCTGAATTTAATAAACCTTGACCTGAATATAACTTCATGATGTTATTTCATTAACTATCAACTTAAAACTAACATATAATATTTTTTTTTATAAATATTTATCTCATTTTATAGTAATGTGTCAAAGAATGAGGGTGGTAAAACAAAAAACTTCTTTAGCTATTGAAAATGATAATTTTAATAGTATTTCTGATAATAATAAAAAGCATGGCCCATTGTTTCCGTCAACTGTGAGGTGTATTCTGGTGGGACCAAGCAATTGCGGTAAAACCAATGTTATGGTTAATCTAATTGAACACTTGAACGGACTGAGATTTGATAAAGTTTATGTTTATTCAAAGTCCTTGTATCAACCTATTATTTATCTGGAGAAGTTACTAAAGCCAATACAAGGCATCGGTTATTACCCGTTCAATGCTAGTGAAAATATTCTACATCCTTCAGAAGCAAAAAAAAATCAATCCTTATATTTGATGATGTGGCTTGTGACAATCAAGATGTTATACGTCAATATTTCTCTATGGGAAGACAAAGTCTAGTGGACTCGTTTTATCTGTCTCAAATGTATGCGAAGGTTCCAAAACATCTCATTCGAGATAACGCAATTTTTTTGGCATTTGGCTCCCCCGAAGAACCTCCCCAAGACATCGACGATTATGCCGACCAGCTCCGACATAACCTGCTGGCAATACACGAATAGGCCAGAACGCAGATGTTGGCCACCAGTGACCGGATGAAGACGCGATACGACCTCAAGGCCAATTCAGTCGGGTTCCAGGAGAGGGACAAAGTCTGGCTGTACAACCCCCAACGGAGCAAGGGTAAATTCCCAAAGCTTATACCCGCCTGGGATGGTCCATACGAGGTGGTCCAGAGGCTGAATGACGTCGTCTACCGGATCCGTCGAAACCCCAAAGCTAAATTGAAGGTGGTTCATTTAGATCGACTCGCTCTCTACCATGGAGAGGATGTTTCTGATCGGGACGATCAGAATTAAAGGGGGGGCAGTGTTACGAAATTTACCCAAAGCCGACCCTGTTTCATCTCAGTACGACAACAAACTCTTTGAGCTAAAAAAAACGGTTCTCGAAAAGACTCGGCAGCGGAAGAAGTGATGATGATTTTTACTGGAGAATTCGACGCGGGTATTATAAAGGAAGCACGCCACGATCGCAGTTCAGATATACCGCGACGACTAGCGTATATGGGATTGTTACTGTATTTGAATCAGCTGTTTTAATGTAAATAAAGTTCTAGAAAAGTGAAAGTGAATATTAGTTTTATTATTTTAAATTGAACCCACGGACTTTACAACAATATAAGTTCAGGGAGAACTTAGGACAGATTTTTCATTACACGATTCACTTTAGTTTACAGTCCATACCATTACAATGTCTGTCTATATCTCTTCATTATTTATTCACACAAAAGCATTTTATGATCGTTGATTGTTGTTACTAACGGTCATAAATGGTTTATTGTTGTACTATTAACGCCCTTACTGAATATTTGAAAAATGTAGATTGATTAATTACCGGCGATTGACTTGGAAATATATTTATTGCTCTAAAACACATACAATATGTACGGCAGTTCGTAAAAACCAAATCATGCTGGCCACCCACAAACTAGCTCGGGCACAGATGTTGACGAGTAACGATCTAATGGAGACACGTCACGATCTGAAAGCAAATTCCCTTAAGAGCAACTGGAAATCTTCCCGAACTTAGTTATTGAGATAAACAAATCGTCTGTGATACGCCCAGAAGAAAATAATATTCGACCAAACATAACAGATTATAAAAGCGAGTCGACTCCAGCAGGCGGCAGTTGCTTAGCTTAAAACCTAAGAAGTGAATCATCAATAAAAATTGTGAAGTGTTGTAATTTGTGTTATTGAAGTAACAAAGAAGTTTTATATTTAAACTGATTAATTGTTCAGCAAATCAACTAATATACTGTTAGTGGACGGTGGAAGCCATTACTTTGTGATATACTATCATTATGATTGTAGAAAAACGAATTACTTTGTTTTATATCTGTTGCGTCCCCGCAATTTGTTTATTCTTGGTTTTTAAAGTTGATTGAATCAGTCAATTGATTTTTAAACTTTTGCACCTTTTTCGAAAACTTTCCGTCGAGGGAATTAAGTGTTGTAACCGAGTTCGGACGCTTCCCTTTTTAGATTCGTGTTTTGACTTCCGATGTAATCGGACGCCGCTGATTTTGATTCCGTTTTAAGACGGCCGCTTTTATTGTTATTGTGTTACGATTTCGCGAGTTATTAGTTCCGGTCGTAACAACCGGTAAACCGCTTTCCTTTGTTTCTTTTGGGTTTACAAAAGCGCATCATTTGTTTGTTAAACCCGCATTTGTTTGTTTGCTCAATCGATGAACATCAACAACTTCTTCTGCTGCTGTGGGGCTAGCCTCTGAAGACAAAAGAACCAAGAAAACACCACTTGAAGGGCTTCGACTTAAAAGGTCAGTGATTAACTTTTGCGTGGTGATTTCATTTACGCGACGGTACATCGTTTTATCGATTGTTCCGCTAAAGGTCCTTTTTCAATTACATACTTGGTTTGAACCAGCATTGAACTAAAACCGCAACATCTAATTCATACATTTTTTGGATGTTATATGTAATGTGCCATCGAAGACATTACAGTATCACTAATTTATTTATTTATTTTATAAATAACCGCGACTAGTTTCGACAATACTATGTCATTTTCAAACGGAAACAAATTCATGAATGACGACAAAACAATTTGAAACACACCGAAGGGTCTTGTCTACAACACATACCTACTTTTTGCCCTTACCTGCAAATTATTTCTCAATATTTGTAGTGGAATTGTTATTTATATTTCATTCTGTAATTATTCTTTAGTATCCTCCTGCTTATTATTTTCTATTTTTGCATTTCTGGGTAGTAAAATTTGTTTAATGACTTGTACCGAGTTCATGTTATCAGCGCATGGATATTATTTGATAGTTTTTATAAGGGGAAACAAATCAATCAGAAAATCCTACATTTTTGAGGTCATTTCCAAATACCTTATGTAATAATGGGCAGATATAAAGACATAATAGGATGCAAATAAGCAAACACAAATGATGATCGTAGCATATAAGTGTTACTTTTGGAAAATTCAGAAACATAAAAAATAATTAGAATATAAATACAGTCAAGCCTCCTCAGAAAATGACAAAAAGTGATAAAATCGTTAAAAGGTGAGATTAAAGAAACATCATGTCTCTCTAAAGCTCAAACAGATAAATGTCCTCTATTAAGATAAGAAAGCAATTTTTGAAACTTTATTTAAAACAATATATTTCAGTTTTTAATAATTGTTCCGCATATCACACTACCTTCACCAAAACCTGAAATCATTTTTATTACCAAATTTTAATAAACAAGTAAGTGAAAATAATTGAAGAATTTTCGTTATAAAGACAAATAAATCTCGAAACTTATTCATGGTATTGTAGTTTATAACGTAACCAACTAATACAGTTTTAGGCAGTCAATAAAAAATATGAGTGCACAAAATATTCTTTATCAATATTTTTCGTATAAATTTGGACATCCTAATAAAGGAATGAAAAACATGATAAAGCTAACAAATCATTTTATTAAATAACTTGTAAAATTTAAGAAAACATACATTCTCTGATTAAACAATGAAAAATCATTTCTGGTTATAATATAAATAAATATTTTTCCTGTTACCACAAGTCTCCAGCTTCAACAAGGGTACAAGTTAATCACAGCAAGGCAGACACATCTTGGCATCCAATAATAAGTTTCCATAGATTTAATTCATCTAACCACAACATATGCACATTTTTTATACAAATACGTACCACAGGTCCTGTACATAAATGCATTTATCATTACCAAAGTACCTAACAGAGATCAATTAACGTAAAGATAAAATAGCAATATAACTCCTAACTATACTGCTACAGAATTAGCCGAATTCTCTGAGCTATTAGTAGGCGGCGTTTCTAAATTAGCTAATCTTTGTTGCAAAGTTTGAACCTAAAAAAATTAAGTCCAATTAATGTTTATATGTTTAAGTCATATTAATTATATTTACCTGTGCGGTGTGTTTTTCTACCATGGCTAACATTTGATGTTCCATTTTCTTAACTCTAGCCTGATATTTTTTATTATTTCTATCTACTGTGTCAGCCAACATGCTAAAAGAGTACAAATGTATCAATGATTATCATTTATTTAATTTAATAAATACTTATAGGCTTCATAAATATCATATGATATAGTAGATAGATACATTAGGTGTTAAATAGTGTAATGATAAATTAGTAACAGTTTCTTAGTCTTTGACAAGGATAGATAACACATCAACCAAAGAAATTAATAGCCGCACAATGCTTGCTAGTCCGTTGTTTGAATTAATGCGACAATAACATTTTGATGATTTAATTATTTCAAGTAATATCTATATCTGTTCTTAGATTTGGCCTTAAACAGAAGAGTCCAAAATTCTTTAAAATCTCCGGAGAATCAAACTGCATTAGCAGTATTCTAAAAGAAAGCCAGTGGCTAATTCACCAACTCCATGATACTAGTGTTGCCAAAGAAGTCACTTGGTGTGCTTGACGTTACGTCTTGGTAACAATTCTATTCTGCACTTGCAGCAATCTTTATAGGAGTTCTTAATAATTTTATAATAATGTATGTTTATTATACAGGGTGAGTTGTTTTTGATGATCAGTATAGGGATCTCGGAAACTAGCGGAGATAGAGCAATGGTTAAATTGGGAAAGATTTGCAGTTTTACTGGCCCAATTTAATGACACTTTCGGATTTTTGTAAAAAGTCATGGCTTACTAGATATTAAAAAAAACGAAATTCTGTCGATTTAGTCAAATCCCTCTAGCTCCTTTGTTTGATTTTATAAAAAAAGTGTAAATATCAAAATTGAAGGGAATTGTATCCCGAATATGATTGTCATGTCCGCGTTTGCGTGACAGCTCTCGTTTTCGAGATATGACACAAACTTATCTTTTTTTGAATGGAAACCATAGTTGGCTTTGACCTCAAAAAATCGGACGTTTTTAGAGCTTTTCAACGATATAATACTCGATATAGTTATTCATAAAAATAACGGAGTTATGGATGCTTTTCTCTCTTATTTTCACTTTTAACGTAGTTAGCCATGAAACAGATTTATTTATTAATAACTATTCCCAAAAACATTGAACGATTTTTTTATTAGGTAAGTTATATAAAATAATAACAATAAACCATTGTGTGAAACATTGTATGTATAAACAATTACTTTTCATAAGTCACACGTGCATTTCCAATAATTCAGCATCCTTTAGTAACAATGGACTATTGTTTGAAACATTGTATGTATAAACAATTACTCATTCATAAATCACACGTGTATTTCCAATAATTCAGCATCCTATGTAAGTGACACTTGCAGTCAATTATTATGAATAACAAACTAAACTGCAAATGCCACACAATTGACCAACATTATAAAAGATCAAATTTGTAGATCTAACATTCATTCTAATTTCATTTCAGTTAAAGTCAACAGTTTTACGTTTATTGTAATTTAAAGTGTTAGTTTCTTTCAATAAAAAGATTTTTTTTAAGTTATATTTGAAACCAACAATATAACAATTTGGCGCAGTCAGCAGGATCCAGACTCGTTTTGTGAACACGAGGCTTTCCAACGAACACCGCCTGAAAACGAAAATTCTAACAGGCAACGTTCGAACACGAGGTTTTCTCACGCAGAACGGCGGATTCTCATCCCTTAAGAAGGAACGAACCACGTCGAGACGTCCCCACTGTGAACGCAAACGACAGCATCGACATGAAAGTAATGTGAGTACATTTGAATCATCTCGATTATTTGTACATTTGTATTTTGAAACACTTGTTCAATTATGGCTTAAAATATTTCCTATTTTAAAACATATTTTTTCCCCAAAAACAAACCATTCCTTACTAACCAACCAGAAACCAATCTAGTCAATTTAACTTAAGTCATTTCAATAAATACATTTCACGATGTCCGAAGCACAAGCTGACGCAGAACCAGAAATGTATAGACTTTCTGAAATCTTTTCAATAATACCTGATTTCGAAGGAGATCAGATATTCCTAGGAGCATTTTTAAACGCGTGCGATTGCGCTTACAATATGTCAACGCAAGAACAAAAATTTCTATTAGTGATTCACATCAAAAACAAGCTGAAAGGTAAAGCAGCTGAATTAATAAACTCTCGTAACCCTTCTAGTTACCCAGAAATTAAACAACTCCTCAATCTACATTTTGGCGATTCAAGAGATCTTTCATCTCTTATCCAAGACCTTCAATGTCTCAAACAATCCTCGAACGAATCTTTCCTTTCATTTTACAACCGTCTTCAAGTTTTAAACGCAAAAATGCATGCGAATATTCAGAAATCCACTTTAACTCAAGATCAAAAAATCGCTCAAACCGATATAATAGAAACAATGGCTCTAAATACACTGCTAACAGGCCTAGAACCCAAATTAGGACAGGTCATCCGTGCTGGAAATCCCAGAAATCTCCTAGAAGCACACGTCAAAATAAGAAGGGAACTACAACTCTCTTATTTCGAACAACAAAAAAATATTAAATTTAATCCTTCCAGACCCACTCAACCAGTCAAGAAGCAACCTCAACAAATCAAATTCCTATTTTGTGGAAAATTAAGACATTACGCAAACGATTGTAGGCAACGACAATCAAATTTCAGAACTCCAACACAAAATTTCAGCAATAACTTTAATAACCCAAATCCAGGAGCGAACCAAAATCAAACCCAAAAATTTTCAAACAATTTTCAAATACCAACACAATCAAATCAATCACGCCCTTCAGTGATTCATAGAAATCCAAATTCACAACAACAAAACCAACAAAGAACCCACCATTTCAACCAACAAATTAATAATTATTATGAAGATCCCATAACCGAAAACAATTATGACTTTTATGAGTATTATACTGATAATACTATGTATAACACTGATGATTTTAACCCAATCATGTTTGTACCTGAATACGAACAAACAACAGACAATACACTTGCCGAATATAATGTGTATGAACAACAAAATTTTCTACTTCCCCCGGATTTAGAAAAACCTCCCGATCTAATGACAACATTACAATCTCAAATTCAGAACTTGCACATCGACAATACCACACCCAAGTTGAATTCCCCAGAACAGACGTTTCTTTAAAACCACTCCTAACAGTCAATTCAAAAAATTTGTACTACATCAATGACGCCACTGGAAAATTTAAATTACTCATAGACACCGGAGCAGGCATCTCAATTTTTAAACAAAATACAGTGAAAAATTTCCCAAACAGGTCTACTGAAAATATAACAATCCAAGGCATTACCGACGAAAAGATTTCAATCACAGAATCCACCCTAATTCCTTTTACGTCTGGCAACCCTCATAAAGTTTACATATACAATCTTGATATAGAATTTGACGGAATACTCGGTTTAGATTTCCTCAATCAGTATGAATGTGTAATAGATTTAAAATCGAAAGAATTAATCACTAATTTCAAAACAATTCCCTTGCATAAGGTAGAACACAGTCTAAATAATACTGACCCTTTCGAAACCAATCCCAATAAATCACAAAGTCAAAAACAAAACCAAATATCCATCGAACCTCGTACAGAAAAAAATTTCAAATTAAAATGTGATCTAAAAAATACTGATGCTATTTTACAAACCCAAGAAAGAGAAAAGGTAAGACTTCCTAATGCCCTTGTACATGTCAATTAGAATGGAGAATTCTTAACGTCCGTTATAAATGCAAATGCAATTCCCAAAACAATTGATTTTTCGGATCTGCTTTTAGAACCTTTTAATGAATCATATTCCATGTTGAATTCAAACATACAAGACTACCATCCCAACTCAGAAATACTATTATCAAAGCCCAAATTCGAATTGAACACCTAAATGAAGAAGAGAAAGAGTTAATAACTAATCTCTGTTTAGATTTCCAAGATATATTTTACCTTGAAGGTGACGTTTTAAGTTTTACAAATGAAGTCAAACATACTATCGACACTAACAACGCAAAACCCATCTATACAAAATCCTATAGATACCCACAAATCCACAAGGAAAAAGTAAAAAATCAAATCAGAAAAATGCTAAGTCTTCACCCGTGTGGATCGTCCCAAAGAAGCTTGATGCTTCTGGAAAACAAAAATGGCGAGTAGTCATCGACTATCGAAAATTAAATGAAGTCACCATTGATGACAAATACCCTTTACCAAACATTTCAGATCTTCTTGATCAACTCGGAAAATGTCAATATTTCTCAAGCCTAGATCTCGCCTCTGGATTCCATCAGTTAGAAATTTCAGAAGAAGATATTCCCAAAACCGGATTCTCTATAGAAAATGGCCACTACGAATTCATTCGAATGCCATTCGGTTTAAAAAACGCCCCGTCCACATTTCAAACAGCAATGGATAATATTTTGTTAGGCATCCAGAATGAACGCTGTTTAGTATACATGGATGACATTATTGTATATTCCGCAACTATCCATGAACACATTTCTCGATTAACCGAAGTTTTCACCCGACTCAGAAATTCAAATCTTAAAATCCAGCCAGACAAATGCGAATTTTTACGCAAAGAAGTCGCTTATCTCGGACACATTATCACACCAGAAGGTGTAAAACCTAATCCAACAAAAATTGAATGTATTCAAAAATTCCCACAACCTCAAAATGCTAAAGAAATTAAATCATTCCTTGGTTTTGCCGGATATTACAGAAGATTCATTCCGAACTTCGTAAAAATTTCAAAACCCTTAACCAAACTACTTCAAAAGGATGTTAAATTTATTTTTAATTCAGATTGTAAAACATCTTTCGAAGAATTGAAAAACGCCCTCACTTCTGACCCAAAATTGAGGTATCCGAATTTCGAAGAACCATTTATCCTTACAACTGATGCTAGCGCTTTCGCTATAGGAGCTGTACTTTCTCAAGGCCCTGTAGGAAAAGATTTACCAATTGCATATGCTTCCCGAACCCTTTGCGCAGCAGAAACTCGTTATTCGACTATTGAACGAGAGCTACTTGCTATCGTTTGGGCGGTAAAGGTATTTCGTCCTTACATTTTTGGACGAAAGTTTAAAATACTCGTCGACCACCGCCCACTCACTTGGCTTTTCTCTATTAAAGACCCTGGCAGTCGTCTAGCCAGATGGCGATTAAAATTGGAAGAATACGACTACAAAATCGAATATAAACCAGGAAAGATAAACACAAATGCAGATGCCCTTTCTCGTATAAAGGTAAATCATTTTAAAGAGTGCACAACCTTCCACTCAAAAATCCAAATATTTGCCAACAATGAGAGTCATGATAACCCTGACGAACTTGAAAGCAATCAACCTCAAGACCTTGACAACGAACAAATGACAGCCGAATTTAATAGATTCGTTAATCTATACAAAACTAAATCAATCATTGATTATTCCAAAATCGAATTTTCAAATAGTCAGTTACTGGACAAATCCCATAAAAATATAGTTACCTTTTTCTGGCAAAACAAACTTAGTGAACTTCACGACAAAATTATCGATGACATTTTTGAAGAGAATGGCAAAAATAGGAAATATATGATCATACCGTTACCCTTCGACCCCGAGAAAGTTGTTTCTCATGTTTTCTATATTTTATATAAAAACCAAAATGAATTTGATAACTCTAAAACCTATTACATTGAAAATAACATCGAACTCCCAATTTTTGAAATCTTATCATTCATATTAGCTGATAAAGAAGTAAAACTATCAATTTGTCAAAACATCCAAATAACACCCACTCATGGTGAAATTCCTAACATCTTACAACAATATCATTGTGGTAAAAATAACTTACATCGTGGTATAAATGAAACAATCAGACGTATCAAAGAAAAATACAATTGGCCCGGATTAACAAAAACCGTTGAAAAATTTATCAACTCATGTGAAACCTGTCAAAAAGTCAAACTTTGTAGAAAAAACTTAACCACCCCTTTTGTAATAACAGAAACCCTGAAAACGCCTTTTGAAAGGATAAACATAGACATTTTTGAATACCCTACGAAAAACTATGCACTAACAATCAGAGATGAACTGACCAAATTAACCCAAGCCTACCCCATAAATGACAAAACGGCTTCAACAGTTGTAAACACATTACTAGTTTTCTTTCAACACTATGGAACCCCGCTTCGTATCCACTGTGATTACGGACAAGAATTCGACAACAACCTAATGAAAGACCTATGTGAACTATACGATATCAAATTAACTTTTTCTAGTGTACAACACCCCGAATCAAATGGTTCACTCGAAAGATTTCACGCAACCCTAACCGAAATGATAAGAACAAACAATGCCGAAAATCCTACCAACACCCTTTCAATGTTTTGCCCTATGCCATAATCTGTTATAACAATACTAAAAATAAAACCCATGGATTTACGCCTTATGAGCTTATATTTGGACATACCTCGAGTAGACCCCCCGAGACTTTATATAACCAAGAAAAATTAATTTCTAAATACGTTCGAGATCTTAACAATAGAATGGAGTATTTCTATAAACTCGCACGTTCAAAAACGAACAGACAGAAAGAAAAATCTAAAGAACGATACGACCAACATGCATCAGACAAAATCCCTGACTATAAAGTAGGAGATAAGGTTTACGTTAAAGAACGTCAAATAAAAAATAAATCAGAAAACAAATTTAATGGACCATTCGAAATTACTGCAATATTTAAAAATTCTGCAACTGTCTATAAACCTACAAACAAATCAAATAAGCAGAATAAATTTCGATCGACTAAAACCTTATACTGAATAAGATTATTTCTTTTCAGATTCTTGGTACTAATCCCGCTAGTCATTTCCCAATATACACTGACATCTATCAATAATACCATAGGAATCTTTTTCCATGAAGAAGGCTATCTGAAAGTATCCAACGACAAATGGACCCTTCTCGTATATAAAGACATGTATCCTTTTTCCAAAGCAATAGATCATAACGAGAAAATGCTAGACGAATTATTAGAAACCATGGATGACAATACCCCTCGAATTATATCGTTCAAATCGGTACCTCAAACACATGTAAGCCTTTTAAAACAAATAGCAAATTCTGTAGATTTAAAATATAAAGAAATCTTCGCTGAAACAAATCCTTATTTATTAAACAGGAAGAAACGCGGATTAATTAACGGCTTAGGATCAATATTTAAATCAATCTCAGGCAATTTAGATGCTTCTGATGGTGAATATTTCAATGAATGCATTGATAAACTATCTCATGACGAACATCAAATAGAAAACTTATTAAAGAACCAAATATCCGTTACAACCTCTCTAATCAAAAATTTCAACTCAACAATCCAAAAACTCCAAGTTGATGAGGAGACCTTCAACCAAGACATAGAGGAACTGAAAAAGTCAATCATGTCCCTCTCAGACGATCTTGCTTATTACGAAGCCCAAGTTAAAATTCTAGACATGTGTGAATCACTCATGGAAAGCTATACATTTGTAGAAAACACCCTTAATGATGTATTGAACGCAATTGCTTTCGCACGGTTAAAAATACTTCACAGTTCAATAATTACCCCTGCTGATCTACTTGAATCTTTACAAACAATCTCACAATCATTACAGAAAAATAATTTGCCTTTGCCAATATATAGTTCCAGTATTGCTCAATATGTCAATATTATTGAACTAGAAGCCTTTCAGATAGATACTAAAATTGTATTTGTATTGAAAATTCCACTTGTGAATCCTGAAAGCTATACCCTCGACAGTCTTTACCCCATCCCTATACCAGATGAAAGAACAAAGCTGTTTCATATTCTTCCAACTACAAAAAGGTACATCGCGAGAAACGATGATTCACTGCTCTACATATCTTTTCAAAATATGGAAACTTGCAAGCCTCTAAGCAAACGACAACAGATTTGTTCAGACACATACCCATATCCCATCGACAGCGACTCGATTTGTGAGGCACAACTCCTTAAGCAGCAGACGTTCCTGCCCAGAACTTGGCAAACAACCCTACTATTAGCTCAAGGATACAATATTCAACAAATTGAAACAAACCACTGGCTCATCACAGTTTCAGAAACGCTACCAGTTACCATAAAATGTTCAAGCAAAGATATCACCACGAAACTAATAAATCAAAATTCCTTGCTGACGCTACAACCAAATTGCAACGCCTTCGTTGGAAGTACCCAACTTCATGCAAGAAAACTGATAGATACCTATCAAAAGGTGACACACCGAAGTTACCCAGTGATAAATAATTTCCTACGACTGTTGTGAGCAAATTCCCTCCGAAAACTACATCCCAAATTTGAAACCGCTGAAACTGAATAAACTTGATGTAGAAGACCTGAACATCGCCCAACACAAACTGAACGAATACTCCGAAGAATTGGACAAAATCATCAATCAGCCCTTCGTAGAAAAGCACATGTCATGGTTCACCATTACAACAATTGTGTTAATAATTTTACTAATTTTGTTTCTAGTCTTTTACAAATATAAAAAAAGAAGATCTTCAAGAGTAATGGCCATCACAGCCACAGATGATGATGATCCACCCTCACCCCCGAGAACTTCCAACCGCAACTTCTACAGAAATTGGAACCGAATACTAGTACGTCGACGCCCAAGCATCCACCTTGGAGAATCCGTCGAGGAAGAAGTGGAACTTAAAGACTCAGTTTAAAAGTTGACGACATAGCCTCAACTTTTTGAAAAAAAGGGAAGCTGTTATATAAAATAATAACAATAAACCATTGTGTGAAACATTGTATGTATAAACAATTACTTTTCATAAGTCACACGTGCATTTCCAATAATTCAGCATCCTTTAGTAACAATGGACTATTGTTTGAAACATTGTATGTATAAACAATTACTCATTCATAAATCACACGTGTATTTCCAATAATTCAGCAGCCTATGTAAGTGACACTTGCAGTCAATTATTATGAATAACAAACTAAACTGCAAATGCCACACAATTGACCAACATTATAAAAGATCAAATTTGTAGATCAAACATTCATTCTAATTTCATTCCAGTTAAAGTCAACATCATAAGTTTTAAGTTTATTGTAATTTAAAGTGTTAGTTTCTTTCAATAAAAAGATTTTTTTTTAAAGTTATATTTGAAACCAACAATATAACAGGTATATCAGATATAACGAAAAAACTAAATAAGTAGACACTTACTAAAAACTTAAGAAATTAAAGTACATAATAATGTTTACAATTTATGTTCGAAAAGTCCACCATAGTTATTTAGACAAAAATTGCATCTTTTTAAGATTGACATTACCGCTTTCCTCACAGACCGCCTATCAATTTTTTCAATTGCTTGTAATAACGCCTCCCTTAGGTCACCAACTGTCTCATACTTTCTTTTGTATACTTTGTTTTTTAGCGCACCCCATAAATAGAAGTCTATAACTGCCAATTCGAGAGACCGGGTGGCCATTCGCGTGGGCCATTTCTGCCTATCCAACAGTTTGGATAGATATTATCTAAGTGTTGTCTTACTAATAATGAGTTATAAGCAGGTGCTCCATCATGTTGGAACCACTCAATTTCTAAACGAGTTCTCAAATTCAAATTGTGCAACATGTCTTGAATAGTGTATTGCAAGAAATGCAAGTAGCGCTCCACAGTAAGTGATTCGTCATAGATAAAAGGCCCCAGAATAGTAGACCCTATGATATCACACCAAACATTACAACCAAATTTTATCTGGGGTCGTCTTTGTTCTACATGGAAAGGGTTTTCTTTAGCCCAGATATGTTCATTGTGTCTATTGAACTGCCGCAATCTCACGAGCTGATGTAAATGGATTTTGATTTACCATTGCCAAAACATTTATTTGTGCTGCTTCGTTAATTTCATTACGTTCCTTTGGTGGTTTAGTAAAAGATCCATATCTGCGTAAACTATCGTAAAGCCTCTTAAATGTACATAGAGCAGGTTGACGACGATTAAAATATCTATGAAAGTATTCCTCAGCTGCTTTTTATGGCATATGATATAACATTCCACCATATTCAGTTTTTCTTCGTTAGAATATTCAATTTTATCACGAAAACTTGTCAATATCGACTGTCAGTTCAGCACTACTAATGGAATTACTCTCAAATGAGGAAACGTCAAAGTGAAAACAATCTTTTTCATGGCTACCTATGTTAAAAGTGAAAATAAGAGAGAAAAGCATCCATAACTCCGTTATTTTTATAAATAACTATATCGAGTATTAATCGTTGAAAAGCTCTAAAAATGCCCGATTTTTTGAGATCATAGCCAACTATGGTTTCCATTAAAAAAAGATAAGTTTGTGTCATATCTTGAAAACGAGACCTGTCACGCAAACGAGGACACTTTTACACTTTTTTTATAAAATCAAAAACAAAGGAGCTAGAGGGATTTGACTAAATCGACAGAATTTCGTTTTTTCAAAATATCTAGTAAGCCATGACTTTTTACAAAAATCCGAAAGTGTCATTAAATTGGGCCAGTAAAGTGCAAAACTTTCCCAATTTAACTATTGCTCTAACTCCGCTAGTTCCCGAGATCCCCATACTGATCATCAAGAAAAACTCACCCTGTATATGTTAAGTATGTATTAATTTCTTATCATAATTATAACATTATTCGTCATTAAAAGTAAAATAATTATTACAATGATTTATATACTAATTTTGAGATAATTTGCATGAAATGCTTTAATTCTGAAGAATGAACTGATATTCCTAACCATCCCACTTCAAGCCCAGAATACGCAGCAACTTCCTGGATTATGTCCTCGAAAGCAAACATTTGCAAATCACAATTTCCGAATCAATGTATGCATGTTTGAAATGGTTGCAATCACAATATAGCCCGATCAATTAAGGAAGATGATGACGTCATTTTGGTAATTAATTGCTGCCAATCTTGACGCATAATATTCCTAATTTTCATATGGAATTTTTGCCATTATAATAGTGAAATTTAATTTTATTCCTGTGGTACTGTGAAGGCCGATTGAGGCTACGTTGCCACTATTTTTTTAGATTTTACTCAAATGATCAACTGCCTGAAACATTTTATTATATCTTTTTAATGATATATTTTATTTAAATAATTCCGAAAAGGAGTTTTAAACCAACATAATGAATGACAATTCTGGGGTTTTAATTATATGACAGCGAAAAATTTGACAATATGCATGGACTATAATATAATGGAGAACTATAGTCAGAGCAAAACAACCCTGAGCAAGCAGCGGGTTTTATGCAAAGAGGTTAATACTGTAGAGCACGTGAAGTAGCGAAATTCATGTAATATCAATAGAAAGAGAGAGAGAGAGAATAAACGGGTCGTTCCTGATTGGTCAGTGTCAGTGGTGACGCCTACTATTGGTAGGGTAGAGATATAGCAAGCGCTTGTCTTTCTCTTTCTATTGTTATTACACTGCCACTTACAGTAACGCCCATACCTAATTCACTCTACGTATAATAGCTCTATGGTTTTATGAACTTAATGTTGCTAAGGTGAATGTTTACACGTTGTGAAATAGAATCAATAAAGCAGAATTCCAAAGAAAGAAAATAAAATTGATAACTTGTGCATTTTAGTTTGCAGATCAGGAGAACATAGAATATATACAAAATTCCAAAGAAAGAACAAATAAAATTGATCAACTTTGCATATTAAGTATTGCAGGTGTTTAATACTAATTAAAATTCTAGTAGCTGTTAACGAATGAAAATTTGTTGCTGAAAATAAATGAATAAAAATTTTCTGTAATTTTAGTATATCTGTCTATACTGTTTAATGTCAAAGAATTTCCATTTCAGTAATAAATTGATATTATATATGAGACATAAAATGAGGTCTGAATTTTCATTTAAAAATTAACTGCAAGCGCTAGAAGGTTTTAATCAGAAATAGTAACAAATAAAAAATATCTCACCTATTTGTGTGATTAAGATCTTGTACAATCTCTCTACCTTCCAAAAGTCTGGCTTCTGCATTTTTCGTAACCTGTTCTAATGTAGTGACTAATTCCTGTAACCTAACTTTCAGTCTTGCCTCTCTAGCTAAAGCCTGCATCAGTTCAAGCTCCACTCCTTGTGCATGCTCTGCATCCGAGTAACTTTTTTCCTAAAATGTTTAATAATATATTGTATACATTGGTTTCTTCAAATCCGGTTTAGGGAAACTAAACATGTTAGAAATCTGAAAATTGGGGTTTTAGAGTTATCAAGAAGTTCCTGCTAAATAATTTCAACTGTTCGCCACTTCTGGTTACACAGGAACTTTGTTATTTTAAACAGGATGATATATTTTTTAGGCTGAATTCGTCGAACAGCACTCAAAACATTGGATGGAGTTGGCTAGCAAATGGTCGATGTTGAAACTCATGATGAATTAGTATACAATAGTTATTAACTTCCACGTTAATTAAACAGATTTATGACCATTGTTAGCTATATTATAACTTCTGACAATAGTAATTTTTTACAAAGATTGGAGTCTATACAGTTTTAAACATACAATAATTGAAAATAATATTGTTGTGTTCAGTCAAATTATTATCCCAAATTTGGAAATTTCTAATCTATACTAATATATAAAGATGAAATATTGTTTGTTTGTATGTTTGTGGGGGGTAATCTCTGGAAGCAGTAGGTAGTAGAATAGGAAGGTACTTTATCTCTGAGTAACATAGGCTATATCTATTTTGATAACCTGCTTAATTATTGTATGAGAGAGAGAGAGGGATTTCTATGGTTTTTAAGTAAATTAAATATCTGTTCAAAACAGAAAGGGATACAGACTTCTTCAACCCAAAACAAATCAAAACGATTGTAATTATTTTGCAAAAATGTAGTTATTAATGTGGGGCAGGTGGGGAAATACTTTATGAAAAATTCACTAGGGAACCCTATTATCTTGAGAATTGATGGGTTGAAACCATTTTTAGGGTTCAGTTTATACAATATACGGATACCCTTATAATATCACTCCGGATTTCTGCCTCTGTCACATCACAGCAATTTTCTCCTAAATTACTGGACGGCAGAGGTTGAAATTTGGTATCAATGTATAGTTTGGTGACCCGATCAGGAGTATATATCGCAAAAGAAGAACTTTTGATTTTAGAGGACTTCTGGGAGGAAAAACTAAAAAAATGACAGTTCCCCCGCTGATCTCCGAAACTACTGAGCCTAAAATTTTGAAAAAAATAGGAAATATAGAACATTGCCCGAAGTTTATAGGAAAAATAAGGAAAAACCATTAATATTAATTTTGGGGGGCAAAATATAGAATTAAATAAAAATTTAAAAATATATATTTTTTTTCAAACGCAAGTAATGGTTGTTTGTTTGGGAAGTTAGTTTTAAAAAAAATAAAAATTAACAACTCAAAATCTACCAATTTTGTATTTGAGAACGTGTTGACAGTAAGAAGACAACTTTTACAATGACAATTAAAACAATTAAAATAATATAATCAGTTTTGTACAATCATCAAGATGCAGATTAATAATAACAGGATGCGCAAGATAAACAATAATTTATATCTACAGTGTGGAATTTACTAACATAATTCCTCCCTGGAGAAATGGAACTTCAGGGGTGGCATGAAGTTCTGACACTCCTGGCGTTTTGACTTGGGTTTTCTTGACCATGGCTTGAACTTCTTGTATAATTTGAATGCAATGATTACAAGTATTGCAATGATTATTAGTATTATTGTAATACTAATTGGGTGGCTAGTTTTCTCCAAGGGGTTGATTTCCAAGGGTTGAATTTCATGAGACAATTTGTGTAGCTCTGAAATTTCGTCTAGCTTGATTTGGCGAAGCTGTATGTGATTGAGGGTTGAACTTTCATAATCTTCCGGTATTTGTATTTTTGGGAGTGAAAATTTGGTTGTTTTCGGAAATTCTTGGCTATGGGCGAACATTTGACCATTTATGGTTATTTGGCATCCTTCAGGAATATTGATTATACTCGGTTCTGTGATTAACTGAATTCCATTTCCATTTTTGCAGTTAAAAGGGGTTTTAATTGGATTTGCTGGAACGGCAATAATTTCGTTTTGGGCAACTTGTTCGATTATATTTGCTGAAAGCCTGGTAGTTCGTACGATGCATTGAGATGAGTCACTTTTGGAAATTATTGAAATTTCGCAACTATCATCTATAGGCTGTGGCTGTCCTCGGCATATATATGTGTCTTCAATTTTTGGGCAATTTTCGGCTGGTATTAGATAAGAAGTAAGACTCATGAGGATATATGGATGTGGAATTATAAGGGTTCGGTTTTTCCATGGAATAGGGAACGAGTGGAAATAATTATATTGTGTAGCATCAAATAATGGTAAATACATTATAAAATAGATCAAATTTTCTTCAGTGTGAATATTTACTGAAAACATTCCGTAGGTCTTTAAGGTGAAGTATTTGGTTTTGGGAGAAAATTGTATTTAATTCTTTTAATATTAAAAGTAAATCTGATTTCGGTAAAATTCCTGGGTGTAATTCTTTGAGATGAGCAAAACTTACTGCGTTTTCAATAGTCATTATAAATTCTTTTATTCTATCTAAATTCATATAAAGCTGTGAAAATGTGTTTTGGATTTTTGTTATAATTTTATGATCTCTAGTTGTCATTTTGAGTTTATTCAAGGCATTTTCTAATTGTTTCATTAAAATATTTTGATTTAAAGCTAATGTTGAAACTGTTTTGTTATAATGTTCGAGAAGTTTAGTTGTAATTGATGTTTGGACTTCAATTCTTTTTGCTATCTTATACTGATTTTCTTCTAGGGTCGATAGGGCTTTATTGATTGATTCACGGTCTTCGTTGTCCATTGTTCCAAATAATATTTTTTGAATATTTCCAATGGGGTTAATTAATCCTCTTCGTACGCGATTTGAAGTAAAAGCGGCTATTCTATTTTTTATCTCTAATATTTGATTAAGATTATGGGTTACTAATTGATTAAATCCCATATGGTTAAGTGATATATTTAAGTTAATAGAATTATTTATTAATTTCTTATTTTCTATAATATTCTTTAAGGATATTAATATATTTTCATTATTTCCTAATTCTACGTTTAAGTCAGTGAGGTTAATATAGTGAATAAACTTATGATATGTTGAGGGTATTCTAGCTGAACCTAATTCTTGAGTATATATATAATTGTTAATAGGGGTTATAGTTATTTGGGTATTTATTAAAGGGATTGTCAAAATACAGTTAAGTATTACTAGTAGTTGGTTGTTCTTCATCTTTGTCTCGACTGGGTGTTCCTGTAGGTGTTCCTGGAATAAATCGTTTTTTCTTTACTCTACTTTTATGTACGAGTCCTAGTTTTGTTTTGGCAATAATGTTTTTATCTTTGACTACCTGAGTTTTAATGAATTTTGGTCTAGTTTTAGTTCTACCTTGGTTAGTTTTTATATAAACGTTTTGGTCAGTTTCTACCGTTTCAGGGTTGGATTTCTTTTGATTTATTTTAGAAATTGTTTTGTTTTTGTTAAGTTCGATCGAGTTTCTAACTCTGTCGTATATTTTATCTGCTAGAGATTTGTGATTTTGGGCATATTCTGAAGTAATAGCTTTTTCAGAAAGATCAAAAGGATTTATGTCGGTATGTCCAAGTATAATATTAAAAGGAGTTTGTTGAGTAACGCTGTGTATAGAATTGTTATAACTAATGATTGCAAATTTTATTAAAGTTTCAATGTCTTTCGTTGGGTTATCTTTTCTTAAGCATCTAAGTTCATCGAGTAAGGTTGAATGAAATCGTTCTACCGGGGAATTAGAATTTGAGTTTCCAGGGGTAGTAAAGTGTAAGGTTATTTTGTGAAGGTTACAAAAATCAACAACTAAATGATTTTTAAATTCGGTTCCATTATCACAAATAATCATTCTGGAAATTCCATAAAATGAAATAAAAGTTAGAAGATTATCGTATATCTGAATTGAGTTTTTATCTTTTAAGGGTAGTGCTTGTCCAAATTTCGAAAAGGGATACATTATTGTTAAGAATGTTTTATTTTCGCAGAACAATGTGTCAATGTGAATTATTTCTAAAGGTCGTTTAGGAGTAGGTGTTAATTGAAGTTTTATATTTTGAGGGTGTCTTTCGTATTTACAAGTTTGGCAAGTTTGGCAAGTATTTATGTAAAGTTTTATGTCGTTTTCCATAGAGGGCCAATAGTATTTTTTAAGAGAATTTTTAACTTCGTGAATTCCTTTATGGGAAACTTTTCCTTCATGGTGGTATTTTATTAAAGTTTGTTGTTCTTCTTTGTCTGTTATGTCTTGAAGTAGTTTTGAAGATGTGACAAGATTAAGGGAAGTAAAGTTTTTCTGTAAGGTAGTTATGATTTTGGCTTTATCGTGTTCATTAAAAAAGTAAAGGCAATATAATTTATCAGGGGCAATAGTTTGTTTAAACATATTCGTTATTTCTTGTTCGTCTGCGGATCTGGCTAAAGTTAAAGTGTATCTAAAATTTTCAAAAATTCTTTTGGCTGATATGCTAGACATCAAGGCGTTTGGATTATGAGAAATTATTATTTGTCGTTTGTAAGAGTTAGTGGGTCTTTCCGTTGGTCGTATTTCTAAAATAGGGTTTTCGCGAGAAGTATGTTGAGTTGCAAGTTCATCATCTTGATTTTTTAAAATCTGTGGAATATTTGGAGTAGGAGGGGATGACGTGTATAAATCTAAGGGTTGATTTTCGTCATTTTTGTTTACTGTTTCTTTGTTCATTTGTTGATTCTCCTGTTCAGCGATTTCTTCTGCTAAATCTAAAATTTGTCGATAGGTATCTTCATCTCCATCATTCGCTATCATCGATTGATTTTCATCTCCAATGGCATTCATATTAGGGTTGTTTTCTAATTTTATTCTTGAAAGAGCGTCTGCGGCTTGATTTTCTTTTCCTTTCTTTATCTTGAAATCGAATTCTTCCAATTCTAGTCTCCATCTGTGAAGTTTTGAGTTTGGAGTTTTAAGGGAAAATAACCATTCTAAGGGTTTGTGGTCACAAAAGGCTGTAAACTTCTGATTATATAAATATGGTCTAAAATAGCGGCATGCCCAAACAATAGCAAGTAATTCCTTTTCTATTGTTGAGTAGTTTATTTCTGCAGGGTTTAAAGTTCTTGAAGCGTAGCTGATAGGGTGTCCATTTTGTGATAAAATTGCTCCTAATGCAAAATTTGAACTATCCGTCGTTAGTTGAAATTCCTTCGAAAAATCTGGGTATGATAAAATTGGTTCATTACATAAAAGTGTTTTGCAATAATTAAAAGTTTTCACGAATTCATCATCAATGATTATCTTTTCACCTTTCTTTAATTTTTGTGTAAGGGGTTTTACTATTTTGGCAAAGTTTTTTATAAATTTCCGATAATAACCTATAAGTCCTAAAAAGCTTTTAATTTCACGGTGAGTTTTGGGAAGTGGAAATCTTTTAATTGCATCAATTTTCTTTGGATTTGGCTTTATTCCGTTTGGTGTAACAATATGTCCTAAAAATTCTACTTCTTTTCTTAAAAATTCGCTTTTATCTAATTGTACTTTTAGGTTGGCATTTCTGAGAGTTTGAAAAATTTGTTTCAGGTTTTTTATATGTTCTGTAAGGGATGTCGAAAATACTATTATATCGTCCATATATACTAAACAGATTTTATTTTGAAAATTTCTGAGAACATTATCCATTACTCTTTGGAATGTAGCTGGTGCGTTTTTTAGACCAAAGGGCATACGTAAAAATTCATAGTGTCCATTTTCTGTATTAAATGCGGTTTTTTCTATGCTATCTGGGTGCATCTCTATCTGATGGAAGCCAGAAGCTAAATCCAGAGTTGTGAAATATCTACAACGTCCAAATTTATCCAAAATGTCATTAATATTTGGAATAGGGTAGCGGTCGTCGATTGTCTTTTCGTTGACTTTTCTATAATCTATTACTATTCTCCATTTTCTTCTTCCTGATGCATCTAGTTTCTTCGGTACTATCCACACAGGGGATGACCAGGGTGAGATACTAGGTCGTATAATTCCATCGTTCAACATTTGTTGTATTTGTTTATGAATTTCATCTTTATGTACTTGAGGGAATCTGTAACTTTTTGAATGACAGGGTTCTTCATCCTTAGTTCTAATTTGGTGTTTAACAATATTTGTGAAACTAAGTTGGTCTTTGGGTTTTTGAAAAATGTCGTTGAATTCTTCGCATAAGTTTAATAGAACATTTTTTTCTTCGTGGTTTAAGTGATTTGTTCTGATAAGGGATGAAATATCTACTTTATCAGATTCAGGTGGAATTAAATTGAAATTATAAATTTCATGTTCATCGGTAATTGGGGTACAAGGATAAGGGTTGGTAAATGTTATTAAATTTTGGTTTGAACAAGTATTATGGATTTCGATTTTTGCAAAACCATTTTTAGCATATGTAAGAATTTCTGGTATATAAATTCCATTTTTATTGTAACAATGAATAAGTATTTGTCCTTCTCTTATATTTACTGGTATACGTTTTGTTACGATTTCTAAGGGGTTAAGATCAGATGTATAGGTTGAAAAGTCTTTACGGAAATACAGGGGAATGACAGTGAATTTATTTACGAGTCGATTGCTTTCTACATCAATTGAGAGATTTAATTTTTGAAGATCTCGAAAACCTATTAGTCCGTCAAAATAGTCATGAAAGTCATATAAAATAAATTCTATGTTTTGATCTGTATTAAATTCAGCAAAGGGTGGTACTGATGCTTTGTACTCAGCAATGGCTTTTCCAGTACAAGTTTTTAGTTCAGTTCTGTTAATATAAATACATTCAGGGTGATATTCGTAAATTATATAGGGTCTTATAATTGAAAATGAGCATCCGGTATCAATTAGTAGTTTATAGATTTTATTTTTAATTTGGATTTTTATGTAAGGTAATGAGTTTGCGGTTATTTGGTTTAATTCATATGTTAAGTTAGATTGTTTGAATTGTGATCGATTGGAAAATCCTGGTTGAAATTTGGGGATTCTTCTAAATAATCTGTGTTTTGTTGCTGGGAATATCTGTTTTTTTCAAAATATTGTTCAGGATTGATATTTTCAACATTAAAATTTTCTACGCCAGACATAGGGGTAGATAAGTTTTGTCTTGAGGGTCCTGGGAAATTATTAGTATTTCTCTGAGCATAGTTTTCAACACCAGACATAGGGGTAGGAGGTTGAGGTTTAAAATGTCTGTTTGGGGTAAAAACATTTCTGTTTGGGTTTGATCCTTGTTGATTATTAAAGTTGGGCCTTTTTGTAAATTGAGGGATGAAAGATCTTTGTTGAGGTTGATTGTGTTGATTCGGAAAAGATTTTCTTCTAAAATTTCTAGAAAAGTTTTGGTGATAATATTTAGGATTAGAGTTTTGGGAATTAAAATTATGATTTTGTTGAGAAGTTCTGTTGTTTTGAAATTGGGGTTTAGAGTTTGTCTGTCTCTGTTGTGGATTTCCTAGATTTCTTTGAGCGATACGGTTTTCATATTCCTGTTCAAGTCCAGAAAATAAATCGATGGCTTGTTCAAGGGCAACAGGGTTAGATAATTTTAAGTCAGTTTGGTATCTTTCGGGGATGAAAGTTATGAAGCGGTTTTTTGCATTGCTTTCACAAAATTCAATTTTTAATATTTGTCTATTAGGGTCTGTTTCAGTTAGGTGTATCTTATCAATTATTTGGGATCTCATATGTTGCAAACGAGAACCAAAGGCTAGAAGAGATTCATTGGGTTTAGAAAAAGCTTGATTCATTTTCTTTTCGAGGGTTTCTAACGTATCATTACATGAATAAAGGGAAATTAAACGATTTTTTAAAGCGTCCCATGTATTAAGTTCAATTCTTCCTGCACAAGTTATTTTTGCGGCACCTTTTAATTTTTGTCGCGCATGAGCAAAAACAAATTTGTGAGTAGGTTGGGGAAATTCTGCAAACATATTTTCTACCTGGGCGATATATTGTCTTAATTCCAAAGTGTTACCGTCAAATTCAGGAATGAATTCAGCAAAATATTTAATTAAATTTACATCAATTGCTACCTGTGAACTTTGGGAAGTGTTCGCGGATGGTAATTGCGTTGGTTGACTCATAATGATGGCTAATTTATTTTTAAAATAAGAAAGATTTAATTCGGTTTCAGAGTCACTGGAATCAGTTTCAAAATTGCTTTTGGGATTTCTAAATTCGTTCATATAAATTTATATAACAGGAAGTAAAAATAAAAATTTGTTTACACATAAAACAATAATAATATATAAGAAATTGTCTTGAATAATAAAATTTAATTGTGAACTGATTGATTTTTCAAAAATAAATCAATTCAATAACATATCATCAAATAAATAAATAATGTCAAGTTCAAGTCTATATAATATTTGTTAACTTTCGCTTTTGTTTGTATTGAAAGTATATCACGATAAGATTTACTTTCAACAATTAAAACACAAGATTGCAGTTTCGTCTAAATGAAAAATATCAATTAGTAATCTGCTATTGCGATTTAAAACAAAGTCAAGGTATAGAATACAAAGAGCTATTATATTCTCATCTAAATATAACTTATCTCTTATCTTTATCTTTTCTCTTCAAGTGAAAATGCAGTTGTAAATATAAATTGAAATTACAATAATAATTCGCTTTCAATTAGTGAATTATGGAATATTATAAAATTGAAGATTTCAAAAATTCGAAAAACTTAGTCTATGTGTAATATAACACTCTTGATACTACCAATGATAACTGTCAGAGGAAATATCGGTTTGATTGGAAAAGAGTCTCACTTACCTCGAGTTTTCTTTGGGTGTAGGCTATGTTCAATTTGGCTCAAAAACCTCAGTTTTTCGTCTCTTTTTCAAAAACTGCTGAACTATCCTACTGACTGCGCCAGTAATGGTTGTTTGTTTGGGAAGTTAGTTTTTAAAAAAATAAAAATTAACAACTCAAAATCTACCAATTTTGTATTTGAGAACGTGTTGACAGTAAGAAGACAACTTTTACAATGACAATTAAAACAATTAAAATAATATAATCAGTTTTGTACAATCATCAAGATGCAGATTAATAATAACAGGATGTGCAAGATAAACAATAATTTATATCTACAGTGTGGAATTTACTAACATAATTCGCATCACGTAATACATCAAATGAAAGGTTCCAGTCTGAGGACCACAAATATATTTTTTTCATATTTAAAAAAATGATTTAAAAAGATATTAACGAAAATATACCAAAATTTACCCATCCCCCTCCCTTTTCTCCGAAACTATAAAACGTAAAGTTTTGAAAAAAATTAGAGGTATAGGGTCTGCCTGAAGTTTACTGGAAAAATAAGGAGAAACCTCTACTTTTAATTTTGGGGGGAAAATTACAGAATTAAATGGAAAATATAAAATTAAAATTGTTTCTAGTGTATCATGTTATATATCAAATGAAATACATTTTTTTCATATTTTTAAAATAAATTAATTAAAAGATATTAACAAAAATTTTAAAAAAATTACCCATCCCCCTTATCTCAGAAACCATAAGCTGTAAAATTTGAAAAAAATAGAGGTATAGCGCCTCACCTGAACTTTACTAGAAAAATAAGGAGAAGCCCCTAATATTCATTTTAGGGGGCAAATTATGGAATTAAATGGAAAATAAAAAAATGTAATTGTTTCTAACGGATTAAGTAATATCTCAAATCAAAGGGCTCATTATGACGAATACAAATTAATTTTTTAAATATTTTTAAAATAAATTATTTAAAAGATATTAACAGAAATATAAAAAAATTTACCCATTTCCCCCTTATCTCCGAAACCATAAGCTGGAAAATTTTGAATAAAAAAATGGAGGTATAGCCCCTCACCTGAACTTTACTGGAAAAATAAGGAGAAACCCCCTAATATTGTTTTGGGGCGCAAATGACAGAATTAAATGAAAAATAAAATATTAAACTTGTTTCAAACGGATCATGTAATATATCAAATCACAGGTCTCATTATGACGAATACAAAAATATATATTTTTTGAAATGAATATTTTAAAATATATTAAAAAATATTTAAAAAAATTACCCATTCCCCCCTTTATTCCCCAAACTATAAGACCTAAATTTTTTTGTTTACAGGAAAAATACGAAGAAATCCCTAATATTAGTACTGGGGGCCAAATTATAGAATTAAATGGAAAATAAAACAACATTTTTTTAACACATCATGCAATATATCAAGTGAAAGGGCTCATTATGAGGAATACAAATATATATTTTTCATATTTTTTAAATTAATGGTTTACAAGATATTGACATAAAGATATAAAAAATTCTCATTTCTCGCTTTATTTTCGAAACCATACTACCTAAAATTTTGAAAATAATTAGGAGTACTGGGGCTCACTTGAAATTTACAAGAAAAAGTAGAAAACCCCAATATTAATTTTGGGGACAAATTATAGAATTAAATGGAAAATAAAAATTAAATTTTTAAACGCATAATGTAATATATCAGATAAAAGGCTCATTATGTTAATTACAAATATATAATATTTTTAAATCATTTGTTTAAAAAATATTAACAAAAATATTAAACTTCGACTTAATTCCCATTTAGAAATTACACTATTTAAATTTTGAAAAATATATTTTATTTGTATTTTTAAATAATTTAAAACTTGACCTATTTTGCCCTTTATCTTTCAATATACAGAGCCTCAAAATTCAGACAGTAGATTATAAAAGGCTTCCCTGGAAGTTTATTAGCAAAATAAAAGTCTAATGTTAGTTTTTGGTGGCCAAATTACAAAATTAAATACATATGTATTCTTATAAAAATCAAGCGAATCCTGAAGCAGATAAAATAAAAAGTCTCAGTGTGGAAAATGAAAGTGTATATTTTTTATAAATTTAAAACACTTCCTTTAAGATATATTAGGATAAATATAAGAAAATGCACTCATTCCCTGCTTGTCTGATACTGGAATATTCGAATCTTGAAGGTGGTAGGGAACCCTTAGTATGCGAGTCCAACTCGCACTTGACCAAATTATTTTTTTAATAATAAATACGTGATTCGTAATTTTGCGAAAATGCACTTGTGGACGGTGGTATTGGGGTCATTTGTTTGTAAAGAATATCAATATTTCGGAAAAAGAAAGTGGTGAATATTGGTACATTTTCTTCTAAACTAAATGAAAAGGAGTTTAATCATTTTTGCGAATTAAAAGTGGGACATATTTTTAGAAAAATTCACTATATGTCGGAAACTGAAACAATACAGGCAGAACTATTATATTATTAATTTTTTCTTGTATTAATAGATATGGGCAATATAGATTTCTATTATTTTTAGAGAAAATTAATTTCTCAGAAACAAAAGATATATTACTCTACTTAAATGACAAGAACTGAATTGCTTTTTTGCATACTCGTATTTCGTAAATTCATATATCCGCAAGGGCCCAAGATCGGAGTTTTTCAATGCAAAAGTCAAAAAGGTCAAATAAATTAAAAATGACAAAAATGTTGAAAATGTAACAAAAGTCAAAAGTGTGAAATATTGTCAAAAATGACAAAAATATCGAAAATGTGAAAAAATTGCCAAAAATGTTAAACAAATCAGAAATGTCAAAAGTCAAAAATGTTACTATTTGGAAAATGTTAAAAAATCGGAAATCCCAAAAATATAAATGACAATGACAAAACTCTTATTTACATACAGGAATACTGGTCTACTGATTGATTATATTGTAGGCATGTCTTTCAGTCTTTCTCTCATAATATCTGTGAGTAAGAATTTATGTACAGGAAACCAGTAATCCAGACAATGATCAGAAATTGCCTTACTACACTTTATTCAGGTCGAAACGATCCTTTCTAAGATGTTTTAGCGTTTTATTTTCGTTAAGGAGGATTTCGAAAATTTTTAATCTTTGGTTGTGTTCTATTAGATCATTAGAGACCTGCTTAGATCATGATTGTGTGTTTATTATTAGTGGTTTTATTAATCGGAAATATAGTTGGAATAGCCTATTGGCTCGTATTGTTTTCTTTTTCTTTAAAATTAGGTGAACAATTTTTGCATTGTATCTATTGTTAAGAGTAAAAAGAAGAGGAAGACCTAGGATAAATTACTAGAGGAAGTGGTAAAGGATCTAGAGGAAGTGGGTATCAGGGACTGGAAGAAACAGGTGTTGGACCGACATAAGTGGAAAAGAAGGTTGAAAGATCTCATAGCCACGGGCCACTAGGCCTGTTGAGCTATATATATATATATATATATGTCGGGTTAGATCCAAAAGGAATAAATGTGGGGCTGAACATTTATTAGACAAATAATAATCACACTAAATTGACCGAAGGCACCATAATGATCTACCACTGGAGTTTCAAACAATACGAACAATAGATAATGTTGATAATCAATTTATCTTGGGTGCCACCTAACATAAGTTCGATCGGCGTAGCGATATGATGTTATTAATCTAAATTGGTACACAAGGTATTCTATTCGGAAACGCGGCGAGATCCCGCACGAAGTTCGAACATGCTCGATCTCACATTGAACCACATCTAAATTTCTTTAGACCACACTGCCAAAATGGGCACGTGTGAAAATAATGTACGAACTTGCACCCAACACCTCATATTGCCAACACTAGGCCAATATGGAAATACTATATGCATGCTCGATCTCACACTGAACAAAATCTAAATTTCTTTAGACGACACTACCAAAATAGGCACATGTTAAATCAGTGTTCGATCTTGCACCTAAACTCATCATATTGCCAACACTAGGCCAATATGGAAATACTATAAGCATGCTCGATCTCACACCGAACAAAATCTAAATTTCTTTACAGCACACTACCAAAATAAGCACCTGTGATATCGGTGTTCGATCTCGCACCTCCTCACCACCTCATATTGCCAATGCAGTACAGAAACGTGTGTACTAATTGTAGTAATTTATCATGATTGTATCTTTGTTTTTTTTTAATAAAAATTAAAATGACCAAAATTAAATTTAATGACCTTTACTTTTATCATCTCTATTCTTTTCATACCTAGCATTACCTTCAATAATATTGACTCCCTATACTCTTTCTTCTATCACAAGCTAATAGTCCGTAAGGTGTGGTGACCTTACCAATTAATAAGTCAAGCAAATTATTGTCAAAATCCACACTACTATGTCACGTTTTTTTTGCGAACTCAAATTTTGAAGTACCCTATGAAACTCTTGTTTTTCACTTTATTAATTTAAAAGGAACCACATTAAATCCAGTAACTACTTAATTATGGTATACACCGTGTGAAATTATTCAGGTGCAATAATTCCATTATTTTTCTTCAAATGTGTTTTTTTTTTTTGTTCAGCACTATGAATAACAATTTTCCCCGTATTGTTTTTGTATTTGCGCTTTTTTTAAATTAATGTGAGATATTTTCGCGACCTTTCGTAGGTACTCACTATTACAAATATTTCATTCGAACCTAATATTTGCTCGTTATTCAAGGGCTACTCATTTTCCCGTTTGAAACTCGAAACTCCAGCAGAACATCATTCTGGCTTTCCCCTTTTTTTGGTTGGATAGATTTTATTTAGAAAGACCTCTAAAACTCAATTCACTCATCATACCAATAAACTCACGAGTTCTAGTAAAAATTAGATTTTACCAGAGTTTAATATTGTATAATTTAGGTGTATTAAGTAATTGATTTTTATACAGTGCTTACACACATGTATTGTTGTTTAGCTTTCGTATTTGCCTAAATTATTAACATTTCAATTTACGGATTACCATTATCTTGTTAGACTTTAGAAGAATAATGGTTGTGTCACAAATTTCTAGATTTGTTTTTATTTGGGTTAACTTGTTTGTAGTTTTCTCATACCTTTTGAAGAATCTCTAGAAACACGTTATACTAGGTTAAAACTATAGCCCTTCAAACATGTGGACTTTGCTAAATATATTGCTTTTTCATTTATTTCAAATATCAAGATTTGAGAATCATTTCCAGATTTTAGAAATTTATCTTAAACTACGTTTGCATTGCAAATATTGTTACTTACTTTCTAAACTTTATAGTTGTTGCTACAATATTAATCCACCTTTAGACAGAAGCCTAACAGAAACTGCATTTGTCAATTTTCTTTACATTAGGTAAAGAAATCCAAAGAAATCTCAATTTCACCAACAAAGTAATAACAGTTAAGATTGCAGGAGATAGTTATTATAAAAACTGACCTTGCTCTTTTCTAAAGTACGTGAAAAACACGCAATAAAAATGTAAACTTTTTATAGTGGCAGTTAATTTACTCTTATACCGCCAGTATGAAACTTATCGAGACGTCAGCGATTTTACTACAAAAGTCGATTATTTTCGTCTCATAAATATCGAGACTATTTTATGTGAACTCTGGGGTAGAATTTCCCTACCACTCGTTATGTTATATTGTCAATAAATATCAGAAATAAAGTGAAAGACCATCCCCAATATAAAACTGTCAATATTAACAGTTTGAAACTCACTTACATTGTTAGAACTGCATTAATAGTTTTTCTCGAAAATCTTAAAGCTAGCGATTCTTTTATTAATGAGCACTCGGCCTCAGAATCGAAATAAAATGGAAAGGACTCACCAATGCGTTTTAGTGTACCAATTCAAATTGCATCCTCAGTTACAGCACTACTGGCAAGTGATGTGCATTTCACACGATTATCGTGCGATGTTAATCGAAATATAAAGTCCTCTTACCCGCGACCAAGTTATAACTCCCCCAAACATAACTGGAACTAGCTACGGTGAAGACAAATCCTTGGGAGCACGAGTTACCACAGAAAATAACATGCCACCCTGTAATGGACTTTCCTCCACCACAGAAACAGTGGCTAAACACCGCACAGCCGCGTCAGAACCAGCAATTTCACAACTAAAACGCGGCAACCGCAGCTCCACTGCTTCCGCAGCACTACTTCACTAGTTATCGCGTGGATATACCGGGCACTGATCCCACTTCTGATATCGGGTTAGATCCAAAAGGAATAAATGTGGGGCTGGACATTTATTCGACAAATAATAATCACACTAAATTGATCGAAGGCACCATAATGATCTACCACTGGAGTTTTAAACTATACGAACAATAGATAATGTTGATGATCATTGATCAATTTATCTTGTGTACCACCTAACATAAGTTCGATCGGCGTAGCGATATGATATTATTAATCTAAATTGGTACACAAGGTATTCTACTCGGAACCGTGGCGAGATCCCGATTACGCGATAGCCTTCTACGACCTTACCTCGCTCGAAGTTCGAACAGAACTAACTTCGTTCCTCTGGATATGAGTCTTGCCAAATCATCCTAAAAACATCGTGCATAACACCTGACTCATACAGTATCCCAAGCTGGCAAACTTGTAATAGCATATATAAACGTAATAATCGTAAACAAAAGTACGAAAGCATAAATATCCCGTTTCTGATAATATAAACTATATAGTCTTTAGACCTTCACCACTTGAGAAACCAACTATTTCGTTATCTCCGACATATATATATATATATATATATATATACAGTATTCGAGAAACTAGAAGCGAAAGCAGAAGGCTACAAGAATTATGTGAACCGACCTGAAGAGGGCAGATGTGACTCTGCCGAAACGTCATTTTACCATCGATCACGGCAGGGATCTGTTTTCAACTACAAGGATGAACTCCCGGAAACCACCTGACAGACACACACACACACACACACACACACCCCCACACAGAAACCTGAAACCGGGGGCAGGAGAAGAACACGTGTTCCGCGTCCTCTATCACGTCCGTACAGTGTGGGCAGTTTGGGGAGTTTGCCCTCCTGAACGGTTTCAGGATCAACGTGCTGAAGTGGAGAGGATTCTGGAGACTAATATCGTTCCAGAACAATTAGTAGAAACCATGCTGAAGGGCCCCCAAGCCTGGAACTTGGTATCAGATTACGCGGAGACTATCCTCAAAGAACTCCGCAATACGTTCGAGGAGTAGGCTTTAGAGGCTTTCAATGTAAGAGCAGTAAACATCTGCAATGAACCACCCTTGCGAAGTAGTATTGACTAAGAGTGCCGCAGGGGACCATGGTTGTAGGAGAAAGAGGTTAGGGTTTTAGCGGGTATACGGTATACTGGTTTCAATGCAACGATTTACTCTTGCTTTGAAGCCATTGCATCGGGAGTCCCGCACGACGGCTAGCACGTGCTAGCTAAGTACGCAATGTATTTCCCCCCTCTTCGGATAAAAAAAAAAAAAAAAAAAAAAAACGAAATCGCTCGAGCTACCATCGTACCGCCGGAAAATGAAATCAGTCCAGCGGCTCTCAGCGATTCGAGTGGCATCATCCTACCGCACTGTGTCTTACGAGGCGGTGAGTGTGATTGCCTCTACCCTACCAATCGACATCCTGGCTGCAGAAAGGGGACGGCTTTATCGCAGAAAGTTAGAGAAAGACCAACCGACAGGAAACAGCGATGAAAGAGCCATGAGTCTAGGGCAATGGCAGGAGAGGTGGGACAGCTCTACTAAAGGCCGGTGGACATATCGATTGATACCTAACATCAGTCGTTGGGTCAACCGCCAGCATGGGGAGGTTGGGTTCTACATCACTCAACTCCTGACTGGACATGGATGCTTTCGAGCATACCTGCACAGGTTCAGGAGGGCAAACTCCCCAAACTGCCCACACTGTACGGACGTGATTGAGGACGCGGAACACGTGTTCTTCTCCTGCCCCCGGTTTCAGGATCAACGTGCTGAAGTGGAGAGGATTCTGGAGACTAATATCGTCCCAGAACAATTAGTAGAAGCCATGCTGAAGGGCCCCCAAGCCTGGAACTTGGTATCAGATTACGCGGAGACTATCCTCAAAGAACTCCGCGATACGTTCGAGGAGTAGGCTTTAGAAGCTTTCAATGGAAGGGCAGTAAACATCTGCAATGAACCACCCTTGCGAAGTAGTATTGACAAAGAGTGCCGCAGGGGACCATGGTTGTAGGAGAAAGAGGTTAGGGTTTTAGCGGGTATACGGTATACTGGTTTCAATGCAACGATTTACTCTTGCTTTGAAGTCATTGCATCGGGAGTCCCGCACGACGGCTAGCACGTGCTAGCTAAGTACGGAATGTATTTCCCCCCTCTTCGGATAAAAAAAAAAAAAAAAAAAACCCACACAGACACACACACACACACACACACACACATATATATATATATATATATATATATATATATATATATATATATATACAGGGTGTAAACGGTTTGAGTGCAAAGATTTTGAGGATCAATACTTCAGGTCAAAACAAATCAAAAAGCTTTATAACATTTTCAGAAATAAACTATAGTTTTGCCAAAAAAAAATGAAAAAGTTAGAAGTTCTGTAGCCTTTATTACAGTGAATAATAGATTATTTCCGGCTTCAAAATGATTGTAAAGCTAAATATGTAAATACTCAATAGCGTATACACCTTTAATAACTGTATTAACAAAGAAAATTATTATTTAAACTCTAAATATTCTGTTATAATTTGCCCTACGTTTCTCCGATCAGATGTGGCAACATAGCATATACTCAGTACTACAGCTGGCCGCTGCCATGAATGCTTTTTTGCTGCCCGGTTCTTTTAAGAAAGTGAAAGTGATTTTTGCGTGACATTCGACATAGCGTAAGTTATTTGATTTTCATTTTAAATATAAATTGGAAAATAAATAAAATCTGTTGTGAATTGTGAGTTCGAGTGTATTATTTTGTGACAAACAGTGACAATCATACAATAAGGTAAAGACCTGACATGCTATTAATTTGTGGGGAAAGCAAATGCAATAACAAAAATTTTGAATTTTGAATATTTACTATAAATAATCCGTTTGCTCGCCAGAGCTCTATCATACTGACATCCTGCAGGTCAAAGGTTTTTATTTGTCTAAGATAAGTAATATTAATTTCTTAGTAACAATTGTTTCTCGAAGAATTTAACACATAAAAGAACTACATATAAGAAATGTTTTGTTTAATATAGTTTGTATCGCATTATTTTTGTATCATAATGTAAACAACTTTGTATCCTTCCTTCTTCAACTTGATGCATAAACTAAATAGCCAAATATAAATATTCATTTCAATACATAGAGATTAAAAGGGTACATTTTTGAAAATAATATTTCATAAAATTTTATGTACCTAAATAAATCTACCGGCACTCGAAACTATGAAATTATTTAATACAAAAAAATAACAGGTGTTCATTTTTTTGTGGTGACTCATTCCTTTATTATTCACGCTACAAGCAAATGTCATTTTAGCGCGACGTTGCCACATTGACAATAATTTACTTAACATGTATTTCAAATTTTCTTGCTTATTAAGGCCTTTAGACCATAGTGTTATAAGAGTTTTTTGTTTTGTTTGGTGGGTACAATCTGCACCTAAAATATATGCAGTTAAACTATTTACACCCTGTATATATATATATATATAAATATATACAGTGATGGGCAAATGTGTGGAACCAAGTAAATATCTCTGGCATTATTAGAGATATCAAAATGAAATTTAGAGGGTGGATACTGCAGTAGATTGCCTATTTGTTTCAATTTTTTTACAATTTTGAACTTCCTGTTTTACCGGAAGTAATGTCGATTTTAAAATTTGCAATGAAACACCCTGTATAGTATTTTAGTTTCTGATGAAACATTTTATTGCGAATACAAAAATATCGGGTTTGATAATGTTTACTTCAATATCTACCGAGATATTAACAGAAAAGTAACTAAGGAAAGGAAAAATTCGATGGTAGCTAAACTCGGTTCAGATTTCATTTACGCACGATATAAACAAACTTCGGTAAGGATTTGTATTTCTATTGGCCAATCGGTGGCATTATACCGTCACAGCGAACAGCACTGCGTGTTCCATAGTCGAATACACGTGCGTTTGATTAAATCAGGCACCAATTAAATCTGAATTAAGTTTAGTAGTCCATGAAATTCATTGCAGAAGTAACAGTAGTTGTCAAAATAAGTTATTAGTTTTTTTTTATTTGAACGTAAAAAGATTGTATTGTTTTAATTTGATCTTAAAATGGCCGAATTAAGTGAAAGAGAAAGAATAGAAATATTAATGATGATTGGGTATGGGGAGAGGAAAAGGACGCATCAAGAAGTTTGGGACCTTTTTAACATTGTTCATCCGAATACACAAATATCCCGTTCAGTAGTGACGAAAACTTTGCAAATGTAAGACACAAATGGAACAGTTAGCAATTTACCAAAAAGTGGACGGTTAAAAAGTGCAAGTAATGAAGGTGGAGCTCAAAATGTTGCTATATCTTTGGAAGAAAATCCTCACTTATCCACTACCGACCTCGCCAATATGCATGGAATTAGCCGTCGTTCAGTAGGAAGGATATTAAGGCGAGAAAAATATTATCCATACAAAATTCGCCTCGTTCAAGAACTCTCTGAAGACCATTTCGAAAGACGTTTGCAATTTTGTGAAACGATGATGGATATTTGTAACCGTGATAATAATTTTATAAATGGTACGGTTAATCGACATAACTGCCGCTACTGGTCGCAATTTAATCCTAATTGGGTACAAGAGGCTCATACACAATGTTGCGTTCCCGCAATTTGTTTAGTGTATTGTTTAAATTTGATTGAATTACTTCATTGATTTTTAAACTTCTGCACCTTTTCCAAAACCTTCCGTCGCGCTAATGCTAATTTTAAGTGTAAAATATAGACAGGATTCGTGATTCGTGTATTGACTTCCAAGCTATTTGGACGCTTTTTGATTTCGCCTTACGACGGATTGTATATACGGAACCCTAAAAAGGTTGGAACCACCCGATTTTGCGTGGATCGAATGATGTTATGAAAAAAAGGCAGCTATCCACTCCCCGAAATCGATGACACTCGGACTAACAGGGTCCTATTAGTTCTCCACACTAGACCTAACGAGTGGATATTGGCAGGTTGGTCTACACGAAAACGACAGAGAAAAGACAGCGTTCTCCACCAGTAAAGAGCTGTTTCAGTTCACGGTAATGTCCTTTGGGTTATGTACTACTCCTGCTACATTTCAGAGGGAAATGGAGTATGTATTGAGCGGGTTGACATGGAGAACATGCTTAGTATGGGTCATACATTCGACAACCATCTCCAGAACCTTGACGAAGTATTTTTCAGAATTAAGAATGCCAATCAGAGACTCAACCCAAAGAAGCGTTTCATGGTCCAAAAAGAAGAAGAGTTTTTGGGCTAGGTCGTTTCTGAGGTAGGAATCCGCACAAACGAAGACAATATAGAGGCCATTGGGCAGTCTCAAGAGACAAGAATGAACTCTTGGGTCTCTGTTCGAACTACAGGTGATTTATTGAGGAATTTGCCAACATTACCGCATCTCTCTACATCGGGAGACCACTGAAAATGAGACTGTCCATTGGAATCAGGACTGTGAAACATCGTTCAGATGATGAAGGCGGCACTCTGTTCCAGCCCAATCATAGCGTTTCCTAAACAGTACGGCACGTTCACCTTAGACACCGACGCCAGCAACACAGGTTTGGGGGGCCGTCCTATCCCAGGTGCAAGATGGTAAAGACAGAGTGATCGAAGTATTACAGCCGTGGATTCTCGAAACCGGAAAGGAATTATTGTGTCATCAGAAAATAACTTCTTGCATTAATCAGGGCTGTAGACCATTTTCACAAATATCTCTATGGTCGTCATTTTCTAATCTGAAGAGATCGTGCGGCCCTTCAATGGCTGTTGGACATGAAGACACCGGATGGACAACTGGCCAGGTGGATGGAGAACAACGAGAGAGTATCTCCATCCGACAGATCCGCTTGCAGGCCAATGAAGACTGGACAACGGAACAGTGCATCCAGGACCGAATGGCTGATCCACACATTGAACCAATCCTGTTACTTAAAAAGAGAGGGGCACCCAGGCCACGATGGGACGAGGTAGCTAGATACTAGGGAGTCCTGAAATCGATATGGGCCCAATGGAACTCTTTAGGAGTAGAGAATGGAATGTTGAAGAGAATTTGGGAAAGCACTGCAGGCCGAGAAACCAAGTGCCAACTGGTAGTCCCCAAGAAAAAGGTACCAGCCATCCTAACCGATGTACATAATGGGATTACCCGAGGTCATTTTGGCATGAATAAAACCTTAGATAAAATTCGCCATCGGTACTACTGGGTAAATCACTTCGAAGACCCAAAGACCCGAACCAAGGACAAAATGCAGCACTACAATGTGGGCGTCCCATTTGAGAGAATTGCCATTGATATTGCAGGTCTATTTCCCGAGTCTGACAGGGGGAACAAGTACATTCTGGTCGCAATGGATTATTTCAGCAAATGGCCTGAGGCGTATACTATACCCAACCAGGAGGCAACCACTGAGGTGACAGTGCTGCTAGAACAATTATTCAAGAGGTTTGGTGTATTCCAGAAGGTCTGTACGATGCTGGATATCAGGAAAACGAGATCCACACCTATGCATCCCCAGTCAGACGGAATGGTGGAAAATCCTAATATTTCACTTTTATTCTGACGTAGTCGATGGCATTAAAATCTGAATTAGATACTTTTTCAACAAAAAGCATATCTTTATTAACTGAGATATTTAACAATGAAGTCAATACTATCAAAGAATATCTAGTTGAAATTCACTATCAAGAGGGTTTTATAAATAAAGCTATTTCTGAACTAGAACGAAAGTCACAACAAAATGCAACAAACCATCAACACACCACTTTAAAAGCAACCAAACAGAAAACCACATTATTAACATAATTCCATATAATCCGGGTGTATCCGAAAATACTAAGTGCTTAGGAAATACTTAAAACAAATAAATTATACTCTATACTTAGACACACTAAGTCATTTAACATAACGTAGAATTCCAAATATTGTTTGTGCAATGTCGCTTGTGATTATAGCCAAACATATACTGGTTAAACTTCAAGACCTTTAGCAGTACGAAAAAATAATACCAATATAACTTTTCCAGAAGACATGTGTACAAATCAAATTTGACCAAGCGGGACATATAGGACACACATAAAGAAAATTTAAGGAAGTCAGCTGGATGATGGTAAGCAACGGGGAAATCCGGGCACCTTCAATTGATTTGGATAGGGGAAGGAAAAAATATCAACTGATCGCCAACCAGGCAAATTATACATAGCAAAAATGTATGAATACACCCCGTCTAGAACACACAATGATTGCTAACGACTCCAGATTTGGAGTTGAAACGTATCCAAACACACATAAGTATCACATAACATACAAAACACTTATTTATATTCATGAATACTGGTTGATTATATTCCGGCCCTTTTTTGTCAGAATATATATGAGGAAGACGTTTTCTTTAACCATTTGTGAACATATTGGAGCTTACCTTATTTTGAGTTGCCATAGATAATAAAGCTTCGGTATCTTTTAACTGACCCTGAAGGTTTTTTAAAGCTGCAGAGTGCGCTTTTTGTTGACCATCAGTATATTTAAGTTTCAGCTCCATTGCGCATTTTTCTTTTTCTAAAGTGAATAATTTTGATACGAGTTCTGCTTTGTCTTCCCTAAGTCCCATGAGTTCCTGAAATTTAAAAAATGTAAACAACTTCCTCAATATCAGAATGGCTAAAAAATTATTAATGCTTACCTGCATCAAAACTGCCATTTCTAAGTCCATTTTCCTCGCTTCCTGACTACTTGAAGGTCGTACCGGTGGATTTTCCACTTGCGTAGACTCTAATGTTACATAGGTTCCTTGAATATTACTTCTTTCAGCTTTAAGTCTGGATACGTGTTCACGTAACCTTTGTTCGTGATCTGGAGTCCACGTCTCGTTACTACAAAAAAAAAACATTACAAAAATGTGTAAGACGGGTTATAAGTCATATAAAGAATACATTTTTGAGTTCATTTCTATGTAGAAACAATAACTACTGTTTTTTTTAAACAAAAGCATAAATACCCTCCATCAATGTGAATAATGTGCATTATAAAGTTTTTAAAAGAAGAAACATTTTGTAACTACTATACCACAGAAGTCCGTGGCTTGTCCGGGTTCCCATTATATGCCAAACTAAGTTAGTATGCAGTTCTGTGTCACTAAAGTCCTTCTACAATATTGTATAGTAAATTAATCTATTTAATTCCACACGCTATTGAATTAGACATGTATAGGTAGCCACTCACTTTCAACTACAGAAAAAGATTTAGGATTCACATTTACATATCTCAGCAAACTTGTAGTATTTGGTGAGAACTTAGCAAGTATATAATTTCTCTACAACATTATTGTATTACCGTTACAAAAAATATTCTCTTGGTTACAAATGAGATTGTAGTAAAAACAATTAAATATCGAAGGTTTCACCTGCAACTGCGGCCTTCATCAGCGGCGCGGGCAGTCTACGAGGAATCGACTACGCCAGTGGCAGCGTAGTTGCAGATGAAACGTTTCGAAAAAAAAAAATCGATCAATCACAACTGTCACTCTCTTCATTGTAATGTTAATTCAGTTTTACTGACTGAATTTCGCGTATTTTTGAGTAGTGTTCGAAACACTCCACAAAATTCCATCAGAGTTGATCACTTATTCTATTTAATAGGATTGTTTGATGGTGCCCAGGATTTAAAAGCATTAATTACTTTATAAGAAAACAGTCTAACACAGATTCTATCTAAATACATGGCAAAATGTAAATTAAGCTTACCAGTATCTAGTATTAAATATTTCTGTAGTGAGTAAATGTAATTTCATATACCTGTATTATACCCTTACTATAGCATTATAAATTCTTATTTTGTGAGAATGTGATTGATGAATAAAAAGAAATTGTGCACCACAACAAAATATCCTGAAAATGTTAATAATCTTCATCACATGATTATAAAATTGAAGATAAATGCTCTAAATAGAAATCAATTATCCTCCATACAGTATTTCAATATGTCAAATTCAATATGTGTTGCACACTAATTGGCAGAAGTCACAACTAACATACATATAAAATGTTAACCTATATTTTGAAGATTATATAATTTGTAATAATATCACTTATATTACTATCAATGACTATGGAGGTCAGATTTGCAAAATTCAAAATGGCGGATCCAAGATGGCGAATGACAATTTTTAAAATCAACATATGTACGCCAAAATTTGTATATGCGGGTTATTGAGTTCTCTGATCATGAGTTCGGAATTTACAACAAAATTTTGTCTATCAGATTCGTGATCAGCGAACCCAAAAACCCCCTTATAAGAAGTATGGTGACCTCGGATGCGTGGTCAGCGACCCTAAGAACCACCCTAAACCAATTTTAGTGTAATCGGCAATTATTTAAAAAAAATGTTTTTTTACGGTTTCCAGGTTAATACTCTGTAAAAAGTAATCTAATTAAAAAAAATATGTTTCAAAAGATTGTCAAAAAAAGATCTGAAAAGAGGTATCACATGATACCCCTTTGTATTTACACTTGTAGAAGTGATATTCACCCCCGCTTATGGGTTGGAACTGCAGGCTGACGGATACGTGTAAAATGTGTTCCTCCGTAAATATAAATTAACGTGTTTTTTGTCTATTTCGTTGAATAAGATTTTAAACGTGATTTTGGGTGGTTAGTTTTGAAATGAAAGCACTGTATATATACAGGGTGTAAATAGTTTGAGTGCATATATTTTAGGTGGAGATATACACCAAATAAAACAAAAAAAATCATGAACAGCTGTGATTCTTTGTGTATTGATTAAATTATATTGTTTGGAGTGCCACGCCTGATTTGAAATAACTTTGACCCACAAGTCTTGCCACCCAACAAATTTTTAATGGGAATTTTAAAACTAAATATTCTGAGTAAATATCACTCAAAACTGAAATCGTGCTTTTTCATTTTTAAATGTTTTTGTATTAGTTTTAGAGGTATTGTAATGGCGTTGTAAATTTCACAAGTAAACATTTATTTTATATAATTGAAAACTAATGAAGATATATTAGTTAACAGCGAAACGAAATTATTGAAAATATATCAAATATATTATTTCTTTTTTTTTCAACAAGTTGTACATAGTTAAAACTAAGATTTTAATTTGTTAATTGATTATTTTAAATAAAACGTACGTATTAATTGTAAATATTAACTTTGCTCTTTTCTTCTTTAAAACCTTTTAATAGTAGAGTAGGCCATGTAATAAACACGAAAGCGCAAGAATGTATTTATGTTGAAATTTGGATACCTAGTTCAACTGTAGTCTTGTAATAGTAAATGTACTTAGTGTATTTCAGTTAGTTTATGTGTTAGCTCTTTCCATTCGATTCATAAAATTAAATAATGAAAGATATAAAAAATTCCAAAAAGGCATGCAGCAACTTATCATGTTAATCGTTAGCTTTTGGACGCGCACCTTAAATTTGGAACATATAATGGGGGTGAATTTCTTAAGATTTGTCTGTCATTTCAAGGAGATGAGCATTGCGTTGATGACATATCAAACTAAAATCCCAAACGCCAAAAATTCAGTGATGGAGTCGGAGTAGATGTTTTTTCGGGTGTTAAAAGAATATTTATAATTGCGTTGGCACCAAATACTCAGGAGAATTATAATAATGTCATAGAGTTATGGAATTTACTCAACATCAATCAATTTTCTGATACATACACTGACTTGAAATTAGCGAACATTTTATTGGGAATTATGACCCACTCTTTAATCTATCCATGCTGTTGGTGACATGCGAGAAAATGTGAGTTAGATAAAAGTGGAAAATTAAGGACTGATGGTAAGTATTTAAGTAACTACAGAGCTAGAGCAGAAAAAGAACTGTGTTAAATTCACCAATTTTCAGTGAAAGTTCGGAAACTGAAATTTTACATATTACTACGCCCGCCTGAATTACATTTGCTGCTTGGAGTCGTTAACACTCTGGTTAACTACATGGTAACAGAATGTGAACAAGATGTAAATAAATGGATAAAAATGTGTAATGTTGAAAAAGAATTTGTTCATAGAAAGAAGTTGATAGTCTGCGATCTTTCTGTCAATTAGAGTGTTAGAAATACGTAGATGTATTTAAAAAGTTCAATGCTGTAGTTAACAGATGTTTTGGGAATGAACTGAACTATAACGAAAATATTTGAATTATTTATAAAAAGTTATTGGAGCTTGAAAATCAATGTCTTTTCAAAACTTCATGCAGTTTTTTTTTTCATATACCACAAGTTTGTGAAAAAACTAAAAAAGGATTGGGTTATTTCAGTGAACAAACTATGGAATCCGTAAATTATGATTTTTTTGTCTACGTGGTCGAGGTTAAAAGTTTCGCCATCATACGAAAACTATGGAAATTTTTTGCTCAAAGCAGTGTGCAGTTACAACAGCAAACATTCTCAAGACCAAATACGTATATTACAAACTAAATTTATTTACATCGTTTTCCCCCTTGACTAAAATAACAATTTGTTATCAGTTTGTATGTTTGAATTACATATTGCTTTTATTATAAAAAAAGTTATAAAATTTAAACTTGTATTTACTCCTGAAGGGCATGTCATACGATTTTAGTTTTAATTAATAATTATTAACAATGTTTAGTTTTATTAATCCCAAGAAAAAATTCTTGGGTGGCAAGACCTTTGGGTTAAACTTATTTCAACCCAGGTGAGGTAAATCACAGTTTATAAAATATTATTTTCAAAAATGTACACTTTTAACAACTATGTATTGAAATAATATTTATATTTGGCGATTTATTTTATGCATTAAGTTGAAGAAGGGAGGATAAAAAGTTGTTTACATATGATATAGAAATAATTCGACACAAAGTATATTAAACAAAACATTTTTTATATGTATTTCTTTATCTGTTAAATTATTTGAAAAATAATTATTACTCATTAAATTAATATTATTTATGTTAGACAAATAAATACCCATGTACTTAGAGGATATGTCATCATTATAGAGCTCAGGATTCTTCATAGTAAATATTCAAAATTCAACATTATTGCTATTTCTTCTGCTTTCCCCACAAATTAATAACATGTCAACTTTTTTCCTAATTGTAGGTGAAATCTGCCATTATTTTTCCCAGACTAATACTCTCGTACATGAACTGACAATCAACAACCGATTTAATTTGTTTTTCCAATTAATTTTTTAAAATGAAAATCAAATCACACATTCTATGGAATATCAGGCAAATCACTTTCACTTAGATATAAATTTTCTCGCAACAACTGATACAGCAAAAAAAACAATTGTAGCGGCGGTCAGCTGTAAAGAAAGTAAACATGTACTAAGCTAGGCATGTTTATATGCCACGTTGCCACATCTGTTCGGAGAAACGTAAGGCAAATTATAACGGAATATTTAGAGTTTAAATAATATAGTTATTAAAAGTGTATAAGTTATTGAATATTTACATATTTAGTTTTACAAGCATTTACATTGATGGTGCCCTTGATGACGACTATGTTGGTGCTCTCGGTAGAATCCCCGGATACTGTTCTGAAGGCTGGTGGAGGGTTAGCCAGCATTTGCTCCCTTATGCTCACTGGCTGGCTGTTCCTCGAGGTCGTATACTTGCGTAGGCCAGCTCTGACTGGTGATCTGTCTGGTAACCTCACCCTGCTATCACGTTGAAAATGTTCCGTTCGTTCACAGTGGTACCATGCTCCGCTAGAATCAGTTCTTTGTGACTGTTTCAGTAATTTGGGTATTCCAGTCAACACTACCTGAAGGAATGGTTCCGGTTTTTTCCCGGATGAAGGAAACGGCTCGTACCCTAGGCCTGGACAAGTTTATGACGGCTTCTCTTACAAAGGCCGGAACAAAGCTTCATTGCTCGTGTTGATGTCACTAAGTCTTAGATTTATTTGAACTTCAACATCTCTGATATCATTTCTAAAGCTCTGTGTGGTCAATTGATCAAATTCTTGTAGACTTGGTATACTTGGCTCAAGGATTGATTGTGACATCTCTTATCTATTACTTTAATGATCTTGTCGAAGCTACATTGTTCATCCGCTGGAATGCTTTGGAGGAGCTCTAATGCCTGACTTCCAAAATATTTTTCTTAGTTATTCCATCCACGAGCTGTATCCCTGGTTTCCAATGGCAGTTTGTACATAGGCCAAGATAAGCTACCATCAAAAGTGGGTGGTTTGTTAAAAGAACCCTTGGTACTTACGATGTTCTTGTATTTCCGTCGCTGTAAGTCTTGTTGCATTTTTTAAAATTTGTGTCACCACTTTGTTCTGTATAGTACTGATTTTATTTTGTACTTCGTTTTATGCAGAATGGATGTCATGTGCTTTATTTCCAAGAGATATTGATATCAGATTCCACTATTTGCATTTTTTGATTAACTTCTTCGCTAACTTGAGTTTCTACTTGCATTAATTTTTTTTGTTCGCTTTTCATAGTCGAGACAAGGTTTTGCTGTTCATCTTGCATCGACATGACAAGGTTTTGTTATTTTTCAATTTTACGTTTTTTATCAAAAGATTTCACTAACATTTGCGAACTTTCTACTTGATTTTGTTTCTCCTGTTTGTCATTGTCATTCTGACTAATTTTTTGGTACAGCTTATCGTTAACTTCTTTGAATATTGTTTTGCTGGTCTCGAACATTTCTGTCATACTTCGAGTTTTAGCCATAAATCAGTTTTAAACTACACTAAATCCCAGTGTTCTAACACCAATTTGCTATAGGGCCCGTGGGTTCAATTATCAAATTTTTATACTCATTACAATCGTCTTTATTTTACCAAAACAAATACAATGCTTATTTAAATCAACGTTAACTAATACCCCACCGATATGCGTACAATGCCATTCACAAAAAGTGCTAACTCATAGGGCAACCGCTTTTAAATATCCTTGGTCGATCTAAAATTTGCTTGTCTCTTCTCGTGTGTCTGTGTGTATAGTCGGCAATTCTGGAATGTACCAAACAGCCTGTTTTTTTGCTTCAATCGAATTGTACATGAATCCCGGTCTTGTTGCTGGTTTTTGTATCGTATTCACATTTTTTTTTATTTAGGATGACTCCTTCCAATATTTCGGGGAATTCGCATTCATCCGATATTTCATGGAATCCAATATTCATCGAATGATCAAGAAACCTTTTAGGGAATTCCAAGAAATACATAAATACAGAGAGCTGGTGAAAGGATTCAATCAGTATTCGATGACCGTATAGTAAACGGCAGGTGCTCAAGAAAAATTGTATATAGTTGTGTGAATATAGATAAAAGTAGGGGAAAATTATATCAAATTCGGTTGTGTTTTAAAATACATCCAAGAATCCGAAATGTAAGTAAAAAAAATACAGTGTTGTCAGGTGTGGGGTGTATTCCTAGACTTTTAGAAGTGGAAAATAAATAGTAAAGCATACAATGGTCGAATAGCTGAAGCATACGACAGTCAAAAATGAAACGCCCCATAAGATATTTTGTGGCTTTCTGTTGTTCTTCCAGAACTTTACCGTCATGTTTTTCGGAATAACTCCTTCATCGCGGCATCGTTGTAAACAATTTTGTTCGCACAAAAGATTGCTTCTTTTCGCGCGAAATTTCTCAAATGTTTTACACAAATGAAAAGTATTCTCCCCGTAGAGCTCCAATGGGTTCGCCACTCTCACCAGTTATAGCGAATCTTTTTATGGAGATCTTTGAGGAGTTGGCACTCAGAACAGCAACTCTTAAACCCAGTTTATGGTTGCGATATGTGGATGATACATTTGTGATTTGGCCTCATGGGAGGTAACACCTCAAGACATTTTTAGACCACCTTAATGGCATCTATCACAAAATAAAATTTACCATGGAGGTTGAAGCCAACAATCAACTGCCATTCCTTGATGTTCTCATAAATAGGAAGGAAGATGGAACCATTGGCCATTCAGTATATAGGAAAGCAACTCACACCAACAGATACCTTTATGCTAATTCTCATCACCACCCAGCCCAACTACAAGCCGTCGTCAAGACTTTAGTTACCAAATCACAAAGACTAGCTGACCAGGACAACATCAAACAGGAAATGGACAGTTTAAAAGCAGCTCTGAGACAAAACGGATTTACAGGCCGAAATATTCAAAGAGCCCTAAAGTCAAAACCGAGACAAACAGACGAGGAGCATGAGACACCAATAACCAAGGCTTATTTACCGTATGTCAAGGGTACCGCGGACAGTATGGCAAGAATTCTACGGAGACACAATATCCATAGTATTTTCAATACAGACAGAAAAATAAGCACGGTGTTGGGGAATCTGAAGACGAGGATCCCTTTAGAACAACAGGGACTGTACGAGATTCCATGTGCAGACTGTCATAAACCCTATGTGGGGCAAACTAACAGGAGAATTCAAGCTAGACGTGCTGAACACCAGAAGCAGGAAAAAACAACAGCCATTGCGGAACACGCCACCCCGACGTCACACCGAGTAGACTTTGAGAACACACAAGTAGTGGCAAATATAGAACACCCGAAATCAAGACTCGTAAGAGAGGCAATAGAAATAGGGAAGAGGCCTCTAAATGCACGCAATGAAATCCAGAACTTATCGAATTGTTGGAAAATTCTATTAAACACCGTACCGGCCCGGACCCGTCCTATACCAACTCAACCGGATATAACCAATCAGCAAGCGGGAGGCGTGGCCACTGAGCGCCAAGGGCCAATCACACGCAGCTGTTAACGGTGCCAACCGATAGGCGCCGCGCCTATATAACAGCGCGAGCGTTCCTGAAAATGTTAGTATTCGAGTAACTAGAAGCGAAAGCAGAAGCCTACGAGAATTATGCGAACCGGCCTGATGAGGGCAGATGTGTGTGTTATGTTTTGTAATTAAGGGATATTGACTTTTATATATGTATACTCTTTATTACATTGAAACCAAGCTTTCGGGAATGATCATTCCCTTCTTCAGGGTTATGCTAAAAAAACAAAAATTATCACAACTCACTCCTAGCTAATTATTACTAAGTCAACTTACTATTATATGAGATTAGTTAATTATAATTGTTGGTAAAAATAAGTTAATAACTGTAATAATTATTGGAACCGTAATGTTAGATGCTTGTTTTTTTTTTCCTTTTTGATTATTAATCGTCATTGGAAATGTCACTGTCACTAATGTCATTCACATAAAACTCAATTTTACTGGTCTGTCGGTCCGTCATAGAATACACCAAGAGGATTGGATAATAGATACGCATATGTATTGCTTAGTTATATTATATCTGTTTTCTTGTTGATTGGTTCCCTTTGTTTGCCGATATAAATCATCTCTAGTATACGTCTTTTGCTATATTTACTGTTCTTGTCCAAGATTTTAACATCTTCCAGATTGATCGTGTGCTTGTGTTCTTGTGCGTGAGTTGTAAGAGCACATCTTAGTTTTTGGTTTTTTATGTCACTTTTATGGATGGCCAACCTGCTTTTTAGCCATTGTGATGTTTGACCTACATATGTGGAATTGCAGTCTTTGCAATCAATCTTGTAAATGACATTGGATTGCAATAATTTAGGTGTTGGATCTTTTAGTTGGGTAAAAAGTGTTCTGATTGTCTTGACATTGTATGTTGCTATTTTCATCCTTTCATGTTTGAAAATGTTTATTAATTTTGGTGTTAGGTTTTTTATGTATGGTAGGCTCCCATAAACCATTCCAACTTCTTCTGGTTTCATTTGTGTTCGCTGTTGTACTGTTTGGTTTTGGAGTTCTGTAGTTATCACAGAAATAGTTGTTATTTAGGATGAATTGTAACATTTCTATGAATAGCCTTTGAGGAATGTTGGATTTATTCATGATTAGAGGCCATTTTGATTTAATAATTTTGATAATCATTTGTTCATGCATACTTCCAAATAGATTAGCTACATCTAGTGATGCCAGCTCTACTTCTTTTGGCAATGCCCTGTTGTTTGCATAAAACATGAAAGGATGAAAATAGCAAAATACAATGTCAAGACAATCAGAACACTTTTTACCCAACTAAATGGATGGAGAAATTACAGCAATACGATTTCAAGGTGGAACACCGTGCCGGCCGTATGCACAATAATGCCGATGCCGTATCCAGAAGACCCTGTAGAGCAGAATGCGGACTTGTCTGAAGACACAACAGCGAGAGGGTATCTCCATCAGACAGATCCGAATGCAGGCCAATGAAGACTGGACAACGGAACAGTGCATCCAGGACAAAATGGCTGATCCAGACATCGAACCAATCTTCTCCCTCAAAACGAGAGAGGCACTCAGGTAGTTTTCATTCTTTATTTTGTCAAATACATTGGGTCAGATAATTCGTACTTACTACTTCAACAGTAAGATTTTTGGAATAGTATTCTCGTTCTATCGTGTTAGATTTGTTCAGTGGAGTTTAAAAGATCAAAAGATATTTATTTTGCTGGCGAGAAAGCCTTAAGAGGTGACGACGTTGAATTCTTTTTTTACATGATTGATATGGTTGATTCATTTCATAAATTTGAAAAATTGTTTTATTCAATTAGGTCTATTTTTGCTAAACTGAAATCTGTTCAGAATTCTACGCCACAAAATAAAGCTCGGGAACAGGAAAGTGTTGCTTTGCCGCGAATTGATTTGCCTTCATTTAGTGGAGACATATTGGAATTTGGTACTTTTATTGATTTGTTTGATTCATTAATTCACAATAATGAAAAACTCTGTGCTATGCAGAAGTTCAAATATTTGCAGTTAGCTTTAAAAGGGCCTGCTTTTGAGGCTATTAAGAATTTTAAACTAACACAAAACAATTACGTGAGTGCTTATGAAACACTTTTGAAAAAATTCAAGCGAACTCGTTTAATCGCGGAGTCTAATTGGTCAGCTTTAGAACAATTCCCCCAACTAACTTCAGATAGCCCTTCAGAGGTTCGGAAGTTATTGGATGACTTCAGTGATAATTTGTAAGCACCGAAAGAATTTGGGTTTACCAGTAAATCAGTGGGATTTATGTATCGTTCAGATAATGTTGAAACGAGTTCCAAAGAATTTAGCAGCTAAGTTTGAACTTTACCATGGTACTGTGACCGCTCAAGATGACTTTCCGATCCGCTCGGAAGTTGTTGATTTTTTGTCGAAGCATTGCGATGCCTTTGAACATGTTGAATTATCCCGCAAGGAAAAGCGAAGTGTTGACAAAAAGTAACCATTGAATTCAAAGCAACATTCTTCCCGTTTCACTACATCGTTGTTTGTCACTAAGAATAGAAATTGTTTAGTTTGTAAATCCGATCATGCGATTTACAAATATTCTGAATTCTTGAACAAATCAGTATCCGCGCGGTTTAAGTTTGTTAAAGATTTTAGACTTTGTTTTAATTGCTTTGGCGATTCTCATCAGTCGAATCGCTGTAAATCTTTATCCACTTGCCGCAATTGCAAACAACGCCATCACACATTGCTTCATTTTGTAAATCGTAGTGATTCAGGCATTCGGTCTGAATCTAGTGTTCCCCCCGCAAACCTGGCTTCCACATCTGGTGGATCCAGTACCATTAATACTGTTGAAAGTCCCGAAACTTCTCTACCGCAGACTTCTTGTCATAGTACACTTTTGTCCTACAATTCAAATGTGTTGTTATCTACCGCTTTAGTTGAAGTATTAGATAAGCACGGTTCTTATCAAACTTTGCGATGTCTGCTAGATTCTGGTAGCATGACATCATTCATTGCGAGCAAGGCTGTGAAACGCCTTGGCATCCGACCTATTCCCGCTTCGATTCAACTCAACGGGCTAGGTTCTGTGCAGAGTACCTACCTCTGCTGAGGGCTCTCTTACCCTTTCTCTTCGCTCTATAGTAAAGCGTGAGTGCAATTTTGTTGTTGATACTATTGTTTTACCCTGCATTTGCAATGATATGCATGTTACGCCCATTAACATAGCTAATATGTCATATCTAACCAATTTGAAACTTGGTGATCCTGGTTTCAATAGCCCAGGCACTATTGACCTTTTGTTAGGTGCCGATATATTCTCTCAAATTTTGTTGAATGGGCGCCTTCAGGGCAAGGAATGTGTTCCTGATGCTACCAACACTGTGTTTGGTTACATCCTTATGGGTAGAGTGTCTTCGAGTTCAGTTAACTCCCACTCTCAGTCAGTCATAAACCCAATTTCGCTTTTTTGCCAAATTGAAGATGTTACTACCGCACTGGTTCAGTCCCCTGATGATCTTATCTGCAAAAAAATATTTTCCGAGGGATGCAGGAGATTGGATTCAGGTAGATTCGTTGTGCCCCTTCCTTTTCGAAATACACTTCCTGCTTTTGATGGAATGTATAATCTCGCTGTACAACGTTTCTACTCTTTAGAAATACGTCTTCTACAGCAACTAGATCTCTACAAACAATATTGTGATTTTCTCAGAGTATTTGGAGCTGGATCACATGGTGTTGGTTCCCGATCCATCTACTTCTTCTGATTGTTACCAGATACCGCATCATTGTGTTTTGAAACCTGATAGTAGAACCACCAAACTTCGTGTAGTGTTAAATGCATCCGCTAAGATACCTCATCGGTTATCTTATTATTATTGTTTGTTTATCGGTCCCCAGTTGCAGCAAGATATTTTCGCTATTTTGTTGACCTTGCAGAATTTATTTTTTTATTTTTTATGTATTTTGTGAAACTTGATAAAGGCATTGTATGTCTTAGTAATAAATCTAATCCTAATGAAAAACAATCACAAGGGACAATAAACAGCGCGACGGGTGGTCACAACCCAAAAGGATTAGCAGGAAAACCAATGAAGACCACTAAGGGCACCGCATCTGAACAGTCATCATACAGTTTACGATCTCAAACGAAGGTATAATTACAGGGCCAGTCTCTAAATTTCTTCAGTCTGTTTTCAGATTTTAACTTTTGAAAATGCCAAATGAGATTTCCGTATTACGTTCTATTTCGAAGATACGTACAGCAACAGTGGCACAATTTCCCCATATAATATTACAATATTCTCAAAATGAAAAAACACCTATTACTTCATTTAAAGAAAGAAATCAATCTGTTAATTCTCATTCCTCTAATATTTTAGGTTCCCGAAAAATAATAAATGTTTCTAAAAATACTTTCCCCATGAGATAATTGAATTTTGGCAAAATGATTAAATTATTTATTTGGGGAGGAGAGTATATACAAAATATTTCAAAGATATTAAATTTGAATAAAAACAATAGACACCCACTGTCCCCCATCGCGTAACCAAACATTTTTTTTTCAAAAGAAAATATAACCTATGTTACTCGCAGATAGTGTAGCTTTCTATTGGTGAAAAAATTTTTTAAGTCGGTTTAGTAGTTCCAGAGATTACCCCCTACAAACAAACATAATTTACCTCTTTATATATTAGTATAGATAGAAACAAGGATGACAAACTTATATGGGGGTTAAACTCAAAAAGTGTCCATCTGAAAGCATTAAATAGGTGTAGAAAGAGGTTATTATGTCAATGTTTTGTCTTTTTTGTGTATGTAGTGTTTAAAATTCATCCTCTTGCTAAATCAGCGCCACCCTAAATTAATTCATTTTGATGGACACTTTTTTTAATGTGTTGGACTAAATTATATTACAACCGCTATTTTGAAGAACAGTTTGGAGATGCTGTGACATCTTATTATTTAATCTGATATAATTAATGTGCCCTTATCATATATTGCCAGCATATTAAAGAAGTATGTTTGAAATATTATAACTAATCAAATTTTATATTTTTACCCTTATATGTAAATTAAGAATTAAGTTACATTTTAGGATTAATACTTGAATCGTAAGAAACTAGTGACAATTATTTTAATTCTTCTGAAATTTATATCCATTATAAAGACTGACGTTAGGAAAGAGAAACAGAGACAGAGAGATGACGAGAGCAGGAAAGTATATTTCGTAAGAACCTCTCGCTTCCATCGTTCAGTCTCAAATGACTGCCGCTCTTGTTATTTGAATACGACACATTTTACTGATAAACTTAAATAGTGAAAATTTATAAATACTTACAGATCAGTAGTAGGACTAGTGTAAACGTGATTTTGCCAAGGAGACAACAACATATCCGTCGTTTCATATGAATCTAAATGATGGAGTAATTGTTTTGCAACTGTTTCTGCAGAACTTCTGTTTTGTATGGAATCAGGATTATCTTCTTTAAGAGCTAACTCAGTTTCCAGCAAAGCTAAAAGTACATCATAAGCTTCGATGGCACGGTCGCTAATACCCAAGGCCACTCTTAAGGCAACTGCATTTGACTCATATTTACCACAAAGTAATGCCAATCTGAAAACAAGTAATTTTATAACTAAACTCGTAGACAGGGAACTTGGCATAATTTTACTACTACTTTTGCAAAAAAATCCTTAGTTATTTGAATGGTTTTTCTTGAAGAAGGTATATCGCATAATACAAAAAAGTTATGCTTTTAATGTTTAGTTAATTAATTATATGGGGTGTTTAAAATATCAAAAACCGTTATGTTGACAGTTTTTGCAATAGAATACAAAATTATAATACAAAAAGTAAGTTTGTTGTATACCCATTTTTTAGGGGGTAAAGGTTGATCGATAGGATTTGATAATTAAATAGTTATTCGCAAAAAAATTGAAAATAAGCAGTTTTAAATCATTCCTGGTTATTATCTAACAGAATTTAGAACTTTGAAACTTGGCAAAAAGATTCACTTGCATATCGAAAATAATTTTTTGTTATGTTTGCAATGCTCTTATCCTGCATGAAATTACTTTTTTACAAATCTGAAAGTAACATGGTAATTATCAAATAATTCAGTACAACTCATAATATATGAATATTTTTTGGGTTTTATCTATTTATCTGTAAATTAAATTCGAAATTTTGTGTTTTGCTCTTCGGCAAAGCATCAATATTAGTGTCATAGCTGCATACTATTAAATACATAAAAAACATTCATGATGTCTTTACTGGAAAATAAATTCGTACTATTTAGCGATTTTCTGTTCAGTTGGTTTGTTGTTTCCCAAGAAAAACATGTAAATATTTTTTATGGATTGTTATTTATACATTATTTTTAATGACGTAACTGTAACGAAGAATTGACATCCATAACTTATATACAACCAAATAATTTAAAAATTAATACTATTCTTTTAAATATTTTGAACATGTCAAATTTCTACGCCTGGGTCATGGAACAGTGTCCTGATCCGTCAGATACACGTATTTGTTTCATACTGTTATATAGTCCGCGGGTTCAATTTAAAATTATACAACTAATCTTCACTTTCACTTTTCTATAACTTTTATTTACATCAAAATTTTACAGAACAGCTGATTCACAATAACATTACAATATACGCTCGTCGTCCTGTCTAACTAACTCGCGATCGTGGGCTGTTTCCTTTTTAAAACCAGCATAGAAAATTCTCGTAAAATCAATCATCAACCCTAAAGCTGCCGAGTCATTTCGAGAACCATTTTTTTCTCAAAGCGATCGGTGTCGTACTGAAATGAAACAGGGTCGGCTTTGGTAAATTTCGTAACAATACAAATAATACCTAAAGATAGAATGTATAAGGTATGGGCGCATGTACAAGTGCAATCGTAAACCTGGATGACGAAAAGGGAAACCGAGTGGGCGTATCTGTCTGTCTAGAGCTACAAACAATAGGTAGACGTCACTTGACTGACGCAATCAAGCACCAATCAGAAGCGAACTTAGGCAGTTAGATAAGCCCACTTGGTTTTGTTTCTCTCACCGTTGTTACATTTTTGTAGGGACCTGATGTACTCTATATTTAAGCAATATCTCTATGATTTTGTCAGTCTGTTTCAAATGTTATTAACTAGAAACTTTTTGTTTCATTTTGATACTTTTATTATATTATATTTTCATATAATTTATAAAATTATTATTCTTTTAAATAATATATGTACGCATTTTATGATTTTTATTTGGTTCTGTAGACATGATGATAAAACTGTCGAATCCTAAATTATATCGTGATTGGAGGGTTACATACCTTCAACATTGTTGTAGTATAATGTTCAGCATATAGTTCGCATTATTGTACTTTTATTGCCCATTTATATTTATTCACCAATGACATTTTATTTTATAGAAATTATATATACAAATGACTTCCGGTCAATGTGGGGTCGGGAAGTCACACGTGTACATATTCAGCATTAATGTTAATAAATAAAGGATTAGCATTAAGTAACGATTAGTTTCAGTGTTAGGTTCAATATTTTTTTCAGATAACATTCACTCTAAAGACGATCTTGTAGTGATTAGACACTTAAGCAGTGAAAGACCCTCTAAAAAGGATTAGTAAGTAATAGTGAAGTTACATTTAGTACGGCCGGAAATCCAATTTTAAATTGTGTTAAGTATATAGTAATTGAGTCGGTGGGTTTAATCATCAGAGTATTAAAACTTAAGTTGATTATAATAGTATCACCTTTAATCGACGAATTTAAAAGGAAAATAATAAAAAGCTAATCTTAAGTCAGAAAAAAATAGCAGCAAATCAAAGTTGGTGTAATATTAGAATATATTGCAAATTATTGTCTATTAGAAAGATTTATGTGTACCTAAATGAGTGGGCATTATTTGTGCTATATATGAATTATTGATCTTGAGAATTGGAAACGGGAATAATTAAGTAAAAGGTGCTTAGTGAGCAGTGGTACTCAAACCTTTTAGTTTTGTACCGACATTTTGATTTCAACTTCTGTGATAAAAGGAACTATTTTTTTATAGATCTGAAGTACGAGAAATTTGTTTTGACTGGAAAATTAACGTAAAAACTCAGTACTTGGACATTGCTCAAGGCAAGCATCGCAACAAACGATGCCAAGCATATTCTGCTTTAAATTATTGACAAGTTAATACTACATATGATGAGCCGTCGTCATGTTACGTATTCTCGGCTAAAGAACGTTGATACAGCGCTAGAAAGAATAAAAAAAGACGGAAATAGGCCTCTTCTACAAGAACTTCCCGAGAGTTTGATTTAGCAATGTTCAGTTTTTATTTGGTAAGTTTTTATTAAACACTGACGAAAATCGTCATACCCAAAAACAAAAGACAACTGAGAAAATTTTAGACAAGATAAAGAAGAGACCTAAAGGATATATATATATATATATATATATATATATATATAATGACGACGTTTCGGCAGAGTCACATCTGCTAAAGTATTGAGGTGTTCCCTCCCATGAGGCCAAATCACAAATGTATGTAATGACAATGTTCTTGTTGAGGCGAAGTTGTTTCAAGGCCTCATTTTCTTCTCTAGATAGGTTCCTTTTGGGTAGTTTAAACTTTCTTAGAACATGTGACACATCTTGTCTAATTATTTCAGCGGTTTTCGCATCTCATTTTGAAACTGCTGTTTCCACGCCACATATTATGCTCTCTGTTGGTATGTGAGAGGGAGCAATAGCGTAATTGAATCCCTTAGCCAACACGCCAATCGAGGAAGAGTTCAATTGGACCGAAGATAAGTTATAAACGGTTTTATTCGTTTCCAATTGCTGTGAGGTTAGACTGTGACCGTTATTTTCCGAGAAAACATCGTTTATGGGCTTCTGTTGGAGCTTCAATTTGTTGAATTTTGTCACTAATCTCATCGAATTTATCCCATATTATTGGGTGGAGTGTATTGCTTACCTGTAGATGGATATCTAGGAGTTTAGTATTAAGATCATCCAAATCTCTTCTGACATCACGTATGGCTTCCCTAAGTAGGGCACAACTAGCTTTCCGTAAGATATTCTGTGTTTTTCTGTTGTTCTTCCAGAACTTTACCGTCATGTTTATCGGAATAACTCCTTCATCGCGGCATCGTTGTAAAAAATGTAGATCGCACAAAAGTTTGCTTCTTTTCGCGCGTAATTTCTCAAATGTTTTACACAATTGAAAAGTAATCTCCACGTAGAGATTCACTATATTTGTTTTTAAGTTTTCGCGGGCACTAAATGTTTTAGGTGGTTTCCGGGAATTCATCCGCGTAGTTGATAACTGATCCTTGCCGGGACCGATGGTAAAATGACGACGTTTCGGCAGAGTCACATCTGCCCTCTTCAGGTCGGCTCGCATAATTCTCATAGCTTTCTGCTTTCGCTTCTAGTTACTCGAATACTAACATTTTCAGAAGCGCTCGCGCTGTTATATAGTCGCGGCTCGGCGCCTATTGGTTGGCACCGTGAACGGCTGCGTGTGATTGGCCCTGGGCGCTCAGTGGGCACGCCTCTCGCTTGCTGATTTGTTATTTCCGGTTGAGTTGTTATTGGACGGGTCCGGGCCGGTACGTTGTTTAATAGAATTTTCCAACAATTCGATAAGTTCTGAATTTCATTGCGTGCCTTTAGACTGTGAGGCCTCTTCGCTATTTCAATTGCCTCTCTTACGAGTCTTGATTTCGGGTGTTCTATATTTGCCAGTACTCTGGTGTTCTCAAAGTCTATTCGGTGTGACATCGTGGTGGCGTGTTCCGTAATGGATGTTGTTTTTTTTTCCTGCATTCTTACAGCATTCTGGTGTTCATCACGGCTAGCTTGAATTCTTCTATTAGTTTGCCCCACATAGGTTTTATGACACATGGAATCTCGTACACTCCCTGTTGTTCTTAAGGTATCCTCGTCTTCGGAGTTCTCAACACCGTGCTTATTTTTCTGTCTGTATTGAAAATAGTATTGATATTGTGTCTCCGTAGAATTCTTGCAATACTGTCCGTGGTCCCCTTGACATACGGTAAATAAGCCTTGGTTATTGGTGTCTCATGCTCCTCGTCTGTTTGTCTCGGTTTTGACTTTAGGGCTATTTTCACCAACATTCCTATCGACGAAGCCTTGGATATCATAATAGAAAAATACAAACCACCTCAACACCTTGTAGACTTAACAAGGCTCTGTCTGATGAACACCTATTTTGTTTACGAGAACCAACAATACAAACAAGTGGAAGGAGCTCCAATGGGATCGCCACTCTCACCAGTTATAGCGAACCTTTTTATGGAGAACTTTGAGGAGTTAGCGCTAAGAATAACAACTTTTAAACCCAGTTTATGGTTGCGATATGTGGATGATACATTTGTGATTTGGCCTCATGGAAGGGAACACCTAAATACTTTTTTAGACCACCTTAATGGCATCGAGAATTATGCGAACCGACCTGAAGAGGGCAGATGTGACTCTGCCGAAACGTCGTCATTTTACCATCGATCCCGGCAGGGATCAGTTATCAACTACGCGGATGAATTTCCAGGAACCACCTAAAACATTTAGTGCCCGCGAAAACTTAAAGACAAATATAGTGAATCTCTACGGGGAGAATACTTTTCATTTGTGTAAAACATTTGAGAAATTACGCGCGTAAAGAAGCAAACTTTTGTGCGATCTACATTTTTTACAACGATACCGCGATGAAGGAGTTATTCCGAAAAACATGACGGTAAAGTTCTGGAAGAACAACAGAAAAACACAGAATATCTTATGGAAAGCTAGTTGTGCCCTACTTAGGGAAGCCATACGTGATATCAGAAGAGATTTGGATGTTCTATACTAAACTCCTAGATATCCACCTACAGGTAACCTTCATGCTAATTCTCATCACCACCCAGCCCAACTACAAGCCGCCGTCAAGACTTTAGTAACCAGATCACAAAGACTAGCTGACCAGGATAACATCAAACAAGAAATGGACAGTTTAAAAACAGCTCTGAGACGAAACGGATTTACTGACCGAAATATACAAAGAGCCCTAAGGTCAAAACCGAGACAAACAGACGAGGAGCATGAGACACCAATAATCAAGGCTTATTTACCGAATGTCAAGGGGACCACGGACAGTATTGCAAGAATTCTACGAAGACACAATATCGATACTATTTTCAATACAGACAGAAAAATCAGCAGGGTGTTGAGGCCTCCGAAGACGAGGATCCCTTTAGAACAACAGGGAGTGTACGAGATTCCATGTGCAGACTGTCATAAAACCTGTGTGGGGCAAACTAATAGAAGAATTCAAGCTAGACGTGATGAACACCAGAACGCTGTAAGAAAGCAGGAAAAAACAACATCCATTGCGGAACACGCCACCACGATGTCACACCGAATAGACTTTGAGAACACCAGAGTACTGGCAAATATAGAACACCCGAAATCAAGACTCGTAAGAGAGGCAATTGAAATAGCGAAGAGGCCTCACAATCTAAACGCACGCAATGCAATTCAGAACTTATCAAATTGTTGGAAAATTCTATTAAACACCGTACCGGTCCGGACCCGTCCAATAACAACTCAACCGGAAATAACAAATCATACATATTGTTATGTACTTCGTGGGTTCAATTTAAAAATTATAACAACTAATACTTACTCTCACTTTTCTAGAACTTTATTTACATTTAAAACAGCTGATTCACAATACAATAATAATCCAATATAAGCTAGTCGTCGCGGTATCACTCCTGGCGATCGTGGCGTTCTTCTTTTATATCACCAGCGTAGAATTCTCCAGTAGAAATCAACATCGTTCCTTCCGCTGCCGAGCCTTTTCGAGAATCGTATTTTTTTTATCTTGAAGCGTTTGTTGTCGTGCTGAAATGACACAGGGTCGGCTTTGGGTAAATTTCGTAACACTGCCCCCCTTTAATTCTGAGGACGATCAGAATTACATCCCCTCCATGGTAGGGAGCGAGTCGATCTAAGTGAACCACCTTCAATTTAGCCTTGGGGTTTCGACGGATCCGGTAGACGACATCATTCAGCCTCTTGACCACTTCGTATGGACCATCCCAGGCGGGTGTAAGCTTTGGGGATTTACCCTTGCTCCGTTGGGGGTTGTACAGCCAGACTTTGTCCCTCTCCTGGAACCCCGCTGAATTGGCCTTGAGGTCGTATCGTGTCTTCATCCGGTCACTGGTGGCCAACATCTGCGTTCGGGCTAAGTCGTGTATTGCCAGCATGTTATGTCGGAGCTGGTCGGCATAATCGTCGATGTCTTGGGGAGGTTCTTCGGGGGAGCCAAATGCCAAGTCGCATGGTAATCGCAGCTCCTTTCCGAATAAGACCCTGGCTGGGGTCAGGCCTGTACTATTATGTACAGCAGAGCGATATGACAACAGGAATAGGGGAATATGCTCATCCCAATCACGCTGGTTATTGCTGACGACCTTGGATAGGTGTTGTTCCAAGGTCCGGTTGAATCTTTCCACCATTCCGTCTGACTGTGGGTGTAATGGTGTTGTTCTCGTTTTCCTGATCCCCAACATCGTGCAGACCTTCTGGAATACATTCGATTCGAAGTTACGCCCCTGGTCTGAATGTAATTCCATCGGGACGCCAAACCTGCTGAATAGTTGTTCTACTAGCACCGTCGCTACCGTGGTTGCCTCTTGGTTGGGTATCGCATATGCCTCAGGCCATTTGCTGAAGTAATCCATTGCGACCAGAATGTATTTGTTCCCCCTCTCAGACTCGGGAAACGGACCGGCGACATCGATGGCAATTCTCTCAAATGGGACGCCCACATTGTACTGCTGCATTCTGCCCTTGGTCCGGGTCTTCGGGCCCTTACTGGCGGCACATGTGGCACATTTGCGGCACCAAGCTCTGACGTCTTCGAAGTAATTCACCCAGTAGTACCGCTGGCGAACTTTCTCTAGGGTTTTATTCATGCCCAGGTGGCCTCCGGTAATTCCATCATGTACTTCGGTCAGGATGGCTGGCACCTTTTTCTTCGGAACTACCAGTTGGGACTTGGTTTCTCGTCCATCAGCGCTTTCCCAAACTCGCTTGAGCATTCCATTGTCTACTCTACACTGAGCCCATAACGATTTCAGCACGCCGGAGTATCTAGCTACCTCGTCCCATCGTGGCCTGGGTGCCCCTCTCATTTTGAGTGACAAGATTGGTTCGATGTCTGGATCAGCCATTTGGTCCTGGATGCACTGTTCCGTTGTCCAGTCTTCATTGGCCTGCACTCGGATCTGCCTGATGGAGATACCCTCTCGCTGTTCCGTCTTCAGACAATGCTTGCATTCCGCTCTACAGGGTCTTCTGGATAGGGCATCGGCATTATTGTGCAACCGGCCGGCACGGTGTTCCACCTTGAAGTCGTATTGCTGTAATTTCTCCATCCATCTGGCCAGTTGTCCTTCCGGTGTCTTCATGTCCAGCAGCCATTTGAGTGCGGCATGATCTGTTCGGATTAAGAAATGGCGACCATACAGGTATTTGTGGAAATGGTCTACAGCCCTTATTATTGCAAGAAGTTCTTTTCTGGTGACGCAATAATTTCTTTCTGGCTTCGAGAATCCACGGCTGTAGTACTCGATCACCCTCTCTTCACCATCTTGCACCTGGGATAGGACGGCCCCCAAACCTGTGTTGCTGGCGTCTGTGTCTAAGATGAACTTGCCGGACTGTGTAGGAAAGGCTAGGATTGGGCTGGAACATAGTGCTGCCTTCAGTCGCCTGAATGATGTTTCGCAATCCTGATTCCAATGGAAGGTCTCTTTATCAGTGGTCTGCCGATGTAGAGGGGCGGCGATGGTGGCAAATCCCTCAACAAAACGCCGGTAGTATGAACAGAGGCCCAAGAAGCTTCGGAGTTCATGTTTGTCTCTTGGAACTGGCCAATCACGGATGGCTTCTATCTTGTCTTCGTTGGTGCGGATTCCTGACTCGGACACTACGTGGCCCAAAAACTCTACTTCCTTTTGAAACAAGGAACACTTCTTCGGATTGAGTCTCAGGTTGGCGTTATTAATTCTGGAGAATACTTCGCCCAGGTTCTTCAGATGGTCGTCGAATGTCTGGCCCATGACTAGAATGTCGTCGAGGTATACTAAGCACGTCCTCCATGTTAACCCGCTCAGTACATACTCCATTAGTCTCTCAAATGTAGCGGGTGCATTACATAACCCAAAGGGCATGACCGTGAACTGAAACAGCCCTTTACTGGTGGAGAACGCTGTCTTTTCTCTGTCGTTTGCGTGTAGACCAACCTGCCAATATCCACTTTTTAGGTCTAGTGTGGAAAACCAACGGGAGCCTGCTAGTGTGGTCAAAGTGTCATCGATTCGGGGTAGTGGATAGCTGTCTTTCTTCGTGACATCATTCAGCTTTCTGTAATCCACGCAAAATCGGGTGGTTCCATCTTTCTTTTTAACTAGCACGACGGGAGCAGACCATGGACTGATGGATGGCTCAATAACTCCATTTTGTAACATGGACTCGATGTTTTCCTCGACTGCCTGTTGTTGCCCCAATGGTAGTCGTCTAGGTGGTATTCTGATGGGTTGAGCCTTTCCGGTATCTATTCGATGCTGGATGAGGTTGGTGCGACCGGTAGGTCCATTTTTACTGTTAAAAATTTGCCAGTGTTTTGTGATAAATTGCTTGGCTTTTTTCTGGTTCTCTGGTGTCAAGTGTGTTAAGTGGTCAGCAAACTGTTGTAGGAACTCTCTATCGGGCCCTGTCTCCTTCACCGACGTCTGGTACTCTTCTTCGCAATTGATGATGGTCTCTACTGGCTCGAAACAAGCTATCTCTTGACCATTGGTAATTCTGATGTCGTTGTTGGACAAATTCAGGACTCTGATTGGTATATCTCGTCCGGTTTTAACTATAGCCCGTCCAACCAAGTAGTCATGAGCTGAGTGTACGGGCTCCACCATTCCAACGCAGCTCCCAGGATTGCCGTCTAGCTGCCCATGAATAATCTGTTCCGTTCGACCGGGAATTCTAGCTGAAGACTTTGCCACAATTTTTATGGGCGTGAATGATGTGTTGACGGGCCGTGTCAATACAAATTCCTCATTCAGGAACCGAAGAACATCATATCTCGGGTCGAACATAAATCCATGCTGGCTAATTAGGTCCATTCCCAAAATAAAATCGTCCTCAATATTCGCTACCAGGACCCTATGCCGCATCATGTTGTCCCCTATCTGTAGCACGACATCTGCCTCACCCTGTATTGACATGGACTCGCCGGTGACTGTTCTGAGCTGGATGTTATTGGTAACTGGCAGAATTTCTGATGCTCTCAAAACCCTGGACTTGGCAATGGACACAGCGGCGCCGGTATCGATGGTGATGGTATCTGCTCGCCCGTTGATGGTGCCTCTGATGACTAGGCTGCCGCTATCTCTGCAAAATCCCCGGATGGAAACTGTCCTGGGGGCTGGTGGATGGTGAGTCAGCATTCGCCCCCTTATGCTGACTGGTTGGAGTTTCCCTGGTTGGTAAGGTCGGTTTGTTGGCTACCCCTGGTTGGTGATCGTTCCGGTAGCCTTACTCGGCAGTCACGTTGGAAGTGCCCTGTCCGTCCGCAGCGGTAACATGCCCCTCTGGTGCCAGTTCTTTGTGACCGGTCTAATAATTTGTTCAGACCAGCCAGCAGCGCTTGAAATTGTGACTCTGACTCTTCCTGGTTGAAGGAAACTGCTCGGACCCTCGGCTTGGACATGTTCATGACGGCCTCTACTTCCAAAGCCCGAAGTAGAGCTTCACTACTTTTCTTGACGCCACTCAGTCTTAAATTTCTTTGTACTTCCACATCTCTGATGCCGTTTATGAAACTCTGTGTGGCCAACTGGTCTTTCGTTTCCTCTGGCAGGTCTGGGTAGGACAAGTGAACTAACCGTCTAATTTCTGCTTCGAATTCTTGGAGGCTTTCACCGGATTTTTGGGTTTTTCCACTCAGTTGGACTTGGTATACCTGGCTCAAGGCTTGATTGTCGTAACGTTTGTCTAGGATAGCGATGATCTTGTCGAAATTGCCTTGTTCATCGACTGGAATCGATGTCATCTACTTTGATTTCAAGAGTCTCCACATTACTTTTTAGGGTCTTTATGTCGTCGTTTATTTCTTTTATGTCTGATTCAACTATTTGCATTGTTTCATTAACTGTTTCATTAACTTGCGATACTATTTGCATTAATTGTTCAAATTGCATTTGTCTTTTCTCTTCAGTTATTTTAAATTCATTTTGTCGCTTTAATTCAGTTTGATCTTGTTTTTCTACAAATTTCGAGAATAATCCTCAATCAGATTTTGTTGTTCACTTTTCATCGTGGAAACAAGATTTTCTAATTCTAATTTACGTTTTTCATCGATATTAGTGACAAGATTTCCTAACTCAATTTTAAGTTTGTCATCAAAAGATTTCACTAACCTTTGTTGAATTTCTTCTTGATGTTGTTTCTCCTTCTTGTCACGTTTTTCTAGAATCTGTGCAATTTTTTCGTCTATCTTTTCCATACTACGAGTTTCCATAAATCAATTTAGGATGTTAACTGCACTTAATCCTTCACTTCTAACACCAAATGTTATGTACTTCGTGGGTTCAATTTAAAAATTATAACAACTAATATTTACTCTCACTTTTCTAGAACTTTATTTACATTTAAAACAGCTGATTCACAATACAATAATAATCCGATATAAGCTAGTCGTCGCGGTATCACTCCTGGCGATCGTGGCGTTCTTCTTTTATATCACCAGCGTAGAATTCTCCAGTAGAAATCAACATCGTTCCTTCCGCTGCCGAGCCTTTTCGAGAATCGTATTTTTTTTTATCTTGAAGCGTTTGTTGTCGTGCTGAAATGACACAGGGTCGGCTTTGGGTAAATTTCGTAACAATATATATATATATATATATAGTAAAGTAAAGTATTAAAACAAAATTTAATATATAATAACACCATATACAGGGTGTAAACGGTTTAAGTGCAAAGATTTTGAGGATCAATACTTCAGGTCAAAACAAATCAAAAAGCTTTATAACATTTTCAGAAATAAACTATAGTTTTGCCAAAAATAAAATGAAAAAGTTAGAAGTTCTGTAGCCTTTATTACAGTGAATAATAGATTATTTCCGGCTTCAAAATGATTGTAAAGCTAAATATGTAAATACTCAATAGCGTATACACCTTTAATAACTGTATTAACAAAGAAAATTATTATTTAAACTCTAAATATTCTGTTATAATTTGCCCTACGTTTCTCCGATCAGATGTGGCAACATAGCATATACTCAGTACTACAGCTGGCCGCTGCCATGAATGCTTTTTTGCTGTCCGGTTCTTTTAAGAAAGTGAAAGTGATTTTTGCGTGACATTCGACATAGCGTAAGTTATTTGATTTTCATTTTAAAATATAAATTGCAAAAATAAATAAAATCTGTTGTGAATTGTGAGTTCGAGTGTATTATTTTGTGACAAACAGTGACAATCATACAATTTGGTAAAGACCTGACATGCTATTAATTTGTGGGGAAAGCAAATGTAATAACAAGAATTTTGAATTTTGAATATTTACTAGAAATAATCCGTTTGCTCGCCAGAGCTCTATCATAATGACATCCTGCAGGTCAAAGGTTTTTATTTGTCTAAGGTAAGTAATATTAATTTCTTAGTAACAATTATTTCTCGAAGAATTTAACAGAGAAAAGAACTACATATAAGAAATGTTTTGTTTAATATACTTTGTATCGCATTATTTTTGTATCATAATGTAAACAACTTTGTATCCTCCCTTCTTCAACTTGATGCATAAAATAAATCGCCAAATATAAATATTCATTTCAATACATAGAGATTAAAAGGGTACATTTTTGAAAATAATATTTCATAAAATTTTATGTACCTAAATAAATCTGCCGGCACTCGAAACTATGAAATTATTTAATACAAAAAAATAACAGGTGTTCATTTTTTGTGGTGATTCATTCCTTTATTATTCACGCTACAAGCAAATCTTTAGCGCGACGTTGCCACATTGACAATAATTTACTTAACATGTATTTCAAATTTTCTTGCTTATTTAGGCCTTTAGACCATAGTGTTATAAGAGTTTTTTGTTTTGTTTGGTGGGTACTATCTGCACCTAAAATATATGCAGTCAAACTATTTACACCCTGTATATTTTAGATAACTCTTTTAAATTTAACTTTCTTTAAATATTTATTTTCACTTAAATACAAATTTCACATTTTAAACAGGCAGAGTTACGCCTTACACAAGTTACTATAATGATCTCCGACGAGACCGTTAATTATTTAGTATTTATACAATTCAAGACGTGATAAAATCTGCAATTTAGCGTCTACAGGATTATACTCAGAATTGTCATATCGTTAACGTAATATGATATTGCGAAATAGTAAATGATACGCTTCTCACGGATACTTGCTGAGTAAGCAACACGTGTGTGTATGAATTGTGATATAACAACTCCCATCAAAAATGAAAAGTTGATGGTATAGCATCAACTTTTTGAAATAACATTAAAATGTAATATGATATTTAAATGAAGTGAAACGTAAAACCTTGGTAATTGTTTGAAATAACTTAATATCTAATAATTCATAAAAATAATAATGTCAAAATAAAGCATGAACATGAAAATAAGCAAAATACGATAAATTGGATAATAATATAAAATAGGTTACGAATATAATGAGAGAACGATATAAAGGTAAATATTAATAAAACAATAATATTACTGTTGCTCACAATAGACCAGATATAGTTTTGGTAGATAAAGTCTCTCGGAAAACAACTTTAATTGACATAGCAATTCCTAACAACAATAATATAAATATCAAGCAGGCTGAGAAAATAACCAAATATAGAGATTTGGAATTTCAAATAAAGACTCAGTGAAACATGAACAACACACGAACTGTACCAATTGTTATGTCAACGACAGAACTAGTCCCAAAACATCTATTAAACAATCTAAAATACCTCGGTTTTTGGAATGGCGTTCGCTTTTAGAACGCATGTTAAAAATTCGCCGTTGCTTTCAATTTTTACTATGGCGTTTGGGATGTGAAGTTTGTCTCGTTCGGTTCCTATTAGTACAGCATCAGTATTTTTCAGGTTGCTTTTGAATTTACATACATTATTTTTTCGGTTCGTGGTTCAATAGTTACCATATTAATTTGAGTTATTGAAGAGTTCGTTAAATTTTGGTTTGATGGACTAGAGAGTGTCGAGTTAGGGTTGATAGTTTCGTTAGTTACTTTGTATAGAGGTAGTGACTTGAAGTTGGTTATAAGTTGTTTATTTTTAAAATTGATTACACAATCGTAATGTTCTAGAAAGTCTGATCCTAAGAGTCCATCAAATTCTATATCTAAATTACAAATATAGACTTTGTGGGGATCGTTGATATTGAAGGGTACGAGAGTTGATTCATTAATTAAAATTTTTTCGTTTATAATTCATTGAATTACGACATTTTCTGGAAATCTGTTAGAGAATCGTTGACAGGTTTCGGGTTTGAAAATAGAAAGTCCTACACCTGTGTCGATCAAAAGTTTGTAAGAATTGGAAGCATCAGTAGTATAAAATAAGTTTTTCGAATTAACGGATAGGAGGGGTCTTATAGAAACTGCTGTTCTGTCTTGAAAGAGTTGGGTTGAACTTCTTGTAAGTTCAGGGATTTCATTTGAAGTATTGGTACTTCGAATTCGGGTGGTTTCGAATTCTGGAGGGGTTCGCGAAAATTTCGGTGTCTGGGTTCGTCTAACGTTGGTTCATAGGAGGGATAGTTTGCATATTCGTCAGTCACTTTTTCGTATTGTTCATCGGGTACGGATGAGTAGTTTTCTGAAAAGTTGTATTGATGATAATCATACCGGTCATATTGTTTTTCATATGCGGTATCGTAATGGTCGTATGGTGCATAGTATTCGAGATTGTTTACATGATGAGTTCTTTGCTGTCTGAAATAATTAGGGTTTGGTCGATATTGACCTGAAGCTTGTGGGGTTTGATTTGAATTTGGGGGAAGTTGGTTTATCGGTCGCGGTTGTGTACTTGTTGAAGGCATAGATTGTTGAGTGTTTCTAAAATTTTGAAATTGTGGACGAAAATTCTGTCCAGGAGAGTTTTGTTGTCTCATTCTTGCCTGGGATTTGATATACGTATGCCCTGAGCGTTTGGAAAATGAGCATTGTTTTATTGTTGGAGGAATCATGGGTTTACGGTTTGGAGTTGGTGGTTGTCTGACGCCTTGAAACTTTTGGTTTTCTAAATGTTGTAATTGTAATTCGCGCTTAATTCTCGATACAGCGGTTAAAATATCGCGAGGGTCACTAGCTCGTACGATTTGTCCTATCTTGGGTTCTAAACCGGACAATAAGCTATTAAGAGACATATTTTCGATAAGGTCGCTTTGCGCCTGTTTCTCTTTTGTCGTTAGCACTGGTTTACGGAGGCTAACATTTTAGCTAAATGCGTTTGTAATCTAGCTGCGAAAGTCAGAGGTGACTCATTTGTTTGTCTCCTCCTCTGGAGGTCCTTGTATTAGTGCCGACAAATCTCTCGAGTCGCCAAAATGATTTTCTAACAATGTCCGAATATCTATACAATTGTCTGCGTTACGTGAATTTACTAATTCGGCGGCTCTACCGCGAAGTTTGTTTTTAATGTGTAGCACTACTAAGGTAAGTTGGTTGTCTACAGCCATGCTGCACGCAGTATTGCAAGTTGTTATAAAAGTGTTCAAGAAAATTTGATTTCCATCATACTCCGGTATGATAGCAAAAATTTCGGATAATATGTAGGGTTTAACGGAACCTTGCGCTCTTCTTTCCGGCATAATGTATTAAAAAAATGTTTTTGAGATGTTGCAAAATACAGAATTATAGATGGAATTATAATTCATTCAGATGTTGTTGATGGTGTTGGTATGGGTTGTGGGAGATCAGTAACGTGTAAAGCAGTGTGTGAATATTTGTGGATATTTAGTATGTGAAAGTTTCAAAAGTTAAAAATTATCACGATAGAACATCAACATCAATGAAATAAAATATATGCAGTTTAATATTAATCAATTTAATAAAATAATAAAAATCAATGTATTAAAATAATAAAAATCAATGTTTATTAAAATAGTGCACCGGTGAGCGTCTTCTAGGGTGCGTGTTCCTTGATGCCTTTGGCCTCAGTTGGTGTCGCCTGCTTTTGTCCTTAAATCCAGGGTCACATTTCTTGCAATAGACTTTTCAAGACATGTTGCATAATTTGAATTTAAGAACTCGTTTAGAAATTGAGTGGTTCCAACATGATGGAGCACCTGCTCATAACTCGTTATTAGTGAGACAACACTTAGATAATATCTATCAAAACTCTTGGATAGGAAGAAATGGTCCACGAGAAGGGCCACCCCGGTCTCCCGATTTGGCAGTTATAGACTTCTATCTATTTATGGGGTGCGCTAAAAAACAAAGAATACAAAAGAAAGTAGGAGACAGTTGGTGACCTAAGGGAGGCGGTATTACAAGCAATTGAAGAAATTGATAGGCGATCTGTGAGGAAAGGAGTAATGTCAATCTTAAAAAGATGCAATTTTTGTCTAAATAACAATGGTGGACTTTTCGAACATAAATTATAACCATTATTATGTACTTTAATTTCTTAAGTATTTAGAAAGTGCCTACCTAATAAAAAAAACCTTCAATGTTTTTTGGAATAGTTTTTAATAAATCAATCTATTTCATGGCTAACTATGTTAAAAGTGAAAATAAGAGAGAAAAGCATCCATAACCCCGTTATTTTTATGAATAACTATATCGAGTATTATATAGTAAAAATGTCGGATTTTTTGAGGTCATAGCCAACTATGGTTTCCATTAAAAAAAAAGAAAAGTTTGCGTCATATCTCGTAAAACGAGATATGAAATCAAAAACAAAGCAGCTAGAGGGAGGGTTTTTTCAAAATATCTAGTAAGCCATGACTTTTTACAAAAACCCGAAAGTGTCATTAAATTGGGCCAGTAAAACTGCAAATCTTTCCCAATTTAACCATTGCTCTATCTCCGCTAGTTTCCCAGATCCCCATACTGATCATAAAAAAAACTCACCCTGTATATATATATATATATATATATATATATATATATATATATATATTAACCCACAGTAGAATATGAAATTTGGGAAAATCCTTATTATTTTTTTTACCAATTTCATTGTAACTATCGAAATGGATTATCAATTTTCTCTGAAAGATTTACTGCAGAAGAATAAAGATCACTGTATTTTACAAAACATAGTTTTCAGCAAATAATGTATCAATTAAAGCAACACTTCAAGGTGAAATTATATTTCATGAAGTTGTAGTACGAAAGATGTTACAATTTCATAACTTGGGAGTTTAGGTGAAGTCAAAAGTTAATGAAGATGTTGTATGTTAACAAAGAATGAGATGTGAGACAGCATACGGGTGCAATTCATAAATAATCAGGAAATACGATACTATATTAACTGTACTGATACAAGCTGCCCAGAAAGCCAAAGCACAAAAACAAGTGTTTGTTACAATTGATTAGCTACTGTATCCTAAATCACCTGCTATTTTGTCATCACTTGATACAAATAAGGAAGAGCATACCTTGAAGTGTTGTTTGGTTACGTGGTTTTCACACATTTATATCTTTCTTCAGCTGCATAGGAAATATTATGGAAGAAAGTGGATTGCAGGAAGGTTTATTAACAATATATGCAGAGAGATCATATGAAAAAACGTTAATGGGCTATGTGTTTTCTCAAGCTGTAAGAGGAAACATTTTAATTCATTCATCAGTTGTATGATATCGGATTATGTTGAATTTTCAGTTGCATTTTTGGTGAAATATATTGGCAATATATTGGATTTATATTTATAGTTAAACATTGCGGGCCAAAAAATGTTATACTGGGTGGCCCATAAGTAGTTGCATATACAAGGTATTTGAAATAGCGGGAGGAGTAGAATTATAGTTAAACAGGGTGGATAAAAACATATTCGAACAATTTTGTAGGATAGAACATGAGCTGTTGCATATATGCAAGGTCTGAAACATGGGGCGAAGTAAAATTACAGTTATACAGTGTGATTAAAACAATGTTAGAAACAGTTGAATATAAGGGGTGTTTAAAATATAAAATGCAGACAAATTATACTTTCCGGGTGTTTAAAAAAATATCAGAAAAATGATTATATAGTCTATAAGCAGTTGCATGCATAAGATAGTTGAAAAATAGAGTGAAGCAGAGATATAGTTAAGTGTTAGTAAATTTATGGTTATACAGGATGTTTCAAAAACGTACGGACAAATAAGTTACAGTAGTTGACTAATTGGCAGCAGTATAAACAGGATGGTTTAAATATAGATGAAAATAGAGTTGTAATTATACAAGGCGGTTCAAAAAAAAACTGTTAATAAAATTGTTATATAGAGTGGCCAATAAGCAGTTACTGTTTGGGAGAAATATGTTGGGAATTGGTGGGTTTATAGTTATACAGAGTGTTATATTGGATAGTTGTATATACAAGGTGATTAAAATCGAGGGAGGAGTAGAATTAAAGTTTTACAGCCTGGATCAAAAAATAATTTGTTATATAGGGTAGACCAGGTTTAATGAGCTATTTCTTTTTCCACACAATTGTACATTTCATAGGCGGGTGAAACTGTGGTTAACGGCTAGTCTATAATAAAAGTCAACTTTGATTGCAGTATATAGTTAATCCCAAGCAATAAAACATTTCACTCATGCAGAACGTAGGTAAGGGCAACTGGCATATGCACTTGTGTTTAGAAATAATGCTGCAATATTTCCATGTTGCTGGTCGTAATAATCTATATGAAGTCCTATCACATGTACCTACAGGATATGTATGATTTATCGTCAATTGTGGCACCAGAGGAATATTAAAACTTTTGCGTGGATATGTATTTCACTATTAGGCGATGTATACAATTTTGGAGAGGCGTTTGGTCGGATAGACCAAGGCTAAGGCGCTCACTGAAAAGTACTGGCCGTTTGATAGATGATCGTAGACTTACCGATTCCATCATAGCGAAATAGGTCTTTTGTAGCGTGTTAATGACAGAAATTTGTAAGAGAATTGAAGAATTTAATAGCGTTTTATTTACCAGCTCAGAACATCATGTTGACAGTCGGCACAGTCGAATCTCGCTTGACACGGTAGACATGAAAACTTTGAAAAACTTTTTTCAGCAGTTTTATCCTTTCCCCGAAAGTAATCACAGTACAATTAACTGTCACATCACATTTGATGTAGGCCTGTTAGTACTTCCATGAAGTTGGCTCAATAAAACTACAAAGAGCAAGTAAAATTAAACTTTTGTGAGCTATCTCATCCATTTTAAAAAGTTGTAAAAATTTAATTGTACCCGTTGATGCGTCTCTTATGTTTCAACAAACATTTCAATTAACATAGTAGAAAAAGATGATATGAAAAATTATATGAAATAAGAATTAGCCCCGAATTACATTGTCGGACTTTATTTTCGATATTCAATAAAGTTTAACCGAATTCGTCTGAGAAACTATTTGTTGACGGCGGATTTTTCTTACAGCAAATGAACTGGGAATCACATGAAAGCCTAAATGATAAATATGTCAATAATGCTCAAAAAAATTGTATCCAGAGGATAGCACAAAATCAACCATGGCGACCGAAAGAATGCATCGAAAAAGGTAGGGAAGCTTATATAAATAGATCTTGTAAATAAAAAAAAATCAATTAAATAAAGAAGAGTTTATTCGAAGTCAAATAAAAAGAATCTAATACTTGCTCTGCAATTGACTGAGAAACAAAGTTGTGACATGCTCATTATTAAATAAGATATCAATTTTTTAATTATATGGACGAATTATATGTATTGATAACGAAAATATGGCAAACGTTTACTTCATAAAAAGAATGCACGGTAGTAAAAAGGAGTTGGTATATTCATATAATATTTTCATAAGGGTAAAAACTTTAGTGAAATAATTGGTTTTTGACATATTTTTTTTTTAGTAAAGTTAAACAAAAACTTTAAATGCTTTGCCTATGAATGAATTAATTTCTGTAGCGCAACCTTTTTACAATTCAGCTTATGACAAACAGATTTTGTGTGAAAATGTTTTTAAATGAATAACTAATATTTATCTAACACAACGAGAAATACAAAGAAAGCCAAAAGCAAAGCCAAAGCAAAATTACATTATATGATGTAAGATTCATACAATCTCAGTAAGAGAGAATAAAACAAGCCTTTAAGTTGGAAAATTTTCCACCCACAGAAAAAGGTGCTGAGCAGTACCCTTTTCGAGAGTACTTACAACTACAAAGTTGGTTAAATCATTATAACAAGTGATTCAACAAAGCTTCATTAAGTGAACCTTTAGTGCCAATATATATTGGACTTAATGAAACTAATAATGTGTCTATAAAGGGACCTACAAAAATTTAACCTACAGATACAGATAGGTGGCTTTACGATCTACAATTTATGCACTGTTTGTCATGTACATTTTTTTCAAACAAACACAATTGTATGATTTAGATGAGGAAGTTGTTATGAACAGGACATGTTTGTAAAAGAACGATGAATTTGCTATTGATGAGGAAATAGGTCCATCAAAAAATTAAGATATTAATGGCATTTTTACTACCATTTAACGCGGGAAAATTTGGTCTTTTAAAAATCAAGTAATAACTCTGTACTATTGAATAGTCAAAAATGTACATTAAATCTAGAAAGCAGTATGTTTGCTGTTGTTTTTGTAATTAAACACTTATTGAAGAACAAAGTGAATATTGATGTAAACCAAGTTACGTTTATTTTAGTACCAAAATTCCGATTTTAAATTTGGTATTTTCAATGTCAAAGATCTTTGATACAATTTTTTATCAAATATGGATGTCAGAACAATACTTCTTATTAGCAATTTAACAAAAAATGTCTACGATTGTTATTGGAACAACTATTGGATTTTCTACGAAACCTTTTATTTGGAACAGTGGCAGACATTTGCAAAGGCAGGTGATACCTCGTAAAAGAATAGAAAAGTGGCCCATAACTAACAACGGCCAGCTGACCGACGCACCACGCAACTACCCTACTCTGATCATATTAAAGGAGCTGAGACAGACAGGAAGAATGGCACCAGAATTATTTTTGAATGGATGATCCGACATTACAGATGTAGATACTATAACTGTGTGTTTTATTTACTAAATAAATACTCAAATAAAAAAATAGTATAGAGGGTTCACCTACATTATTCTAGTAGAGTACAACACTGCCCTTTATCTTCTACATAGATCTCATTGGTCTGACTTATAAGTCCCTATTTAATACCACACAATATTACTTTAATTTTTTCGGCATATTTATTAAATTTTCAATCAGTCGAGTTTTCTTCAACAGTCTGTACGTCCACACAAAGGTACTAACAATTTTCATTGTATGCAATTAGCCTTTAGTTTCTACTTTATTTATTATACAAAATGAACGTTCTTCATCTTCAAAAAATAAAATATTTATTGCACAATTCTATAACAAACTGTGCAGGCGCAATTTTTCATTTTCACTGACAGTTAACGTCAAAATGTTTTATAAAAGATAGGATAAATAGGCCAGTAAATGTGATAAAAGATATATGTCAAAAAATGTTTTATAAAAGATTAGGTATTAAATTGTCAAATATCTTTGACAATGTATACTTCTTGGGAAATAACACCACACTTAAGAAAATTGCTGTATATTCCAAACGTTTCGGGGTCGAGGTCAGACCCCGTTGTCAATGATTAAGAAACTATGGATAAAAAATAAAAAAGGCACAATTCTAAGATGTAAAATTAAAATATTTGACAATATGTATTATTTTGATATCAAATAATTTTTAAATCGGTTCGACACATTATTTAAAAATAGAAATAAAATATATTTTTCAAAATTTTAGATAGTGTAGTTTCTGAAGTGGGAATTAAATCGATGTTTAATATTTTTGTTAATATCTTTTAAACAAATGATTTAAAAACATGACATATTTGTAATTCACATAATGAGCGTTTTAATAATTAATTAAGTAATATATTCATGATGCGTTTGTAAATTGAATTTTTATTTTCCATTTAATTCTTTAATTTGTCCCCAAAATTAATATTGGGGTTTCCTACTAATTTTTCTTATAAATTTCAAGTGAGCCCCAGTACCCTCAATTATTTTCAAAATTTTAGGTAGAATGGTTTCGGAAATGAAGCCGGAAATAAGAATTTTTTATATTTTTTGTTAATATCTTGTAAACAATAAATTTTAAAAATATGAAACATATATATTTGTATTACTAATAATGAGCCCTTTCATTTGATGTACAGCATGTTACATTAAACAAATATTTTTTTTATTTTCCCTTTAATTGTATAATTTGGCCCCTAAAATTAATATTAAGGATTTCCTCGTATTTTTCCTGTAAACAAATAACTTTAGGTCTTATAGTTTAGGGATAAAAGGGGAATGGGTAATTTTTTAAATTATTTTTGTTAATATATTTTAAAATATTAATTTTAAAAATATAAAAAAATATATATTTGTATTCGTCATAATGAGCCCTTTAATTTGATATATTAAAGGATGCCTTAGAATTAATTTTAATTTTATGTTCTCCATTTAATGCTGTCATTTGCTCCCTAGAATTACCATTACGGGTTTCTCCTTATTTTTCCAGTAAAGTTCAGGTGTGGTCCTAAATCTCCATTTTTTTTTTAAATTTTACGGCTTATAGTTTCGGAGATAAGGTAGGGGAAATGGGTAAAATTTTTTGTATTTTCGTTAATATTTTTAAAATAATTTATTTTAAAAATATGAAAAAAATATATTTGTTTTCGCCATAATGAGCGCTTTCATTTGATGATTTGTTTCATGATGTGTTAGAAACAATTTTAATTTTATATTTTTCATTTAAAATTGTAGTTTCCCCCCGCCAAAATTAATATTAGAGGTTTCTCCTTATTTTTCCGGTATAATTCAGGTGAGGCCCTACATCTCTAATTTTTTTCAAAATTTTACGACTTATAGTTTCGGAGATAAGGTAGGAGGAATTGGTAAATTTTGGTATATTTTCGCTAATATCTTTTTAACTAATTTTTTTTAAATATGAAAAAAATATATTTGTGTTCCTGGGACCTTTCATTTGATGTATTACAAGATGCGTTTCAAAAATTTTTTATTTTTAAATTTTTATTTAATTCTATAATTTGCCCCCCAAAATTAATAATAATGGTTTCTCCTTATTTTTCCTGTAAAGTTCGGGCAACGTTCTATATTTCCTATTTTTTCAAAATTTTAGGCTCAGTAGTTTCGGAGATCAGGGGGGGACGGTCGATTTTTTTAGTTTTTCCCCCCAGATGTACCCCTAAAATCAAAATTTCTTCTTTTACCATATGTACTCCTGATCGGGTCACCAAACTATACATTAGTACCAAATTTCAACCTCTTCCGTCCAGTAGTTTAGGAGAAAATTGCTGTGATGTGGCAGAGGCAGAAATCCGGAGTGATATTATAAGGGTATCCGTATTTTGTATATACGGAACCCTAAAAAACGAGCCCAACTTATGTTTTCTCTCATTCAACCTACATATTTTTGTGAATGACAGGGTCAGACGATCTGAAAATGGTTTTATTTTATTCAAGAACTTTGCAAAAGTATGCCCTGCTAGAGAATTTTGGGCCATTTTCTATTTTCAAAATTACGTTCCCCTTTCACATTTTATAAGTAGTAGTTCACCCCTCGAAATGTTGAAGACTCTTCCGAGCTTCAGCCCCACATTCACAAGAAGTTAAGACTAAAATTTTATAAGTGCTGAGTGAGCGAATTGTGCCTTTTAACCTATTTTAGACCTGCGTTAACTGTACTATACTAAAGTCTTTTCATAAAACTAAAACATTTTTACTTGTATATACAATTTATATAAATAAAAAATAAATTCAATATTTCTATTAACATATAGTACAGCAAAAGTATAAAATAAAAAAACCTCCCCAGTGAGAATTAAAATGGGGTTAATTCACATAACAACTATAAAAAGTTTTCTTACTCCATTACGGTATCAAATTTTTTTATCACCATTCTAAGCAATTTATGACATATAATTTCAAAGTATAATCGTATTAATTTTCACATTTATTTAGTTTTATATGAAATATTGTTAATCCTCATTACACTCATCTAATCAAAAATATTGTGTACATAAAAATCCAAAAAAATTGTAGTATATTTTTCATATGGAAAAGCATTTTAAATAGAATTTATTATTTATCCGTCGCCTAAAACTGCAATGCAGGATTTAACTCAATTTACAGACCATAAAACCAACCGATTACAATGTTAATATATGGCAAGTCGTGCTGAAAGATTTGAAAAGTAATTTGTTGCAAAATGGGGGCATTGTGAATATCTCGTAAAATAAAAAGATGCGGAGAAAAAATATATATGCAAGAAACCACCAAGGTTATACAGTTGAAATTTTTAGCAATTATTTAGGTACGTCATAGAGGTGAAACTTGTCAAGTTCAAAGCTCTTACATTGTTTACACAACAGCTATGGGCGACTGAAAAACGCCCATTATTTTAGTGTTTGTTGCATATAACTCATTAATTAACTAATCGGGTAGATCCACCTCTTTTATGTAGGTTACAAAAATACGTATAATATAGACGTACTTTTAATACTAACATTATAATTTATCTATAATTTGAGGCCTCATTTTTAACGAAATATCTTTGTTTGTAGTAATTTACAACTTTTACGCATTTTAATGAATACAATCACTGTTATCAATTCACTATTGAGGAAAAAGTCAATAATTGTAGTGTACATTTCGTTGATTAAGAGTTTTAGAGACAATAAACACCCATAAGTTGGATTGGTATAGAAAACCAATAAGCTCAGGGAGGTATATGAATTTCTATTCTAACCACCCGTTCAAAATGAAAATTAACCTAGTCAGTGATTAGAAAAGTAGAGTTTGCAAAATTTATCACCCACTTTTAATTGATAAAATTTTAAAAATTTTGTTTCAATTATTTTTAGGTAATCCTTATCCTTCCAAATTGCTAAATAAATTATTATTTAATAGTCCACAACTTCTAGTCCCCCAGGATTTTCCCAAAAAAACAGTTACCTAATAATTCTTTATTTAATAACAATTCAGATACAAGCAATGAGTCAATTTTACTTAACTTAAGAATCAACAAAATATTACATTTTCTCAGAAATCATAAAATATATAAAATTGATTTTAACAGTTGTCTTTCCAATAGAATGTAATTCAGTTAAAACTTTTTTTGGGAATGAGGTTTATTAATAGATTTGAGGTTAATGTTAATAAAATCTGAACATAATATAGGTAGGTACTGCTATTTATTTAATTTATTAAAATTTAAAAATTCCCGCACATCAACTCTAATTTCAGTTAATTCATATTGACTAACTAGATATAATCAAACATTTTTGTCCAACAATTTGCATAAATTCTGCTCGTACTGCTAACCTATATAATATAAATAAATTATGCATATTAACGTGACTATATTATGAGGATGTATTAATCGTTGCTTTATTTCCATCCATGAAACTTAATACTATGATTGTTTTCTGAATGATAATTGTGGCATCTCTGGTTTTTATTTTTTCTGAGTTCTTTGGGAATAACACCACATAAACCTGAAAGTCTGAATATTTCAAAAGTCTAAATGTTTCAAGGTCTAAATGAGACCCCGTTTTCAATAGTATTACACAAAATGAACAAGAAATTAAAAAATTAAAACGATTCGCAATGACAAATGTCATAATCACTATTTGACATTAATGTTTGAAAATAAAATTGATGTAACTAAGGAATTTACTACAAATTTAATATATACAGGGTAACACAAAAATGTTTAAAGATCATGTGAAACAACAAAGCATCTTTCAAATTCGAATTATCTTTAGAATTTCATGTGGCGTTCCTAGGTACGACTTTGTTATAAGTAGTCATAAGGGAAAACCTAGGAAAAAACCTTATGAACTATCGCGTTATAGGGTTCTTCTTTGTGTAATTACACAAAGAAGAATACAATACAAAACGAAAGCTGAAACGAGTCTGCTTTAATTTTATTTATTAAAATTAATAATGGTAATATCCTTTAGAAAAACTCTATATCGGGATAGTTCATAAGGTTTTTTCCTAGGTTTTCCCTTATGACTTTAATGATATCTCTGGAACATCAGAATTTCGTTGGTCTCATTTTTGGCGAATGCAGTATCTTATAACAAAGTCGTACCTAGGAACGCCACATGAAATTTTAAAGATAACTCTTTCAAATTCTTCCAATTTGAAAGCTTTGTTGTTTAAAATGATCTTTAAAAATTTTGTGCTACCCTGTATATATCAAATTTGCAGTAAATTCCTTAGTTACATCAGTTTTATTGTCAAACATTAATAGGCCGGGAGCCCATGTTAATTTTTTTTGATTAATAACAGGCTACAAATTTTTGAGTGGATTAATTTCGCCGAGACGCCCAACTTTTACCTCTCAGAAAATTTTTGAAACAGGTAGCTGAGAGAGCTACCAGGTGTTGAACATGTCAAAATGATGAGTGCAATTTTTTTATTTAAATCTTTTAATAATTTGATAAAAAACACGAACACACTGTTGTCCTACACCCCCGATGGTATGGCCGCCGCGTCCCCTGCTCTAAACATATCAAATTAACGTGAGCAAAATATTAACTAATAGCAGGCTAATTGTTTCACTATTGCTTGATAATTATTATAATAATCGAATGGCATCATTGTCCTACAAGTTAAATGGAATGTTTTCCTAGTCCTACACGCAAAACATGTCGGTTTTATGGGCTGGTCGAAATCATTAATAACTGTAGGACAATGAATCCACACGATTCCTTAGTGTTTTGACTGACCAAAAAAAGCAAATGCCCATAAAACGACGTGTTTGGCGTGTAAGACTAGAAACATTGCATTTAACTTGTAGGACAAAGATGGGCTTTGATTGTCATAATCATTACCAAGCAATAGTCAAAAAATTAGGCTGTTATTAGTAAATATTTTGCTCACGTTAATTGACATGTTTAGAGCGGGGGACACAGCGGCCATACCAATGGGGATGTAGTCGCGTTTTTTATGAAATTATTAGAAGATTTAATTAAAAAACTAACTGATATTAATAAAAAATTGGACATGTTCAACACCTGGTAGCTCTCTTGGCTATCTGTTTCACAAATATTATTGGGGCGTCTGAAATTAACCCACTCACTGTTAATATATTACATGTTACGGAGAGGAAAAAGTGGGGCTTCTCGGCGGAATTAACCCACTCAAAAATTTGTAGTCTGTTATTAATAAAAAAATATATTAACGTAGGCTCCCGGTCTATAATGTCAAATTGTGATTACGATGTTTGTCATTACGAATCCTTTTAATTTTTAATTTCTTGTTGCGTAATACCATTGAAAACGGGGTCTGATTTAGTCCTTGAAACGTTTAGACTTTTGAAATATACAGCCTTTCAAGTTTATGTTCACAAAGAACTCAGAAAAATTAATACTATGATGTTATCTTTGTGCTTATTGTTTTAGATTAATGAACTCATTCTAATACCTGTGAGTAATTAAGACGTATTATTGTATTAATACAATTTAAACTTTGAAATCACTAATTGTTCTAAGTAGAATTAAATTTTTAAAAACAATATTTTGTGACAACAAAATATAAGTGGCCAGTCATTTAGATCTCGTTTTTGAACACGAAAAACAAAATTTCGGCGAAGATTCATTGAGAATACCGCAGTTCCAATTACGAAGACCCACGCAACCAGCAAGGGCAGGTCAAAAAAGAAGTGCAGAATCCATTGCGGACAGCGACTTTGCAGTACCACGCCAGACAAACAAGGTATTCATGACTTGGTAAGTCTTTAAAATTCATGATTTCTCACCTAATGTATATAAGGGAAAATAAGTGAGTTTAGTGAACTAGATAAAGTATATTACTCATTTTTTTTAGAATTTCAAATAAAGATAATAAATTAGAAAATAAAATGTCAGAAACAATTTTAAGTGATTACTATAATAGGCTGACACAGGTAGTTTTCAAAATACTCTGTCGCTAAATGGTATTTTAAATAAATTAGAATGCAGAGCTGAGGAAGTGCTGGGTAGATATTAAGAACACACTGATCACTAATTTTGGAGACCAGCGTGACGAAAATAGCCTAAACTTAGGCTTAGTAAACATGAAACAAAGAATGAGTGAATCACCAAAACAATTCCACGAAAGGGTTATCCATTTATTAAATACTATATGTAACTAAATTGATTTACATAATGCGAATGATAACTAAAAATTATTCAAAAGTGACTTTTTCACCAAAAAAGCCCTTAAATCATTTTTAACCGTGTTACATAAATCCTTAGGCCCCATTATCAGAGCAATGAGACCTGCTACCATTGCACAAGAAATGCAATTCATTTCAGAAGAAAACAATATAAAGTACCAATTACCAACACTCAAACATTGTCATAACATAATAGGTTCCCTCTAATCCAGAACACACCCTACTCGATTAAAAAAATTTCAGACGATGTAGGGTAGGACATTGATGCCTATTCCACAAAATCAATTTTGTTCCCAGTTCATATCAAGCCACATCCGAATCCACCAAAATAAAAACTCTGTACAAACACCCCAATTTTTGGAAAACAACCAAATGTGTGTAAACGAAAAAATGTTAATACAACCTTACAAAGACCAACACCAATGAGCGTATGTGCTAGTACGTCTAACAACAGAAATGTGCAGCCGCGACCTCAATTCAACAATAACCGCGATCACTTTGCAAATCGGGGCAATAACAGACCCGAAATTATCATCGAAGAAGTGTTCAATACAGAATTTAAAGAAAATCCTCAAAATACAGAAAACGAATCACAACACGTCAATGAAAATGATTTTGACGATTATCTAAAAGATAATCAAAATTTTCACAATGTACCGACTCAAGACGAGACAATTTGATCGAATTTCATATATCGACCGACAAACAAAGAAATACCATATATTAAAATTGTTAACCCACCATTAAAATTACTTATTGGTACAGGATTTACTAAATCATTTATGTCTCCAGAAATTGCTTCTAACTATTACCCTAATAAAATATCACATGATCCATTTGTTGTTTCAACAGTATTTCAATTGTTAACTCACGATTATTCTGCTGAAACTCCCATTTTCCGAGAATTTAATACAAAAAAACATTTGAAATTACATCTGTTCAGATTTGATCATACATTTGATGGTCTTATTGGACTAAATAATCTTAAACTGTTAAATGCTCAACAAGATTTTGCTAATTCTAAACTTTTTACCCATAATTGTGCAATTCCTATTTTCTACCAACAATCAAATGAACAATTACTTTTTAAATTAACTCTTCACCCACACAGTCGTTTAATCACCAAGATTCCAGTTGATAAACAAAATGGAGATATTATCATTCCACACCAGATAATCCAAAATTGTGAAATTCCTGAAACATTTTCGTTATCCAAAAATGGAATAGCCTTAGTAGAAATTCTTAACAAATCTGATAAAGACGTAACTTTCACCCTTACAGGATCGATTCAAACTATTACTTTCACCGAAAATAATTACAAAGTTTATAACATTGACTTTGACTCGAATCTAAAAAATATTCAAAAACTAATAAGAATTTGTCACATAAACGAAGAAGAAAAACGTAACATACTCAAAATACGTAGAAAATACTCTGACATATTTATACACAGAAAACAAACCTTTAACTTTCACCAATCAAATTAAAATTCAATAAAACTAAAGATGGAATCCTGAAATATACTAGTCCTATCGTTATCCTTCTATCCATAAACCGGAAGTCCAAAAACAAGTAAAATCAATCTTCCAATTTGGATCGATCCGAAAAAAGCAGACGCAACGGGGAAAAAGAAATGGCGCATAGTGGTTAATTTCAGGAAGATAAATGAAAAAACCATAGATGACCTATACCCTCTACCCACTATCACTGATGTTTAGGACAAACTAGGACGTTGTAATTATTTCACAATTGCGTACAAAAGAATGCCACCTCGAAGAAATTCAATATCTCTGACAGGTGAAGTAACCTGAAAATTTTAAAGTGACATTCTGTCCTAGGAATTACGGGAGAACAACAATTACACGGAACGGCTCCAGGTTCGGAACCTCTGTGTGCTAGTTTCCCGAAAATCCAAGATCTCGGTCTTACGTATAGCGTCTACAAATTTACTGTTATGTATCAAATACTAAGTGTTCGAGAAGACATTCTATTTTGGGAAGCGCAACTGATGAAGATTCCCGACCAGAAACAATATATATCATATATATTGTCTTGTATACAAAAGAATGACACCTCGAAGAGATTTGGCAAGTGGATTTCACCAGATTGAAATGGATCCACAGGACATCCCAAAAACTGCGTTCAACGTCGAAAATGGACATTATGACTACATCAGAATACCATTTGGACTCAAAAATGCTCCAGCAACTTTTCAGAGTAATTAACACGTTAAGAGGAATCCAGAACGAATTTTGCTCATGTTATCTTGATGACATAATAATAATGTCAGCCTGATTACAAGTACACTTAGTACTTTTAAACTAACATCGCGAAACAAAATTTAAAATCCAGCTAGATAAGTCAGAATTCTTAAAAAAAAATAAGTGGCAAACTTAGGTCATATGTTACCCCGAGCGGTGTAAAGCCAAACCCCGAAACAGTAAATGCAATAAAAAATTACCCTATCCCAAAAACTACCAAAGAAATAAAAGCACTCTTAGGTTTGCTAGGCTATTATAGAACTCTTATAAAAGACTGCAAAATTAACCAAACCATTAACTTCATCTTTAAATTTTACAGTACCCCGATATTTCGAAACCTTATCAGCGTAAGATGAAGAAGATGCAGATAATGGAACAGTTCATACAAGTATCGAATGCCAATAACAGAAAGATGCCTCAATGCGTTTGATCATCAAATAAAAATAAACTTTGTACTACACTCTCCTGCAAAACCAAAATTGCAACAATGTTCCACAACAAAAAAACTTTATGCTGAACTATCAACTTCAAACTTAGAAAATGACGTAATACAATTATTTAAGAATTATATTGATCCCAAATATACTTATTATTTAGAAAAAACTTTCAACATTAATGCTTATGAATTAATTAAATCAAACGTAATACTTAAAGACATAGATGATGAAATTCAACAGCAAGAATTAATAAAAAGAAAACATGAAAGTACAGCAAATCACCGAGGTATTTTAGAAACAAGACTCAAAAAAGATTATTACTGGCCCAGTTTAAAACAAGATGTAACAGGATAGTACATGACGATACATTCCAAGTACAAAATACTTGACTAAAATCGACACTTTTTCAAAATACGCACAAGCTTAGCCTTAAACTAACCCCTTAGGATTAGAAAGTGTAAAATCTTTGTAATATTCATGTCACATCATGTTTTACCACATATTAAAATTACAGATTAAAGAACTGAATTTTGTCAAGAATATTGCACTTTACCACAGTAACAAACTTGACATCTTAAATCATATGCCCATGGATTTTAGGGGCAGTCGGGGCTACTAACTAGGGCGGCAAATTTTCTATTTAAAATCATATCATTGATTATGTAATTGATAAACTAAATTGGTGCCTTATTTGTGAATTTTGGCACTTCAAAAAATAACAATCAAAGTGTTTTTCAGAGAATTCTTTAAATTAGCCTGCACTTACGTATATAAACTATAACTTTGAATTAAATTTCAGTATTGGGGCGGCATTTTTTCGCTGCTCAGGGGCGGCATTAAGTTAAATCCTGCCCTGCATATGCCCCAAGCATTCCTAGCCTATAACAATACAATTCATTCTGTAATTAAACAAGAACCAATTGACATAATAATATGGACACCTTGACACAAAAGACCCATTTGACTTGATCTTAATCATCAATTAATATCTAACTACATTTAAGAACACATGGATTTGACGAAAGAAATTGACAGACAATTAAATGAAAAATTAATATCAAGTAAAGAAAAAACATCATAACAAAGACTGACAAGAACTTATTCACGTGTGACACACATGTTTATAAAAAACTAACTACCACCAGTAGAAAGTATAGTAAATCCAACATTTTCAAAAGAAATGGTTCTAGAAAATGAACAAATACTCGTAAAATTCCGAACCAAAAATAAAGTCCTCCATAAACAAAATTTGAAGAGACCAAAAAGTAATACAGATACTCTGTTGCAGGTCTACTGATCAGACCTGGTATAATACCACACAAATTAGGTTATGCCAAAGTTAATGCTAAAAACTCGTTCATATCGTTCATATTAAACCTTGAACCCACTACAATCAAGCAATCCCCGATTTGGAAAACAATCAACAATAATTTGTACAAACATAGGAAATAATAAATCATTTTAATAAAACTGTTACACTCATAAAAAATAATCAACAAGCAATTTTGGAAGGTCTTATCAAAATACGATCATAGTTCAATAAATTCATATTTGAATTAAATTATTATTTGGAAACTAGAAATGTTATAGAAATCTATCGTTAAATGTAATTTTGCAAATCTTGTCAGATACTGAAAATACAAAGACTTGGAACTTTCACTGGATTTCGAATACTTATACCTATTACATTGTAGGATCTTAGATTTTAACTTTTGTGTTATTTGTTATTGGTAAATAATTTGCTCCAAGAGATACTTATTTTTCAATTGGCTTCTCCGTTGTTAAAAAAAAAAGAATTTAAAAAATGGCTGTCATTAAGTAATTAAGTTTCTATTAATAAAAAATGATTAAAAGCTTGAGCAAAGAAAGCAATAACAATTCGAGCTTTAACGGGTGTTACCGAAATAGGGACACTGAGACATGCCCATTTCAAAACAAAATTCAAATGTAAAATATTACAACAATTGTTTATAAACATTGGCAGTACTTAAAAGGGAATTTATGACAACTTGTAAACTGGACTGGAATCTCTTTAAGAAAAATCGGAAACGTTAAAATAAATTAAATGTTCATACCTATCACAATGAGCTTTAGTCTCAGAGAGTGTAATCGCCAAAACTGTGTTTTGCGATCTGGAGTGTTCCAATTTCGCAATTGCTTTCCTCATTTCAATATCCATACATTGTTTTTCAGTTTGAATGTCACACTGTCGCAAAATATCCCCAACAATATGTTCAGCCACCGCGGTGGAAAGGTCAGAGTTTAATAAATCATTCGGACTTATGTCCCTCTGTCCGTCAGTTGCTCTTTTCAGTTTGATCCTTTCTGCCATTTTAGTTACGGGTGCGCTACTGAATGATATATGAGCGTTATTCCGTATATTGGTCCTATGAATAGGCACTATGTTGCTGTATTTTATATCCACTTTATCTTCAAGGTAAATTTTTGGTTCGCAATCGATTTCTATGTGCGATTCGGGTGATTCTATATTCTTACTATCGGTAACGGTTTGTTCATCGATTGTTTCGTCGAATTTCGTTAGAGCCATCTGAGCTAATTTCCCATGTGCTTCATTTAACTGATGCCTAAGATTCGAAATTTCATTTCTTAAGGACTCAACTATTTCTGAATATTGAGATTCGTTTGTTTCATGATGAGAGGAAATTAACTTAGGTTCGGGTAGTTCCAGTGGACTTTCCGCAGACTGCAAGAAAAACGGAATCGGTACTTATTAAACTCAAATATTACCATAAATAACAATGTCTTATGATTATTTTGCCATTAGGCTGTTCTCTCCTCATTTTTTTCATGTAATAGATAAAGTGTAGTAAGCCAATTTAAATTGCCATACCACGCTTTGTTCCCCATTACAAGATCAAATACTTAACTATTGGAAGAAAAATTTCAGGACAGAACGCCGTCTTGAACAGGCAACATAATTAATAATATTTTGACTAGGTTTAACAAGTGAAACACCAAAATTTTATAATTGCAAGACGTAGGAAAAGAAGAGGTTAATTCGATTAAATATTCAATGTCAACTAGAATATATAAATCCAGTTATTGCACCTCAAACAGAACTGCTATCTTTTTCACAATATTATTATTAACCTTGTCTTACATCTCGCGTCTACATATTTAACGATATGTATCAAATACATAAATAATTGTTCGACAGTACATTTTCTTGTGGAAAGCGCAACTGATGAAGGTTCCCGACCAGAAACAATATATTATATATTGTCTTGCGTCCAACAGAATGACACCTCGAAGAAAGTATATGTATATGTATTCACAAATACACAGTATACTGAACACAAAATAATTTTCACATGAAGAAGAATTACATGGATTTGAACGCATGGTGGAAATAGCAGTATATGATTTTCTTTAAGTACTTACTAGAATTTTATTATCCACATCAGATAATTCTATTTCTAGAGGCTCGAGTTCGCTTACTTCTAATGGACATGTTACTGATTCTTCGTGAACGCTCGTGCATGATTCTGAAAAATAATGAATAATTGTCATTAAGCAAGCATTTATTATTTTGTTTATTTGCTATAATTAATTTGATAGGATCTTATGTTGTGGCTGGATTAATTTGCGATTGATAAATGACTTAGAAGTAACATCACTCCGAGAATTATGAACAGAGTGATACGACAATTCAACTAAATCCTTTTCTTAGTACCTACAATTTGGAAAAAAATTGCATTTACGGAACTTTTATGACATTACTGCCGCATAAATCTGTTTCTTTAATAATTATCTTAATAAAATGATTTAGTTGAATTGCTGATACTCAGTTCATAATTCACGGAGCGATGTATCATCGCTAGGTTACTTATAAGTCATTTTTCAATCATAAATTAACCATGCCAAAAAAATTAGAGCCTATCTTTCCGAATGGGGAACCGGCGTGATCAGCGCTAAAATGGCTTTTATGCCCTATTGTAGATTGAACTAGTTTATGTTTTATTATTCTACATAATTTTTACAAAACTTCAACACTGTGCCTCTAATATATTAAGAACGTAGCAATTTTGAACTTGATTACCATGAGAACTTTTATTCTACACATCATAAACATCATATTATTGGAGACGTGAGATGTAAGACCGACATCTAGGATTTTCAAGAGGAATGACACCTCGAAGAGAGTAATTAGTTGATTTTAAATAAACCTTATCAGTGATCTTCGATCCGCCATCTTGGAGTACTAATTTTCATTTAAAATAGCGACGGTAAAAACCCCTATATATTAAAATGTTGTCCCCATCTTGGACCCGCCATCTTGGAGTACGAATTCTCAGAACCAGATTTCAGATCCGTAATTAGTGACCTCTAAAACCCCCGTACGCCAAATTGCTGTTAATTGGTTGTTGTTTTTTTATTTTGTCGGCCACCTTACACGCGAGTCTCCGTCTTCTAAAAGCTAGAGTTTTGCTACATTAACATTCATAACAGTCATGTTCAAGATAATTAGTGTAGTTTATTGTTTTTGGCGTGATTGCTGTTTTTCAGTAGTCCTTTTTAGGATAATTGAAAAACAGTTACTTTTGCTGAATTTGCATCTCCAACAGTCCTTTTCAGGTGATTATTGGAATTTTCTCTTTTTGTATTCTTGCTGTTTCTTATTGTTGTGCTTTCTGGGAATTTTTGAAATCTGTTACTTTAAGATTTTTCTTATACGATGGCCAATCTTACAGAACAAGATAGAGTTTCTTTATTAATGATGAGAGGTTGGGGTGATAGACGTAGAACAATAAATGAAATAGTGCAGTTATTGAATGAAATGTTTCGAGTAGGCATAACAGGAATTAGGAAATCCACTAGGTCGAAAACTGTCAACAGATTTGAAAAAACTGGGACAAATTATAACCGCCCAAAATCTGGCCCAAAACTGAAACCTTAGAAGAGAAGCAGATGGAAGTGGCGCAATCTTTTGTGAAAGATCCGCATTTTAGTCTTAGCGGGCCTCTCAACATCTTCAGTTAATCGAATGTCAATTTTTATTTTTATATAAGGTGTTGTAAAGTGCTTATATAATAGAGCAAAAAACATATCTTCATCCACCCAAATATTTAACGACGAAGTCAATATTATCATCTACTTCAAAATGAATATCCCTAATACTTTATAAATAAAACTATAAATCAGCTAGAAAAAAAATCGCAACAACAAACCAGCACAAATAATCAACACACCACTAATACCAACCAAAGCGGTTAGGAAATAAATACGGGGTTAAAACTGATTTAAAACAAATAATACAGTGCGCTCTATCCTCACACATACCAAACCATTTAACGCAACTCAGAATTCAAAAAATTGTGTGTACAGTGTTTTATGTGACTGTGGCCCTTCTTATACCGGTAAAACTTCAAGGCCTTTAGAAGTATTAACCAGCACCGGCAGCCATGGGATAGACTGGGATGAAACAAAGATTTTGTTGAAACAGGAAAATTTAAAAAAAAATAAAACTTAAAGAAGCCAGCTGTATGATGATAAACAACACGGAAATCAGAGCACCTTCAGGTGGACTGGAAAAGTCTATTGCTAACAGAGCAGCAAAACGGTACCCTCAGTATCAAGTAATCGCCAAACGACAAATTGTCACTGTCAAATTTTTCGACAAACAACAAAATCAACATCAAAGCGAATTTTTTAAGACAAAAAACCTCGAAAATCCAAACTAAAGGATTGACAACGACTCGACTCGGAGTTGAAACGTCTCCAAACACAGTTTCGAAATTACTTACGAAATAATTTAATCAGAAATGGCGAATTTCCACTCCCTAAAATAAAAATCCGATATTTGTGCAGTATAATGAGTGTCACTGAAATTACAAAATAGAATAATTTTAATATACAGTTCTACTATTAGTACTGTTAGCTGAAATTGATTCCCAGTCATTGGAAAAGACGTCTATTTTGCTTCTATTTAATAATATCAATCAAATTACCCTGGTAATCAAGACTACTTGCCATTTGCTTGATGACGAAAGTTCTCTGTTAAATACTCTCTCTGACAGGTGAAGGTAACCTGAAAATTTCATCGTGACATTCTAACCTAGGAATTACGGGTAACAGCAATTAGATGGAACGGCTCCAGATTCGGAACCTCTATGTGCTAGTTTTCCCGAAAATCCTAGATGTCGGTCTTTACATCTCGCGTCTACAAATACTCTGTTAAAATTGAGATAATTTCGATTTGCCACAAATGTTTGGAAATGTTCAAAATTCTAGCAGATACCTACTAAATAGACTTTAACATGTAAATAGTTTTTTATTAATACGATTTTCAAAGTAAATAGTCCACAGTATAGCACACTTTTTTTTGATAAACAACAAACTAAAATTCAACAATTTCCTTTCGATAAGACGCTCAACTCCTTCTTCTGAGAATATTTTCTGAAGAGGTAGGTAACAAAAAAACAAGGGCATCAAACAGGTGGATTTGACAAGGTTAAAATGTTTATTATCAAATATTATTTGTTTATTTGAATCTAGAAATAATGTGATAATAAACACGAAAGAACGTTTATCTTACAAACCTAATTGTTGACAACATTGATTACTAACTGCCAGATTGTTTTTTTATCGTTTATGAATTGCGTATAATATTGTCTTCCAAATTTTGCCCTGTTCTCCGGGCGGAAGTTGTCAAATGGACAGTCATATTTTTTATGAGTTGCAAATTGTTTTTTAATGTAGTGTAGAACATCATTTTGCTAAGGTATTTATAAAATAATAGAAAAAAATATTTTGAAATTAAGAAAGTCCATATTAATCGACGTTTAATATATGTATGACAACACACATACGGCTACGAAAGGTCAGAGCAAGTTCGTGAAGGAAAACCACAGCGATGTTAATGAAGAGTCAACAGAAGAAGATGATGAAAACTAATACAAATTCGATCCTCACCATTGGGATCTCTGAAAAAACAGGAAATACGAACTTTAAATGTGGGCAAAATTGCGTAATCTAGTCCTTGAAGAAATTACGTATTATTATTATTTTGTTGAAATGTGGGATCCATGAGCTGATTATGATAAGGGAGTACATAAGGCTCAACTACTTTCTGAAGATAACGTTGGCGCTATCATGTTGCCTCGAACAAAGACTAAAGGTGACCTACTTTCATGTGCAATAGCACCTCATACCATAACGACTACAGTTCGGTGTATATGTCGATCAACATCAAATTGAGGTTGACAACATCAGAGATGGCAACCTGATTCCATTCCACATTCCAATGATGTGGTTCTCTACACCACTGGAGTCGTTCCCGTGAATGCTCAGCAGTCAGAGGTAGCACAAGATAGGGTCCATAATGCTGCAGTCCAAAAATCTCATACGGCGGTAAACTGTTCGGACACTTACAAAATGGCCTGGTTCTCCTAACTACTCATTTAGCCATACGTCTTAGAGGTTGATTTTGAACTTTACTTGTGCCCCTTCGACGTTCTGTGCCTACTCTTCTCCGAGTTTGGTTATTATAAAATCATGCTCACCAAACTTTATCGAATTTTCATCATTTAGTCCTTAATATACCATCTATGTTTTACCAAAAAATAGATTTTTGTTTTTTTAATTTTTTTATATTGTTATTTTTAATCAACTTCAAAAAGAAGGAGGTTCTCAATTCGTCTGTATCTATTTTTTTTTATGTTTGTTCAGTGATTACTCGCAAACGGCTCAAGGAATTTCGACCGTTTATATTGCATCCTGTTCCGGGGCATAGCGAAGTGGTGCCATATTTTTTTTCATTAATATAGCTTGTACCGTTTCTTACAAAATGGGGAAAAACTTTTTTACCGATTTTCTTATACAGAATGCTTTGGTGTAGTCGCTGGTAATAAAAATATGGAAAAAAAAACTCTGTTTGGAACATAGGGTATAATTAATTACAAAGAAGTTGGATTACTTACGGGAGATTCCGAAGTGGTCCAAAATTTTTTTCAATAACATAGCTTGTACTGTTTTTTAGAAAATCCGGAAAAACTTTTTTAACGACACTCTTATACAGTGGTGGAGTTGCTGAAATGTCAATTAATATGTATATACAGTGTATATTCATAAATCAAACGATTTCTTTTTATTAATAATAAAAACAGTTTTCATAAACAGATTTGCATGGTCTAAAACGTAAACAGTAATCACTTCATATCACTTTTTTAACTGTACACGAGGTTTGTCATCAAATAGGAATTTTCATTACAAATTAAAGTATCTTTATTTCTGTTAAAATCTAAAATTGTTATCAAATAGAAGTAATTAGAATTAAAAACTGCATCTACTTATGCTATTGCGCTAAAAATTGTATAATAAGTATTTATGTAACTTTTCCAACTATATATTAAGTTTCAAAAAATGTATCAACTTTGTTTATTTTTTATAATATCTTAAATTGTAATCAAAGTTTATTAGAACTGAAAACTTCATCCAATTGTGTTGTATTATTAAATACATTAAAAAAAACAAAAACCGACTTCTAAAAAAAATAAGTAAAAAGAAAGAAATATTTTTTTGCTACAATAATTTAATACTTTTTATATCGGTGCCAAGCTAAACTATTTTGGGAGGTTGTACTTCGCAACTTCGCTGTTCAAATTGGCACCAACTTCAAAAAAAGTATTAAATTGTAGCAAAAAAATATTTAATTCTTTTTAGTTATCTTTTTAAGTCGGTTTTTGTTTTTTTTAATGTACTTATTTTACAATTTTTACTGATGCAATTGCTTAATTGGATGCATTTTTCAGATCTTATTAACTTTTTCGATATTGCCTAAAACAAGGTATTTTACTTTTCTTTAATAATTGACCAACCTCGTTTACTATTGAATAGAATAACTTGTTTTCTAGATATGTATATGTATTAAGCAAATTTTGTATATGATTCTAACTTAGGTGGATTCACTATATTGCAAATGATCTGAGTATCATCATTCGTTAGGTCTTTTGATTATACTGACATTCATTTAAAATCGGAATCTTATAATAAATCGTTATACAGTTTTAATTGATATAGCATAATAGGACGTAATTTTATTTTTATATTTCCAATCAAATTTCAATTTATTACAATTTTTAATAATACAGTACAACTGAATGCACGTTTCAATTCTAATAAACTTTGATTATAATTTGAGATATTATAAAAAAAATAAACAAAATACATATATTTTTAGAAACCTCGTACATAGTTGAAAAAGTTACATAAATACTCATTATACAATTTTTAGTGCAATAGCATAAGTAGATGCAGTCTTTAATTCCAATTACCTCTATTTGATAACAATTTTAGATCTTACCAAAAATGAAGATAATTTAATTTCTAATAAAAATTCCTCTTTGATGACAAATCTCGTCTACAGTTAAAAAAGTAACATGGAATGATTACTGTTTACGTTTTAAACCATGCAAATCTGTTTATTATGAAAAATAAGTTTTTCTATTAAAATTATTAATAAAAGAATTTTTTTCATTTATGAAAACACACTGTATATACATATTAACTGACATTTATTTTGATTAGTTCAATTTATTTACAATTTACCCCAAGTTCCGAACAGTTTAACTTTAATACCAGCGACTTCACCAAATTTTACTGTATAAGAATCGTTAAAAAAATTTTCTCCGATTTTCTAACAAACGGTATAAGCTATGTTAATGAAAAAAATATGGGACCACTTCGGGATATCCCGGAACTAATCCAATTTCTTGTCAATTTATCACATGTTCTGAATAATTTTTTTCCTATTTTTAATACCGGCGACTCCATCAAAGCATAGTGTATAAGAAAATCGGTAATAGTTTTCCCCCATTTTCTAAGAAAGCTATGTTAGTAAAAAATATATGGGACCACTTCGCGATACTCCGGAACAGGATCCAGTATAAACGATCGAAATTCTTTGAGCCGATTGCGAGTAATCGGTGAACAAAAATAAAAAAAAACAGATACAGATAAATTGAGAACCTCCTTCTTTTTGAAGTCGGTTAAGTGCTTTTTGGTTATTTTTTTTGAAGTCGGTTTTTGTATTTATAGTTAATGATCAAGTTCTGAGAGTTGTATTATTAAATCTCTTGAAAGTCAGCTGCGGTTCCGTGGGTGGGTCGCACAAAGAAAAAAAACTTTATAATAATTTCTTCCCTATTGACAATTTAAAATGATTAACTACTTGAATAAGTTAATACTAAAAGTGATAATATTTGAATGACAGTATGTGAATGACAACACGAGATCGTTTCCAGTTGCATTTATAACATCGAGAAAAGTGCTGATGCAAGTCAGCGATTTTACTGGGTAAAGTCTCGTGTAGGTTTCCGGGAAGTTGTTTGCATATAATTCAAGATGAAATTTGATATCCCTGAGAAGTTACGTACGCTTTAAATTCCGTTGATTTCTCGACTGTGTGAACTAAGTGCTGATATATTTTGCATATAACAACCCCCCTTACATATCAAAAGTTGATGCTATAACATCAACTTTTAGGAGCAGAAACATAAAATAATATAAAATGATGTTTGAATGGTATACATAATAAGTAATAAGTGTATAATATGGGATACAAACAAAATAAAAGTATCAATGTGTAAAAATAAAAATATGTTAAATGGGTAATAAAATAATGTGAGTAATAATTAAATGCTTAACCCAAACATATTAATATAAAGTAAAAGGAAATGTGAATAAAAATACTGTGTAAATTGTAAAAATTTTGAAATGTATTATAATATTTTATGATTTGTTGCAAGTTAAGTAACTTCAAATATGTTGTTAACTGGTTTAACGTAAATAAAAAATATACTAGATAGGTAGGTAATTAATTTGTGCAGAATGAGCACCTTTTAATGTTTAAATTTTTTTCTTTGTGTGTAGGTACCTAACAACATTGAATGTGTTATTTACTGTCTAGAGTTCTATATATAACTTAAATATTCCAAATATTTTACAATAATGCTGACTGAAAAGGAATTTCCATAGTGATATTCATTCAATATTTGAAAATTTAAATTCAGGAAATATTTTCAATTCCAAAAAATTTACAGATTGTTCATGCGCACCCAAAGAAATTAACAACAAAATGATTTTTACAGATGACATGAAACAAAACACTATGTGAATTCTGGTGATCCGATTTAGGGACAGAACAAAAATAGAACTAAAAATAATGAACCGATTCTGAATCGATTCAGAACGGCTTCCGCGAAAACCCCTAATATAAATCAATATTAAAAATACGTGTTTTTTAGAGAACATAAAGCGTATACTTAAACTGGCGTTTCTAAGCTTTGTTCTGTTTTCAAAACAGACAAGAATTTGAGTCTTGGTTGAGGCACTGAAGTCTGGTCAGGATTGCAGTCCTTTGGAGGTTTTACCATCCTCCTTTTGACAGCTTGGAAAGTGATGAGAGCCGCTATGATCATGAGAGCAGCTATGGTTGTATAGGTAAACCAAGAGATGTTTTTGGTTACAAACGGCTGGTTTATGAGACCATCGAAGTGTGTTCAGCTTTAGGGGCTGACGTTCAGGAATTCTAATTTTTTCTGGCACTGCATCGCAACAGTTGAACGGCACTGTTACTGGTTGAAAGGTTTCTAGAACATTGGTTTGTTTACCAGATTCGGCTTGAACTTTTGTAATTCCTATAACCGCACTATACACTCTGATTGAAGAGTGTAGTGCGTACAATCGTAAGAGTTTTTGGGTTTGTTTGAGCGCAATTCACTGTAGCACTTATGGGTTCAGAAGTAATTATGAGCCATGTATTGGGTTCTAGTTTTTGAACGTTGTATCCTTGAGTGAATATTAGTGAGCTTTTACAGTTGCCGGGTACCTTCTGGATATTCTTTAGAAGTTGAGCTTGACATAACGCGTTTGTGTCAATAGGATATGCGTAAAGTTCAGAACACAGTTTCTAACGAGTGGCTAACGGTTTACACGCACATAAGTCTTTGATCGGAATAAACATTAAAGAATCATCATTCTTTGCAAGATATTTTTGAGTGAATGATGTAAACCTGTTCTTTCATCCTATATAGGGATAGGATATAAATGAAAGAGTGTGTAAGGATGTTGTTCGACTAAAGGGATTCTTAACACAAATATAAGATCGCTATATGTTTGAAATGCCTCTAGTTCAATAATTACCAGATATTGTGCGATGCTCGAGTACTTCACAGCCAATGGACGGTTACTTTTGACTAAATTTTGCGATATTTCCTGTAATGAGGTAATAATATGTTCTGGTGTTAAAATTGAAGAGTGAATTATTTTCAAACGCGCGAATGTGAATTTAAAGCATCATTTAGATTATCTTCTAAGTAGAGATAATTCTCCATAAGTTTCTCACACATTTCAAGTAATGCGAGTTTAGATTCGACGTAGGTGACCTTATCATTAATTTTTCCGATAGTGTTTTCCAGCTTTTTCAAGTTATCGTTAAATAGTTTTTCGTCAATTCTAAGATTTTGGATAGTTTCGTTGAAGTTTTTAATTACAGATATGGTGACACTGATTTGTTTTTTTTTGTAAGTTCTCAATTTGATTGGTCTTGATTCAAGCGGTTTATGCTTTCGGTAAAGTATTTTCCGTCAGCGGCGTCTAAATTGCCAGTGATTGCTTTAAAAAGGGTACCTGCCCCATCAAGTATACCTCGTTTGTGTCTTTTAGTGTCCATGTGAATGTCAGTAAATTTCTGTTTGATTGAGTTAGAAATTTGATTGAGAAGGTTAATGTGGGTTTGTATGTCTGGGCGAAAGTAGTTCATAGCAAAAGAATTGAAGTTAACGGTTTTTACAAGAGTTTGTAATATTCTGTTATTTGTTGTAAATACTTGTTCCAGTGCAGAAATGTTTCTGTGTACTAAAAGTGTCCATTTATCATTGGAATACAGTTATTTCTGCTTCATTATGGAAGTAGATACCTAAACTATTGTTTATTGGTTGTATTTGAAATTGGGCTACTGCTGACCCGAACAGCAGGCAAAACCTGAAACAGAAATGAACTTTCTGAGAACGGTTTCATTCGGTCGAAATTTACTTTTGATTTTTGGTTAGTTTTAGGGTTTAGTACTGTTGCGGCGTTTCTGTGAATCTCCAGGATTTCGAAAGGACCATTGATTTTATTTTGGAGTTTGTCCTTGATCTGGGATTCTTTAATATAGACTTTGTCGCTTATTTGATAGTTAGGGAGATTTTCAGAAACGTGTTCATCAAATCTGACTTTCGCTTTATGTTTTTGGATTTCCGTTCTTTCACGAGCAATTTTATAATAGTGAGAGATATGGTTATTGAGATATCTGATGTACTTAGTTATCAGGACTTGTTGGTTGTAGAGAGTTTCTGGAATCCTACTCGAAGTATGTCCGTAAACAAGTTCGTAAGGGGTGAATCCATGAGTTTTGTTTACAGAATTGTTATATGCAATGATTGCATAAGAGAGGATGTTAAAAGGGTGTTCGTCAGGATTTTCTAGTTTATGGATTCTAATTATCTCTAATAAGGTCGAGTGTAATCGTTCTAATGAACCATTTGACTGGGGATGTCCCACACTAGAATAGGATAGTTTGATGTCAAATAGTTTACACAAGTCTGTCATTAGTGCGTTGTCGAATTCCCTGCCATAATCACAATGTATCCGTAATGGGGTACCGAAGTGTTGGAAATAGAGTAGTAAAGTACTAACAACGGTTTTTGCGGATTTGTCGGTAATGAGCTAGGCCTGAGAGAATTTTGTTAGTTCGTCCCGTATAGTTAAAGCATAGTTTCTTGTCGGGACTTCGAGAATGTCGATGTTGACACATTCAAAGGGCGTACGTGGAGTTTCAGTGATGACAAGAGGGCTGTCGAGATTTTTTCGGTAAACTTTTGCCTTCTGGCAAGTCTGACAGTTTTTGATAAAATTGTCAACGTCCTTAGTTAGTCCTTGCCAATTGTATTTTTCCTATATTCTGCGGATAGTTTCATTGATACCTCGATGTATATTATTTATACCGTTATGGACTTGATCGAGAATTATCGGTATTTGATCTTTCTCAACCTTTTGGACGATATTTTGGCAAACTTTCCATTTTAAATCGATTTCGGAAAAAATGAACGATAGCATTTCCACAATGGGCAAATCTATGCTATTTTCAACACAGTAACTTCGTTTTCCGTAAACACATCTCTACTATTGATAAAGATGCGAAAAGAATCTCGTTAACTACTTCTGGGTCAGAAGGGAGAGGGACGATGAGATAGCGTCTCTTTCTGACACTTTTACTTGCAAAGACGTTTATTCTTGGGGTGTGAAAATCGGCATTTTCTTCAAAAATGTCCTCGATGATGTGGTGAATATCTTTCATGAGAGAACCTTGAGGGAATACAAGAATGTTTTTGTTTTCTCTGTCTAATAGGTGGCAATTAGAAAATTGAATTTTGTCGTAGTCTATTAGCGAAACAGTTTGGTATCGCTCTACAAAAGTTCTGAACTCCTCAGAAATTTGATGGATGTTAATAAGACTTTTTGTGTCTGGTTCTCGTGAATCATCGTCAGTCTCGTTTGTTGGGAGTACTGCAAAACGGTGTTAGATGATTGTTTATCTGAAAGGATACGTATTCATTAAAGTTGTTAACTTTAATGCGAGATAGAGCGTCGGCATTTATATTTATCATGCCGGGCTTGTAGATTATTTGGTAATCATACTCCTCGAGTTTGAGGCGCCATCTAGCAAGTCGACTTCCAGGGTCTTTGATTGAAAATAGCCACGTTAACGGGCGGTGGTCGGTCAAAAGTAGAAACTTACGGCCAAAAATTAGCGGTCTATAGTGCTTAACAGCCCACACTATAGCAAGAAGTTCTCTTTCGATGGTAGAGTATTTAGTCTCAGCCTTGCAAAGGGTTCTCGATTCATAGGCTATGGGCAAATCCTTACCTATAGGACCTTGAGAAAGAACTGCACCGATAGCAAAAGAACTGGCGTCAGTTGTGAGAATAAATGGTTCCTCGAAATTAGGATATATGAGAATTGGGGTAGATGTAAGGGCAATTTTTAATTGTTCAAAATGTTTAACAAATTCAGAGTCAAATTGAAAGGGGACAACTTTTTGAAGTAATTTTGTAAGTGGCTTGGAAATTTTGGCGAAGTTTGGAATGAACAGCCTATAATAGCCTGCTAAACCTAGAAATGATTTATTGTCTTTTTGGTTTTTTGGCTGGGGAAAGTTGAGAATGCAATCTACTTTTGAGGGATTTGGCTTAACGCCTTCAGGAGTTATAAGATGACTTAGATACGCGACTTCTTTCCGAAATAACTCGCACTTGTCGGGTTGTATTTTCAGATTGGCTTTTCGCAGTCGTTTGAAAACATCGGTGAGGCGAGCTATATGCTCATGAATTGTCGGGGAATATACGATGATGTCGTCCATGTAGACTAAACATCTTGCGTTTTCGATTCCGAGAAGAATGTTATCCATAACCCGTTGAAACGTTGATGGAGCATTCTTCAGACCAAAAGGCATCCTAACAAATTCGTAGTGACTATTGTCGACTGTGAAAGTAGTTTTGGGAATGTCTTTGGTGTCGATTTCAATTTGATGAAATCCAGAAGCTAAGTCGAGAGTGGTGAAATACTGGCACTTGCCGAGTTGGTCGAGTAAGTCAGATATATTCGGAAGAGGGTACTTGTCGTCTACGGTCAGTTCGTTTAGTTTCCGGTAGTCAACGACAACACGCCATTTTTTGTGTTCCGGAAGCGTCCAATTTTTTAGGAACTACCCATACAGGGGATGACCATGGGGAGTTAGAAGGCCGTATCGCATTGTTCGTATCTATAGAGTGTTTAATTTCATTCGTAAATGTCAGTTGGTCGCCTTCTAAATAGAAGATATCGGAATATTCAAGACAAAGTTTTGAAATGAATTCATATTCTTCTTCGTTAAGATGTTCTAAACAAAGCTGGTTTATTATCGTCATTTGTCTGTCATTATCGGTTAGGTTACGTGTTTCGTTTTCAGAGAAGGTGTTTATTGTGAAATTCTGTATTGGTTCTAAATCGAGTTTGTCAAAATGATGGTTTTGGGAATGGCACTAGCGTTTAAAACGGAAGTTAGGAATTCACCATTTTCATTGATTTTGACTATGGCATTCGGGAGGCGAACTTTCTCCAATTTCGATTGAAGTGAGAATAGCATCTGTATACTTGAGGTTACATTTCAATTTACAGATTTGCTCAGTTCGAGAGTCAAAGGTAATTGTGTTGACTGGAAGAAGGTGTAGAGTTACTATTACGCATGATCGTATCATCCGTAACTTTGAATAGTGGCAGAGTTTTAAAATATGTAACGAGTTGTTTCTTATTGAAATCTATGTTGCAGTTATAGTGTTCCAGGGAGTCTGAACCTAGTAACCCATCAAATTCGATGTCAATATTACAGATATACACCTTATGTGGTTCGGAGATGTTAAAAGGAACAAGGGTGGATTCATTAATTAGAATTTTCTCATCTTTAATGCCTTGAATGATAACATTTTCAGGAAACCGTTGTTTGAAGCGTTGGCAGGTTTCAGGTTTAAAAATTGAAAGTCCTGCACCCGTATCGATAAGAAGTTTATAGGTGTTTGAAGAATCAGTAATATAATAAAGATTCTTGGAGTTGACGGAAAGAAGGGGTCTTACAGAAAGTTCTGTTCTGGGAAGTTGACATTCGGGCTGAAATCGTCCAGATTCATTCACTGAATTTGGGTTTGAATTTCTGAAATTTCTTGGTCTGGGAGTTCTGACTGAGTGGGGGTCAAATGAAAATTTACTTGAGAAGAATCAGGTTCGTCAGAATAAAATTCGTATAACTGTTCAGTACTGAAATATTCTGGTTCACCATTATGTTCGAAATCATTAGGGTGATAATCTTGTACGTTTCCGTACTCATCGGGTAAAGGGTTGTAATGATTTTCGTGGTGGAGTAATTGTAGTCATTGTGATGAGGACCGAATTGTAAATTGTTCAAGTGATGAGTCTTTGGTTGCTGATGTTTAAAGAAACTTTGGTTCGGTCTGTAATTGCCAGATATTTGGGGTTGTCTACTGGTAGATAGAGGAAATTGTTCCTGTGAAAATTGTTGACTGGGATTAACATTTGTAGATTGATTAGCAGGTTGATTGGAAAAATGAGGGCAATAATTGGAATAATTCTGATTGGAATTCGGGTTGTGTTGAAATTGTCTCATCCTCAATAAGCATTCATTGCTTACATGGCCCATTCGTTTACAAAATGTGCATTGTTTTGGAGGTGGGACGTTATTTGGTTTACGAGAGGGTTGTTGGAAATTTCTATTATTTGAAAATTTCTGGGTTTCTAAATGTGACAATTGTAGTTCTCGTTTAATTCTGGAAATGGTAGTAAGAATACTGCAGGGGTCGCTGGCGCGAACGAGTTGGCCAATTTTGGGCTCTAAACCCATGAGAAGGCTATTAAGAGCCATTGACTCTATTAAGTCAATCTGCACTTGTTTTTCTTTGATGGTTGAATTTTGTTTGTTTATAGCTGCTAGCATTTTCGCTTGATGCGTCTGGAGTCTAGCAGAGAACGTGAGAAAGGATTCATTAGGAGTTTGCCGGATTCGTTGCAAGTCTTGTATGAGAGCCGAGAGATCCCGAGGATCTCCAAAATAATTTTCAAGGAGGGTTTGAATTTCGGCTAGTTGACTAGGGTTTCTCGAATTAATTAACTCAGCCGCTCTACGGCGTAACTTATTTTTTATATGGAGAATTAGCAATACTTGCTGATTATCCGTTGCCATGCTGTAAGCAGTATTACAGGAGCATATAAAAGTATTCAAAAATATCGGATTACCATCGTACTCAGGAATTATGGCAAATATTTCCGATAGCTTATAAGGTTCTACGGTTGGTGTAGCTGCTTGTCTAGTAGTTGTCATTTTGAAAGATTTATAAATTCGCACAAATAAATAAAAATTAAATGTTGAGGTAGAGATTTTAAATTGGAAATGTAGAAAATATATGGTTTATCAAAACGCAATATTAAGTAATGTTTCAAATTCAAAATAGTAATGTATAAATATGTTATAACTTGAAATAATGTGTCAAATACTTCGAAATATGCAAATCAAAGTAAGGGATGTAAAACAATATAACTGGAATGTCTTCGATGGCACATTTCATAGAGAATATTCAAAAAAATGTATGAATTAGATGTTGCGGTTTTAGTTCAATGCTGGTTCAATGCAAGTATATAATTGACGAAGGACCTTTAGCGGAACAATCAATAAACACGTAAAGTAATTCACCAAATAAAAGTTAATCACTGACCTTTTACGTCGAAGCTCTGCAAAGGGTGTTTTCTTGGTTCTTCTTTCTTCAGAGGCTAGCCCCGTGAACAGGAACAGTTTCTTAGAGCTTCGTCTGGACAACACGTTACACAAAAAATAGCGACGTAGTGTTCATTGATTGAGCATACAAAAAATGCGGGTTTAACAACAAATGATGCGCTTTTGTAAACACAAAAGAAACAAAATGAAAGCGGTTTAGCGGTCGTTACAAACGGAGCTACTAACTCGCGACTCGTAACGCAAAAAAAACAACAATAAGCGGCGTCTCTTCAGACGGAATCAAAAAATGTCCGAACAGTTCGGAGCACAAACACGAAAACTTCCCAAGCGTCCTAATAGCTCGGGATGCGAACCACGAATCACAATACTGTCTATATTTTACACGCAAAAACACACTTACAATTAGCATTAGCGCGACGGAATGTTTTAGAAAAGGTGCAGAAGTTTAAAAATCAATGAAGTAATTCAATCAAATTGAAAACAATACACTAAACAAATTGCGGGAACGCACCAATAACAATATAAAATATATGGTTTCAAAATTATTTGGGAAAGGTTAAAGTAATGAGGAATAAAATATTATATAAATGAAAGAACTGGTGGTCATTCAAAATAAAATCAATATAAAATAGTTATTTTATGATTCTTACGTTATTATTCCTCACATCGGACTGTTCTCCGTGTCAATTAGCACTGGTTAGCCTGCAAAGGTTTGGAAACCACCACAACTAGTTAGAAATCTTCGTGTTCTAGTTGTGTCTGGAATATCCTACGGACTGCGGCAATTTTATATTCACTTTGATTCAAATCACTTTTTAAAAAAGTCTATTTATTTAAAAACATACACCATTTAAAATTGAACAATTAAAATGATTAACTACTTGAATAACTTAATACTAAAAGTGATAATATTTGAATGACAGTGTTTGAATGACAACACGAGATCGTTTCCAGTTGCTTTTATAACATCGAGAAAAGTGCTGATGCAAGTCAGCGATTTTACTGGGTAAACAGTCTCGTGTAGGTTTCCGGGAAGTTGTTTGCATATAATTCAAGATGAAATTTGATATCCCTGAGAAGTCGCGTGCGCTTTAAATTCCGTTGACTTCTCGACTGTGTGAACTAAGTGCTGATATGTTTTGCATATAACATATATATATATATATATATATATATATATATATATATATATATATATATATATATGTAGCTCTCTTGATGGTCCGGGTGTTCGTCCGTTGAAAGTTTTGTCCCTGTAAAGGAATGAGAGATCCGAGATGTCGGATATGAAGTAGTCCGGAAAGGTCCGAACCTGCAGCCACCCTTCGTTTGGAAGAAGAGGAAAAGCCTTATGAATGAAAATGCCAAGTGAGATTTTGGCGAAACGTCAGGCGACCGTTCCTTTACAGGGACAAAACTTTCAACGGACGAACACCCGGACCATCAAGAGAGCTACACATACTTTCGTCCGTGCCAACTTGTTTTCAAACATATATATATATATATATATATTTGTTTTTAAGTTTTCGCGGGTACTAAATGTTTTAGGTTGTTTCCGGGAATTCATCCGCGTAATTGATAACTGATCCCTCCCGGGATCGATGGTAAAATGACGACGTTTCGGCAGAGTCAAGAAAAATAATTATATAGGGAAGCCTACAAGCAGGAAATTAATGATAGCTAACATACAGGGCGGGGTAAAAGTATTGGAATGCAGGGTCGTGAAAAAATGGTAATAGAATGTTATACCTATAGGATAGATCATTAGCAATTGCATTTACAGGGTGGTTGCAATATAGGATGTACCGGAATTATAATTATACATGGTGGTCCAAAAAATGTTACAATAGGTGGCCAAAACACATGCATAGATTATATAGGTTTACAGGGTAGCTAAAACATAAGAAGGTGTGAAATTATAGTTATACAGTGTGATTTCAATTATGTTAGCACAAAAATGTTTGGTAACCTATAAAAAATTGCATATATAGGTTGGAGCGGAATTATAGTTATATAAAGTGTTTTAAAAAATGTCGCATATACAGGATGGTAGGAATATAGAATCGAGTGGAATTGTAGAGTGATTAAGAAAAAATGTTAAAAAAATGTTTGAATAGGTTTTAAATAAGCAATTTCATATATAGGGGGTGGAAATATAGAGGGGAGTAACATTTTAGTAGAACTATGTAAATAAAAAATATAGGAAAAAAATATATATTAGGGAGTTGAAAATAGTTTACATGGCAATATTTCCGATTATTTGGATAACATGTACATTTATAATCAAACCTTGAATTTACGAGTGAAGCTCGGACACCCAGGTACTAGAAAATAATGTGAGGAATTCTTTTTTCGTTTCTTAGATATAGCCATTTTCAAATTAAGGTAATACTACCTTAATGCATAACGCTACGGTGCATGCAAATTATCTCAAAAACGTATCAACAACAATTTGCACGGTGCATGGGATGATTCAGCTTATTGCACCAACCAAATGTTTACAGGTCATGACGGTATTCGAATAGTTGTCTCAATTCTCGAATTTTTAACGAACTGATAGTTTATTTACTTCTGATTTGAGCAGCTCGATACTACAATTACAAGTATAGGAAAGCCATTGCGTAGTTCGGTAATAAAAATAAGAATATTTTCCATTAAAGAAATCAAAAAGTGGGCTTTGATTTTTGTTTTTAGAGGCAGTGACTATTTTGTTGATGATCAGAGAAGAGTAGATGATTTAAAACTCTTTGTTCAGGAAGAAACAATAAAAAATAAAAAATATTTAGCTAGGTATATTTATAACGGGAGTAGTGTGCATTTGAGTATACATTTTTTCACCGAAAGAGATGATGCATATAGCCTAAAATTGAAAAATACAGTTAAATTCAGTACACTTGTTAAACGACTCTGATAGTTACGGACAAGGAATTTGGTATTATTTCAATATCGAAAGCAGGCCAGTATAGTCTTCGAAATTCCGTTATAAGACGGATGCAAAGAGATTACAAGAACACGTGACAATAATTCACGGTCAACTGAAATTATAGCCTTCAAGTGACAATAAATGTGAGTTTTGCAATGACCGAAAAAGTTTTCTAAAGAAGTTCTAATTAAACACTGTTTTACCTGAAACTTCATCTTCTTCAGCAATTGCCATACTACGTTGTTGGTGTAATTTCCTGGTTAATTCTGCAATAACTGAATGTAATTCCGTCAGCTGTTCTTCATAACGCTGTGCCTGTTCCTCCAACTGCTGCTGAAGCTTTTCCTGTAACAAAAAATACATTTCAATTCAGATATGAAATGGTTAAAAATTAGTCGAAAAATGAAATTAAATTATATATTCCTCGTAAAGTTGAAAATGTTTAACCAAACAAGATTACATTCAACATTTCGTGAAATCGTCATTCGATATTTCGTGGAATCCGAAATAAGGTTGGTCTGACGATCGAAGGTCGGCAGCTGTTGCTATGGAAATTCACCGAATTTCTTCGAATGATCTAGAACACTGAACACTTCTAGGGAATTCCGAGATATATATAAATACGGAGAACTGACGCAAGGAATTCATTCATTATTCAGTCGCAGTTTAGTGAACAATATAAATTGTGAGTATAAATTAAAGTATTGGAAATGAATAAATTAGTTGTACTGTGCTGTTAAAAAATCCAAGAACCCGAAGAGTAAACAAAAACATTACAGTGGTGGGTGTATTTGTGGAATTTTAGAAGTGGAAAATAAATATATTAACAATGTTTAAAGCGGCGACTTTGGACCAACTGAAAGTGACGAATTTAAAAAGAGAACTCGTGGAACGGGATTTAGAAATTAGTGGTAAGAAAGTGATTTAATACGATGGTTACGAGTGCCCTAATAAATGAAGGTAACAATCAATCCTGATACTTATTTATTTGAAGTTTCTGGTAATGGGGACATGATTTATCTTCCATTTAAAAAAATGGAAGATAAATTGCTAGAAAATTCTAAAAACTTTTAAGAGTCGTTAGAAGAAAATTCTAAAACCCTAAAAGACGAATGACTAGAAACTTCTAAAACCTAACCTCCACAATTTGATAGAAAATCGTCATGGATTAATTACCGGCGTTAATTCGAGTTTGCAGCAAAGCTAAACGCATGGTCAGCAGAGGAGGTGGCAATAGCATTAACCCTCGCCTTTAGAGAGGATGCTACCGATATTTTGCAAACGTTGAGTACCTCGGAGCAAGAAGACTACGAACAACTAGTCAAACATTTAGACAGTCCCTTTTGAAGCACGTTTACCAGTCCCAACTGAAAAATCGCCACCAGAAAACGAATGAATCACTACAAGAATTTGAAGCTTATATTGCCCGCCTGTTTCGCTTTGCCTATCCAGTCATACCGGAAAGTGTGATAGAAAGGTTAGCAGTGCAAGCGTTTTTGGACGGACTTCAGGACCACGAAGCCAGACAAGCATTGGCATTAGCTCGACCGCCTCGAATAGTGGATGCACTTGCTTGATCTCTGGAATTCGAGGCTGTGAAAAATACCTGTAGAGGTCAGAATCTCGGACAGAGAATCAGAAGATGGCGGAAATGCTAAAGACTCTGTAAGGAAGATAGTAGAGGAAAACGGTTATATGGCCCAACACTATTTTGGACATCGACATCGCGCATTAGTGGCGGACGTCGAAGACGCAATCATCATTGGAATGGATGTCATGAGCTCCAACGGATTCGAGTTAAACGTTAAAGATGGAATTCTGAGAGTGAATGACGAAGAAGTGGTGCTTCATGGGAACGATGAAATAATGCTTCGAGCAATCTTAGCAGAGAATGTCAATATTCCGGAAATAGCTGAAATCATTGTAGATGCTTGCCTAAATTTGGAACAGTGAACTTAACAACTGAGATGTAGGCAGAGGAATCGCACTGGGTAAAGACTCTGTTTCGTGTCGAGGAGATTGTGAAAGTAAAAGTAATGCACCTTCATCACTATTCGGTTGCGTTAAAGAAAGGAGAAACAATTTTGGGGCACTTTTCAACAGCTTCCTCTGTAGTCAGAAGCACACAACATACAGCAATACTACCAAGCCCAATAGTTGAAGAGTTGGAAATACTCATAACAGATTCTTCCAGGAATTTAAAACAAATCCAGAAAGCAAAATTGAGGAACATCGTTAGAAACTATCAAGATATCTTTGAAGTAGGGAAAGGAAAGAGAGGGCGGACTGATCTGGTGAAACATAAAATTAATACCGGGGACGCTCAACCTATTCGACAGTCGGCGAGAAGACTACCCCTAGCCGTAGGATGCTCCGCGAACTGAAGGAAGAATGTGTTATTGCACAATCCAATAGCTTCCCCAGTTGTCTGGTTAAAAAGAAAGATGGTTCGACCCTATTTTGCCTGAACTATCCCCAATTAAGCTACGCTACAAAGAAAGACAGCTACCCACTCCCAAGAATAGACGACACCTTAGATACGTTGGCTGGATCGAAGATGTTTTCCGCCCTAGACTGGAAAAGCGGTTATTGGCGGGTGGAAGACCGAGAAACGACTGCTTTTATCATCGGCTCAGGACTTTACCAATTCACAGTGAGAGAAGGGATGCAATATCATGAACATGTGATTTCCCCAGTATGGACGATACATAAAGGTATCCACCAGTTAAGAAGTTTCCTTGGGTTAAGCACGTACTACAGTCGGTATGTACCAGGATTTGCCAACATCGCCAAGCCAGTCACTAGACTCACAGGGGGAAGGTGCGGTACCAATGGGACGAGGAATGCTAGCGATCATTCGCGACATCGAAAGAAGCATGGACCAGTACCCCCATTTTAAGTTATTAGTTCCCACATGGGAACTTCATCTGGGATACCGACGCAAGCAATGTCGGAATTGATGCGGTGCTTGCGCAGATCCTAGAGGGCAGGGAGGAAGTAATCGGATATTTCAGCAAGACCTTGAGCAAGCCAGAACGGAATTACTGCGTTACTCGCAGGGAACTCTTGGCTGTGGTATAGGGGATGGAACCTTTCTACAAGTACCTACCTTACGGTAAAAGATTCCTCCTGAGGACTGATCACGTAGCACTGAAGTGGCTTCTGCAGTTTAAAAATCCTGAAGGACAAGTGGCAAAGTGGATTGAGAGGTGGCAAAAGACTTCGAGACGGAACACGGCGATAGAACAAGCCATAAGAATATTGATGCCTTATCAAAGAGACCATGCCCTGATGATTGCAAACAATGTCAGCGAGCTGAAGAAAAAGGGGCTGTTCTCTGTAGAACTACCGCCGTCGATAACCATTGGCAACCTCAGGAGATCCAGAAAGACCAAAAATTAGATCCAGTGCTAACAGAGGTTACCGGTGGAAGGAAGAAGACCGCAAACCTACCTTGCAGGAGATTTCCCGATACTCACCAACCATAAAGTCATACTGGGTTAAGTGGAACTCCCTCATCCTGGGTAATGGACTTCTGAAGCGCGCCCTGGAAACTCCAGAGGAGAGCGAGGATAGAAAACCGAAAGTAGAAATTTCAAGTCTACTCTTTTCCAAGAGGTCTGCAAGCTCGTGAAGATCAATAAAACACGGACGACAGCATTACACCCGCAATCCGATGGGTTGGTAGAAAGGATGAATTGGACTATTAACCGCCATTTGTCAAAGGTAGTCTCTGACCACCAAAGAGACTGGGACCCGTATCTTCACTTGTTTTGAATGGCATATCGTTCGTCTGGGCACGAGTCCAAGGGTCAGACCCCAGCCAGTGTTATTATGGGCCGAGAATTATGAGTACCATGAGATCTGTCCCCCAGGAGAAGAGACCGCAGGTGAAGACTATGTCTGCCAGTTACGTCAAAAGATGAACGACATCCACCAACGAGTCCGATTAAATATCGAGAATGTCAGTGCCCGAATGAAAGAAGCCTATGACATCAGAGCCGAGGGCGGGGAATTCCAAGTTGATGATTTTGTTTGGTTGTATAACCCGCAACGTCGTCATGGATATTCGCCCAAGCTACAGAGATCTTGGGAGGGGCCGTACGAAATTGTGAAGAAAATCAACGATGTTGTCTACAGGATAAAGAAGCTACCTCGGGGAAAACCAAAGGTGGTACATTTCAACAGGTTAGCCCCTTATGCCGGAAGTCATGACAGCGAAGTTGACCAAGCCCATGTCCGCAGCATCCAACCACCCGATGACGAGATGACCTTCGAGCAGTTTATGGCACTGTACTCTGATGGGCAGAAAGTGCAGCACGACTTAACGAAAGAGGAACCCCGAGACCTGTTTGAGGTACCCATACAATATGCCCTTCAGATGTCCAGAGGAATATCCAAGGTATTTGTGAAGACGTACGGGTAGTTCCAAAAGCTAAGGGAGCAAGATCCATCAGTGGGGAACGCCCTTCATCTCGAAGATAAACAACCAGTGGGTACGTACCAAATATATCTTATATTTGGTAACAAAAATATTCTCGCAGGGCAAGCCAACATCTTTGGAAGACTCTGGTAGAATTGATAATGATAACCAGATAGCCTGTGGGTTGGAGGGTGGTGAGAAGTATGGTGGAGATTATATTTCGATTCAGTGGTATCGATATCCTTGTAGGTTGTCACAATGTTCGCAGCCCAGATACAATGATCGTACTTCCACCGAATGTCCAGTTGTCGAAATGGAGAGTCCTGCCAAAATCGCTATATCAATAAGGATTCTGGAACCTTCTGGGGCGAAAAAAGGGGGCAATGTGACAGGAATTCAGCCAATATTTCGTGGAATCCGATATGTTGTTGGTCTGACTAACCGAGGTCGGCGGCTGGAGCTATGGAAATTTAACGAATTTTATAGAATGATCGAGAAAAGTTCTACAGAAGTCCGAGAAGAAATATATAAATACGGAGAGCTGACGGAAGGAATTCATTCAGTATTTGGTCGCAGTTCAGTAAACAATGTTCAAGATAAATTGTATATAGTTATATGAATATAAAAATTAAAGTAGTGGAAATAAATTACAGTAAGTTGGTCCTTGTTTTTAAATAAATCCAAGAACTCGAAGAGTAAATAAAAACATTACATTTATTTAGTGATATGCCGGGTTGCTAAAAACTATGTATCCAATAATAAATGTGGCATCTCTACCAATTATTTATGGAATAACATCACCTTGCGAAAAATTCTGGATGTTTCTAAATCACGAAATATTTCAGGGTCTAAATTAGGCCCCTTTTTGTGTGGCAATTAAGACAAAGAAAAAATAAAAATGTTCCCAATTTGAAAATCTACAAATTGAAAATAAAATGATTGACGTATATTGATTATCTAGATCCGTGGGTACAGACAGGGGGTTTTTAGTGCGATTGTGTACATTGGAACAATCAATTCAATTCAAGAACGTCATGCTTTGAATATGTTATTGAGTCTCTGTGATATGTTTTGATATTTGTGACTTAAATTGTGCTTATGTAAGTAGTATAATACGGTAAAAAAATAATAAATGATAAAAATTGTTTTAAGAGAAAGTATTTCTGAGACGGTAAAGAACAACTGCTTAGAAGAAACATTTAAAAATATTTGACGAAAAAGAAGAATAGCGCCAATAAAAATAATCAACAGGGAATGCCTTGAAAAATGGTGAAAAGAGAATGTAATCAAACAAATTTAACGATTACTTAGAAAAAAGAAGTGGAATAACACAAGCCCAAGTAAATTAAATTGACTATTATTCGAGAAATGAAGGCTTTATTAGAAATATCGTCAACACATAGAACAATTAGAACTTCAACGAACATCTTTTTCCAGTTTGATATAAAATTTTCTGGAACTTATTTTAAGTGAACTTTACGGTTAAATTCCTGCAACGTGTATTTTGAAAAAGTTTTTTTCAAATCGGTTTGTCGGTAGGAGGTTTATTATTACCCTTAACATGTCATGGCATTACAAAAGATTGTATAAGAAAAAATAATAAAAATAGCGGATATATATGAAGAACCCCAGATAGACCACTGCAATTTGTCAGTATTTCAAGGTCCAGTGTATGCTGGATGAGGGAGGAATCGTAAAACAGAATATGCACTGTATGGTAAGATATGAAACTACATGTACTTTATTTGACTTCAGTAATATTGACTGTACTGTACATCAGCTACGACTGGTGGTAATAAAATATGTGCAGAAAAATTGCATGACAGTTCTACTATTCCACAATGGCAAAATAAGAAAAAAACAAACACGACTAAATCAAAGGGTAACAAAAGTTTTGCAAGAGTCGCCTAAACCCTGGAATTCCACCTATTATATGTTGAAAAACATTATCTCATTAAAGATGTGTTATTTTAGTAGCAATAAAATAAAACTGCTTTATATTGAAGAGTGGATTTTGATTCAAGACTTAGTGAGAATACAAAAGCCTCTAGATGGTACCATAATATAATTGAGTGCACAAAATTTATGTATATCAGATGATATTATTTTAGTCCGTCCATTAAATAAAATGTTGATTTCTCACACACCCGCCCTCCTTATTGTTTTCTTTATTGAAGAATAAATTAAATTTCCGTTGGCAACTTATTTAGGCCCTCCTTACAAAGACAAGCAGAAATACTTACGGCTTTACAAATTGTAGAAGAGTTTAATAATAGAGGAGCTGAAAACCCAATATTCTACATTAATATTAATTTGGTCAGATTCTATGCCAATTGAAAAGATTATCAAGAGACCAAAATCCGTTATTGTTTTAAGAAATTAACAGTAAAAAGTTTGAAAGTCACATTGTTCGTACCTATTTATCCACCGCCACAAGGAGCGTGTCAAGTGAGCATTTTTTCAGTGCAACATATCATAACAGACGTATGGGGATGGGGCAAAACTGGCAAGCAAGAGGTTTTTAATATAATTTGCCAATACTTATTTGAATTATGATAATTAATTGTATTTCTGACATAATAACAGCTATTATAGTTCAAGCAATATCTCTTCATTAGGTAATTAATTATAACAAATGTTGATTACATAATTACTTATTTGATTGTTGCAATTAAATAATGCCAAACCTATGATTTAAGAAATCAAAGTAATTGTGAGTTAAATGTTATTTTGTTGCTACCTATTCTTAAATTCCTTATAACGAATATGAAATATTCGTATAAGATCCGCTAAAAATAGCCGATATGTATACGAATACGGATATCCGGCACATCACTAACTTTAATCCAAACATTAAAACTTTAAATGACAACTCAAGTCAAAGACAATAGTAAAAAATCTCGTAAAATGGAAAATTAATAATTTAAGAATTCTTTTCAGCCATGACACAACAAAATCAAACTTGAAAACTTTAAAGAAAAGCTTTTAGATTTGAATGAAAAAGTTTAAACCAAGAATTTAGAAAATTACGAAATCATAGCGTGACTAAAACAATACTAAAAATTGTTTTGAAAATCGTTGAATAAAGCTTGTGGAAAAAAAACAAATTTATGAAATATTGAAATAATTTTATGAATCCAAATTTGGTGAAACAAACTAAAAATTCATTCATAACATTTATTCGGGAGACTAACTCTAAGCATATTTTATATATAATCGATAACGGATGTTGACACACCTTTCATTAGCTATAAAATGGATGGAAACCAAAATTGAAATTACGGTTTTATTTTGTTAGTATACGTTACACTTTATAAATCATCGCCTTATATCCCTTGCAATCTCGTGATATTTATTGCTTCCGTCCTTTTTTCACACGTTCGTAAATGCTTTTAGTTTAATAGAATCTGAGACTAACATTTTTCAAAACGGCTCGTCGAATCAACCAAAAATATATGAAATGTCTTATCTTAAGTTTTTTTTAACCGACTTCCAAAAAGGAGGAGGTTATAAATTAGTCTCCAATTTTTTTTATGTATGACGAGTGATTATTCAAAAACGGCTTGGGCAATTTTGATGATTTAAACTACATTATATTAAGGAACATTACCGAAAGGTCCCATATGATTGTCTATAACGTGAGATTTACGGTTTTCTAGAAAATCAGAAAAAAAAAGTAAATAAGGGACTACATTTCAGCGATTTTCATGAATCTTCACTGTTTTCTCTAAAACTGCTCACGCAATTTGAATATTATAAATAGTATTGTAGAAAGATATGTTCCAGCTTGATTCCTTACATTTTTTCTATAACGTAAAACATACCATTTTTCAGAAAATCGAAAAAATATATGCACAAAAACTGTAAACATTATAGTAAATGTCAAATTTTCATCATAAATATCTAGTTTAAATGTCAAGGTATGCCATGAAAGTATGTCGTACAGGGTGTTTGTAATGATTTTCATTTTGATGCTTTTAAAGTCAGTTTATTTTAGATACGAAGTTAAGTTACAGTCTCATGAAATTGCATAAAATATTTCATTAGCTTATTAAAGTATAATAAAATAAAATAAGAATAAAAATTAGAGAGGGAGAAAAAGATAAGCATACGCATACGAATAATTTGAATTGTACCTTAAATCCGATAAAAAAGAAGATATGTCTGAGAATAGTGATTGATTGCACACGGTTTCTACACTGTTTTCATTTTCAGTCAGCTGAAGTCGGTTCTTTTTTAAATATAAATTATAGTCTAGTATGGTCTATTTTTAGTTGTTTTCTAATTCTCGCGAACTAAATAAGTACTCACTAATTTGCAGATTTATTAACCGACTTCCAAAAAAGAAGAGGTTATCAATTCGTCGCGTATATTTTTTTCGCTTTTTTTTGTATGTATGTTACCTGATTTCTTCTCCTGTGGTGCACCGTTTTGAATGAATATGGTCTTGTTTAATGGAGTATATATCCGGATTGGTGAAACTTCAAATTTTGGAAAAGAATTCTATTGATAAAGTGATAAAATTTGTGAATGAACACATGCGTGCATGGAAATCGACCAATATCCCTAATATTTTAGTCGATTTTTCGATAACTCGTTATGGATGTGTATAGCTTTTTAACGTTTAATCTATTAAGGAAGATCTTTAGATGATCCCATATACTTTTGTGCAACTTGCAGTTTTGCAGAAAATCGCTGAAAATTCCAAAATTCTTATCAAAAATTTCATCGAAATGACATAACGGACATTTCCTCATAAATATTTTAATTCCAACGTAATAGTGCGGTAATTTTAGGCACTGGAAGTTTTAATTACGAATTTGAAAATTTTCTATGTACATCTCAAGCATATAGGTAGTAAAGCATAGTATTTTCGGTTCCTTAAATTAATCAGTACCAGGCGAAGAAGGTGCTTTTGGTTGCCACATTCTCCCGGCCTAATAGAAAATTCAGTAACAACACATGTCAAACTTTAAACTACTATTTGATGCGTTTATAGACAGGGTGTTTAGTTATAGCAAACAAAATCACAAAGTAAAGTGGTAGGAGTTGCATTTATATGTAGAGTGAAATATAGGACGGACTAGAATGATAGTGGTCCGTAGGCAACCGTATATACAGGATGGTTGGAATATAGGGTGGACTGGACGTTTGGTGGTATAAAAATGTTGGAAAAAATGTGAAATTAAAATTATATAGGGCGATTAAAAAACTGTTATATGATGTGGACATAAGCAAATCATATACAGGATGGTTGAAATATATGCAGGAGTTGCATTATATTTATACAGTGTGATTAAAAAAATATTTCTTTTAGAGCCCATAAGAAGTTGCATAAAGTGTGAAGAAATTAATATTACACAGGCGATAATATAAAATGTTACAAATTAAATAATTTATGGGGTAGTCCACAAGGAGTTATATACTATGGGTTAAATATAGGACGGATTTGCCTCCGTAAATATGGGATGGATTCTACTCCGTCCTATAGTTTACAGAAGGCAGCTAACAAATTTATGCTTGTCCGTGGACAGTCGTATGTACAGGATGGTTGGTACATAGGTTGAAGTGTAAATATATTTTGGGCTTATTAAGTCAACGCGTACTAGTACATTTTGTTCGTAAAGATTTACTTGTCAATTACCTGGTTCTGTCTATTAATATTATACATACAAAATAAAAAATAAAGAATGAAAACTACCTGAGTTAAAAAAAAACTAAAAACTTGAAAATAAAACATTAAAAAAATATATAACCGACTTCTACCTATAACTAAAAAGCTAAAAATAATTATAACAAAATACAACTCTAGCAAATAAATAACAAATTCAATGTTGTTAGGTACCTACCCAGGAAGTAAAAAATGTAAATATTAAAAGGTGGTCATTCTGTACAAATTTAATTACCTACCAATCTGGTGTATATTTTTGAAGTCGGTGCCAAGCAACAATCAAGTTTGATGAATTAGTAGATAAGTATGCAATGAAGGAAGTACCCAAAATTGTTGATAATGGTCTTATGAAAATCCCCACTTTGTAATAGAATGTTGTGATCAATATTCATTTAAGACGACTGTCTGGTGTAGGTATCATAATTTGGCCTTAAGAATTAGACGAAATATGTGGTATCAACTTGATGGCCCAATTTAACTCAATTAGATTTTTTCCTCTGGGGTTACTTTAAACAAATCGTTTATAAGCAGATACCATTAAGAAACATTTAACATTTGGAAGACACAACCCAGAAGTGTTGTGCTAATATAAATCCCCAATTTGTGGAAAAAACTACAAAGGATGTCAGTAGGAGAACTATTATTTGCATTGAGAGGAAAGGAGATCTTACAGAAATGTAGACGGATGTTTAAATTCTTCATATAAAATTGTTAAATAATTTGTTCCTGTATTTCGTAGTGTTTTGTCATTTTAAAACGTTGTACCTTAGGTCTATATTTAATAGTAGTATTTTATATAAACTGTAATATTAAAATACAGTCAATAGTTATGAGTACAATCTTTTTTCAGTTGTGTTAAACATGGCCAACTTCAGAAACTAATTAAATTTAAGCATTCTTATTGTTGTAATTATTCAAATGACTTAGTCTTCGCGAACAGTTAATAGAAAACGAATAGATACCTAAAATTATTCAAAATCTTTGTGTTTATAATTTATTTACCATTAAAAAATATATCTGCACATATTTAAAAAAATGGTGAAATTATTAAAAGATTGCAACAGACATGTCAAAATTTTAATATTGAACTTTCGATGGCTAAAATTTGGGCACATAATACGTAAAATGCAAATAAAACCAAATTATTTAAGCTAAATTTTTGGCCAAAAATTGCTATTTTCTGTCATTTTTTGAGAAAACATGTAAATGGTTAAGTCAAATTTTACCTAGATTTATTTAAAAAAAGTTCTCCATATGTTGCGGATTTTAATGGTCTCAATGTATTATATGGTTAAGAAATGCTAGAAAATAATTGTTTTATAGGGTAGCCCACAAGGAGTTGCATTTATATGATAGTTGAAATATAAGTTGGAGTAGAACTATTGGTAAAAATAAAAACTGTGGCCCATAAGCCGTTGCATATACAGGATTGTAGAAGTATAGGGCAAAATAGAATTATAGTTATACATGGTTGAGATATATTACTTAATGATGTGGATATACTATAAACAGTGTCTCAATAATTGTTAAAAAATTGAAATTAAACTGACTAATTTCGTATTGCGAAAAAGTATTATACACAGCAAATGTCCAATTATTTGGATATATGTACCTACAATTTTGATCAAACCTTGAATTTCAAGGGTGAAGCTCGGTCACCTAGGTACTATCAATATAGAGTGCGTTGCCTAAACTATTAGATAATCTTGATATTCGAAAACTTAACTACGGAGCAGCACGGTTTGGTTACCAGAAGGTACATACATAGTGTAATGTTTTTCTTTTCACAACCAGGTTCAGATCAGTTCTTGGATTTATTTAAAAACACAGTCCAACTCACTCTAATTTATTTCCACTACTTTAACACATTTTATATTCACAAGAACAATTTATATTTATCTTAACTACACAATACGACCGTCGAAAACTGAATGCCTCCTGTCGCCAGCTGTCCATATTTATATATTTCTCTCCGAATTGTCAGGTAAGTCCACGAACCATCGGGAAACTATTTTCATGTTCTGGAAGCTTTAAGGGAATTCCCAGTAACGGCAGCGGTCGGCCTGTTGAGAGACGAAACATTTCGGATCCCCAAAAGTATCGGAATAATGTCCCTTCCACGAATTGGTTGATGACCGATTGCACCAGCTGTCGGATGAATTCTCGTAACATTGCCCCCTCCTTGAGACCATTTCGTCCCGGAATGTCCCAGAATCCTTCCTGGTGTGACAATATTTGCAGGACTCTCCATTTCGACAACGTGAAGTTTGGTGGAAGTAACAGTCAACGGTCTTCGAATCTGGGCTGCGAGTATTGAAACAGCATACCAGGATGTCGATGCCACTGAATCGAAAGATTGTTTCCATCATACTTCTCACCACCCTCCAATTCAGTCCACCCAACCCGCAGGCTATCTTTGGGACCGCCAATTTCATCAGATTCTTCTCCATCATCACATTCCTCAATTCTACCAGAGTCTTCCAAAGATCGCTGTATGTTGGCTTGTCCTGCGAGAATGTTTTCGTTACCAAATAAAAGATGTCTCTGGTACCCACTGGTTGTTTATCTTCGAGATGAAGGACCTTCCCTACCACTGGATCTTGCTCACGTAGCTTCTGGAACTGGCCGTACTTTTTGACAAACACCTTTGCTATTCCTCTGGACATCCGGAGATCTCGAGCCACACAATGAGCCAGGGCATATTGTATGGGTACCTCAAACAGGTCTCGGGGTTCCTCTCTCGTTAAGTCGTGCTGCACTTTCTGCCCATCAGAGTACAGTGCCATAAACTGCTCGAAGGTCATCTCGTCATCGGGTGGTTGGATGCTGCGGACATGGGCTTGGTCAACTTCGCTGTCATGACTTCCGGCATAAGGGGCTAACCTGTTGAAATGTACCACCTTTGGTTTTCCCCGAGGTAGCTTCTTTATCCTGTAGACAACATCGTTGATTTTCTTCACAATTTGGTAAGGCCCCTCCCAAGATCTCTGTAGCTTGGGCGAATATCCACGACGACGTTGCGGGTTATACAACCAAACAAGATCATCAACTTAGAATTCTCTGCCCTCCTCTTTGATGTCGTAGGCTCCCTTCATTCGGGCACTGGCATTCTCGAAATTTAACCGGACTCGTTCATTGATGTCGTTCATCTTTTGACGTAGCTGGCTGACATAGTCTTTACTTGTGGTCTCTTCTCCTGGGGGATATCCAAACTTCAAATAGCATGGTAGTCTTAATTCTCGTCCCATGATAATACTGGCAGGGGTCTGACCCGTGGACTCGTGCACAGACGAACGATATGACATTAGAAACAACTACAGATACTGGTCCCTGTCTCTTTGATGGTCAGAGACTACCTTTGACAAATGGCGGTTAATGGTTCTATTCATCCGTTCTACCATTCTATCGGATTGCGGGTGTAATACTGTCGTCCGTGTTTTATTGATCTTCAAGAGCTTGCAGACGTCTTGGAAAAGAGTAGACTCGAACTGTCTACCTTGGTCTGAGTGCAACTCCACGGGAACACCAAAACGACTGCTCCATTCCTTGACAAGGACATCAGCAACGGTCAAGGCTTCTTGATTCGGTAAGGCATACGCTCCGGCCCATTTACTGAAATAGTTCATCACCACCACAATGTATTTATGGAAATGGACCGCACCGGACTTCATGGGAGCTTTTTGTCGCTTCTGAGGCCCATTACTTGTTGCACAAACCGTACATTTCCAGCACCACTCCTTAACGTCTACTTGGCAGTTTATCCAATAGAAGCGTTCTCTCAACTTCCCCAGGGTTTTCGTTACTCTCAGATGTCCTCCAGTTGTACCATCATGTAGTTCTCGTAAAACCTCTGGTCTCCTATTTCTGGGAACTACAAACTGTTTTCTGTCGTTTCCCTCCTCTGGAGTTTCCAGGACGCGCTTGAGAAGTCCATTTTCCAGGATGAGGGAGTTCAACTTAGCCCAGTATGACTTTATGGTTGGTAAGTATCGGGAAACCGTTTTTCTTTTTAACCAAGACAACTGGAGAAGCCCAAGAGCTATTGGATGGTTCAATAACATCTTCCTCCATTTCGTGGACTATCTATCGGCTTCTTCTCTTTTGGCTAAGGGAAGTCTACTCGCCGACTGTAGAATAGGCTGAGGGTATTAATTTTATGTTTCACCAGGTAAGTCCGTCCTCTTTTTCTATTTCCTACATCGAAGATATCCTGGTAGTTTCTGACAATGTCCCTCAATTTTGCTTTCTGGTTTGGTTTCAAATTCTTGGATGAATCGGTGATGAGTCTTTCCAGTTCCTCAGACAGCTTACCTGGTGGTATTTCTGCATGCTGTGTGCTTCTGACTACAGAATAAACTGTTGAACAATGGCCCAAAGTTGTTCCTTTCTTTAGCACAACCGAGTAATGATTCAGGTTCAGTACTTTTACTGGCACAATCTCCTTGGCCCGAAACAGTGTCTTCTCCAGCGCGACTCCTCTGCCTACATTTCCGTCGTTAAGTTCGGGATCAAACATCATCACTGTTCCAGCTTTAGCTTTTCCATCTAAGCAAGCATCTACAATGATTTCAGCTCTTTCCGGAACATTTACATCCTCTGCCAAGATTGCTCCAAGCATTATGTCGTCTTTCCCATGAAGCACCACTTCTTCGTCATTCACTCGCAGAATTCCATCTTTAAAGTTTAACTGGAATCCCTTGGAGCTCATGATTTGGTCTTTGTTGTCCTCCACTAATGCCCTATGTTGGAATGCTGTATTTCCCAAGACCATTTCAACCTCTATTTCACCATGGACATTCGCTGCTTCTCCTGTCGCTGTTCGCAGTTGCTATTTTGTTGGTTTTATCATCGTCTCTAAAACGATGTTGGGCCTTATAACTGTTTTTGTCACACATATCCTGCAGCATTGCACATTGCTTCTAATTAATAAAGCCATCTACAAAGTCACTGTTAACGTGGTTGCGTAGCGAAGCGACATATGCGTAGATAGTTGGGGCTTGTTGGCTACAGGTCGACGATGGCCCCTTCACATCGACCCTCTTTAGTTTTCCGACGAGGAAGTCGGGCTTCCGCTGCCATCCTTGCAACGACTTCTTATGTGTCCTACCTTACCACACTCCCAACATCTCAGTTGTCTTTTCTCGGTAAGGACTTTCGCTATTATCTTTCTTACCGAGGCTTCATAGTATCCGCCATATTCGGATTCTCCGTCAACGATTCGAACTCTGACTTGACCTCTGCAGGTATTTTTCGCAGCCTCGAATTGTAGAGCTCGAGCCAGTGCATCCACTAATTGAGTCGGTCGAGCTAGGGTCAATGCTTGTCTGGCTTCGTGGTCCCGAAGTCCATCCAAAAACGTTTGCACTGCTAACCTTTCAATTACATTTTCCGGTGTGGCTGGATATGCAAGGCGAACCAGACGGGCAATATCAGCTTCGAACTCATGTAGGGATTCACTCGCTTTCTCGTGGCGGTTTTTCAGTTGAAAGTGATAAACGTGCTCCAAATGGGATTTTCCATACCTCAGTTCTAAATGTTTGACCAGTTGATCGTAATCTTCTTGCTCAGAGGTATTCAACGTTTGCAAAATATCTGTTGCGTCCCCTCTTAAGGCAACGGTTAATGCTATTGCCTTCTCCTCTGCCAACCATCCGTTTAGCTTTGCTGCAGCCTCGAATAATTAGCCCATGACGATTTTCCATCAAATTGGAGAGGTTTCATTTTGCGTCTTGTCCCCTCGAGGCCACTTTTCGAATCCATTACTTCTGGGATGTTTCTGCTTTCGATTTTTGATTGCGTTTCGTATTGTGACTACCTGTTCTCTTATTTTGCTGATCTCACGCTCCATTATCTGGTTTAGCTCTTCTATCCGCGTTTCATTTTAGACTATTGTCTGCCTTAGGTTTTCCATCCGAGCTTCATTTTCAAATATTCTCTCTTCGAGCAGTTCTGAATTTTTCTGTACCATGCTTTTGAAATTTTCTTCTAAGGATTTAGAATTTTCTGCCAATTTATCTTCTAGGGCTTTAGAATTTACTTGTAATTTTTCAACTAATTTATCTTCTAGGGATTTAGAATTTTCTTGTAATGTTCCTAGAATCTTAGAATTTTCTAGCAATTTGTCTCCTAAGGTTTTAGAATTTTCTACTAATTTATCTTCAAAAGACTTAGAATATTCTAGCAATTTGTCTTGTAATGTTTCTTTTAAACTTTCTTCCATTTTTTTAAATAGCATACTCATGTCTCCATTGCCAGAAACTTCAAACAAATAAGTATCGGGATCGTTACCTTCATTGATTAGGGCATCTCGTAGCCGTTGTATTACTTTTCTTCCCACTAATTTCTAAATCCATTTCCTCAAGTTCTCTTTTTAAGTCCGTCACTTTCAATTGGTCCAAATTCACTCTTTTAAACATAGTCAGTATATTTATTTTTCACTAAAGTTCCACAAATACACCGAACACCTGACACCACTGTAAAGTTTTTCTTTTCACACTCGGGTTCAGTTCAGTTCTTGGAATTATTTAAAAACACAGTCCAACTCACTCTAATTTATTTCCACTACTTTAACACAATTTATATTCACAAGAACTATTTACATTTATCTTAACTGTACAATACAACCGTCGAAAGCTGTCCATGTTTATATATTTCTCTCCGAATTGTCTGGTAAGTCCACGAACCATCGGGAAACTACTTTCATGTTCTGGAAGCTTTAAGGGAATTCTCAGTAACGGCAGCGGTCGGCCGAAACATTTCGGACCCCCAGAAGTATCGGTATAATTTCTCTTCCACGAATTGGTTGATGGCCGATTGCAACAGCTGTCGGATGAACTCTCGTAACAATAGCAATTGGTTACAATATTTTATTAAGTGGATTTGGAATGATGAAAGGATCACTGTTATTAATCCTTAAAAAATAAGTAGGTAAATAGAAGATCTTCAACAATTTAATTTGAATGTTTTTCCAAATATTGACACATAAAAAACCCAAATTGCCGCTTTCTGAAATACAGTTGTGGCATCTAGTATATTTATGAATTCTTGGGAATAACCACCACAGCTAGAGAACATAAGCTTTATTCGCGGTAACAATTCGTTATCGATTCATTACTGATCGCATGTGCAGTTGCAATAAAAGCATTCGCGGTACAGAAATTACTGAACTGGTAGTAACAATTCTGTGTTCGCGGTGAAGGAAAATTCGATTTACCATTGATTCTTAACCAGATTATCAGTTCTTGAATTATAGCTAGGATTCCTCGTTCTGACATGCGCGTTTGAATAATTTTTACTCGAAATTATTAAATTGTCATTTCGTGTTGCCTACACCGGGAATTTTATTTATTGTTAACTGTTTTTACGTTTGGACTTTAAAATTGTTGGGAAGATCTATTCGCATTTATACGATAATAAATTATAATTTTTATCTGTACGCAGAGTTTGTTTCTATTTTATTTAGAATATTTGTCGAGATGGACCACTTATTTTCAAGGGAGGAGGATTTGGAAGAACTTTTGGAAATTGTGAGTGTTCCAAACACCATTGATTATTTTGACCATATTGTGCCAGAATTTAATAACCATCAGTTTCATTTTCGGATTAGTGGTGAAAGTGTGGAAGCAAATCGTTTCGCCCTGTTAGAATATTCAAACCTCTACCATAAATAGCAGTAGCAAAATGCAGACTGGCTCATTTAATTGACAAATACCTACGTATTTATATAATTTGACAGCATAGAAGAGTAGGTATATGAAATTTCTAGGGTACTGAATTAGTTCCAATGGCATTCGCTGTACACAAGTATCTTTTAGTAGTTCTGAATCAGGCTTGCGCACTTGAGTAGAACTGAGTTGATAACGAATTGGTTCAGAATTGTTTTCCGCGAATAAAGCTATAGAATAGGTAAAAGTGACTAAAGCGTTGACATTTAAACTCATGATTTTGAAAAAAATAAAAATATAGTGCAGCACCCATGCTTTTTTATAAAAATAATTTAAATGTGAAATGTACTTGTAAAAGAGGCGCCAGAAATAAAAATAAAACTTTACAAACTAATCCAATATTAAATGCAAGAATTATCAAGAAATAAAACTTATTAATAGTTTTTAATAAGTAGATCACGACAAAATTTTCAGGGAAAAAGTCTATCCTACAATCTACCTTTGGTTTATACAATATACGCAGTATCAAATGCTTTCTAATATGGTATGTAAAAACTAAAAATTATTCCATTTCAGTGAATGCAATAAACTGACTTTTATCGATTAACCATAATTCAAACGCATTACATTACATTTATTGAGGCATGCGAAAAATGTCAGTTAAATTGTTTGAAAAGATGGATAGTGGTCGTTATATTGGAATATGTGTCATCATTTATTCTGTGTGAAAACGTTCACTACACAATAATACGGATAAAATAGCAACGTGGATAGAGGTTTGGCCCGAATTTTCTAGGTCAGCTCAAATGGAAAATCAATGATTAGTTCCAGTAAGAAACTCTGTTTCCTTACAACACTATCGCTAAACGTTTACCTTTATAAGTTAAAAATTGAAAAAAATTTATAGCGTAATCTGTGAAATGGTCTTTATTACATACCGATTTTTTAACTAAATGAACTTATATCTATGTGTATATAGCAGTACACAATGCAAAAAATTATGTTTAGATGCTTATAACTGAACGGATTTGGAAAAACCTTAACAGACAGATAGTTTAGAACCTGGTTTTACACATATGATCCCGCTATGTGAAATGGCTTAAGGAGTGTTATCAGTTTAAGCGTTACTAATTCCTATTTTCGTATTAATATTACACATTTGATAGTATTCCATTGAAATCTTATATTATTTGGGGCTTAGCGTGCAAAAATCAATGAAAGAATAATTTTCATTACTTGTTTGTTCAACTTTTTGTTCTGTATTAGGGTTTTAAAGCGATACGAAACTAACACTATGCCCAGTACTAATAAGTATTGTTATATACTCCGTGGGTTCAATTAAAATTTAAAAACTAATATTCACTACCACTTTCTAGAACTTTTATTTACATCAAATATATACAACAGCTGATTCGAATATCATAGTAACAATTCTAAATAAGCTCTTCACTGCACAAACTAACTGCCACGATTATGGGTCGCTCCTTTCAAAACCTTCATCGAAAACTCTCGACAATCCATCAATTCTACCGCTGCCGAACCATTTCGAGAACAATTTTTTTGTCCTAAACGCGATCGATGTCGTACTGGAATGAAACCAGGGCCGGCTTAGGGAAATTTCGTTACACCGCCCCCCCTTTAATTCTGATCGTCCCGGTCAGAAACATCCTCTCCATGGTAGGGAGCGAGTGGACCTAAATGGACCACCTTCAACTTAGCCCTGGGGTTTCGACGGATCCGGTAGACGACGTTATTAAGCGTCTTGACCACCTAGTATGGACCATCCCAGGCGGGTGTAAGCTTTGGGGATTTACCCTTGCTCCGTTGGGGATTGTACAGCCAGACTTTGTCCCTCTCCTGGAACCCGATTGAATTGGCCTTGAGGTCGTATCGCGTCTTCATCCGGTCACTGGTGGCCAACATCTGAGAACGGGCTAATTCGTGTATTGCCAGCATGTTAGGTCGGAGCTGGTCGGCATAATCGTCGATGTCTTGGAAAGGTTCTTCGGGGAAGCCAAAAGCCAAATCGCAGGGTGATCGCAGCTCCTTTCCGAATAGGACCCTGGCTGGAGTCAGGCCTGTACTATTATGTACGGCTGAGCGATATGCCAACAGGAATAAGGGAATATGCTCATCCCAATCACGCTGGTTATTACTGACGACCATGGATAGGTGTTGTTCCAAGGTCCTGTTGAATCTTTCCACCATTCCGTTTGACTGTGGGTGCAATGGTGTTGTTCTCGTTTTCCTGATCCCCAACATCGTGCAGACCTTCTGGTCTGAATGTAGTTCCATCGGAACGCCAAACCTGCTGAATAATTGTTCTACTAGCACCGTCGCTACCATGGTTGCCTCTTGGTTAGGTGTCGCATATGCCTCAGGCCATTTGCTGAAGTAATCCATTGCGACCAGAATGTATTTGTTCCCCCTCTCAGACTCGGGAAACGGACCGCCGACATCGATAGCAATTCTCTCAAATGGGACGACCACATTGTACTGCTACATTCTGCCCTTGGTCCGGGTCTTCGGGCCCTTACTGGCTGCACAGGTGTCACATTACCGGCACCAAGCTCTGACGTCTTCAAAATAATTTACCCAGTAGTATCGCTGGCGAACTTTGTCTAGGGTTTTGTTCATGCCCAGATGGCCCCCGGTAATCCCATCATGTACTTCAGTCAGGATAGCTGGTACATTTTTCTTAGGAACTACCAGTTGGGACTTGGTTTCTCGGCCATCGTTGCTTTCCCAAACTCGCTTGAGCATTCCATTTCTACTTTTAGAAAGTCCCATTGGGCCCATAACGATTTCAGCACGCCCGAGTATCTAGCTACCTCGTACCATCGTGGCCTGGGTGCCCCTCTTGTTTTGAGTGACAAGATTGGTTCAATGTCTGGATCAGCCATTTGGTCTTGGATGCACTATTCCGTTGTCCAGTCTTCATTGGCCTGCACTCGGATCTGTCTGAGGGAGATACCCTCTCGCTGTTCCGTCTTCAGACAATGTCCGCATTCTGCTCTACAGGGTCTTCTGGATATTATTATGCATTATTGTGCAAACGGCCGGCACGATGTTCCACCTTGAAATCGTATTGCTGTAGTTTCTCCATCCACCTGGCCAGTTGTCCTTCCAGTATCTTCATGTCCAGCAGCCATTTGTGGGCGGCATGATCTGTTCGGATTAAGAAATGACCATAGAGGTATTTGTGGAAATGGTCTACAGCCCTTATTATTGCAAGAAGTTCTTTTCTGGTGACGCAATAATTTCTTTCCGGTTTCGAGAATCCACGGCTGTAGTACTCGATCACCCTCTCTTCATCATCTTGCAACTGGGATAGGACGGCCCCCAAACATGTGTTGCTGGCGTCGGTGTCTAAAATGAACTTGCCGGACTGTGTAGGAAAGGCTAGGATTGGACTGGAACATAGTGCTGCCTTCAGTCGCCTGAATGATGTTTCGCAATCCTGATTCCAACGGAAAGTCTCTTTCTCAGTGGTCTGCCGATGTAAAGGCGCGGCAATGGTGGCAAATCCCTCAACAAATCGCCTGTATTAGGAACAGAGGCCTAAGAAGCTTCGAAGCTCATGCTTGTCTCTTGGGACTGGCCAATCACGGATGGCTTCTATCTTGTTTTCGTTGGTGCGGATTCCTGACTCGAAACGACGTGGCCCAAAAACTCTACTTCTTTTTGGAACATGGAACACTTCTTCGGATTGAGTCTCAAGTTGGCATTATTAATTCTGGAGAATACTTCGTCCAGGTTCTTCAGATGGTCGTCGAATGTCTGACCCATGACTAGAATGTCGTCGAGGTACACTAAGCACATCTTCCATGTTAACCCGCTCAGTACATACTCCATTAGCCTCTCAAATGTAGCGGGTGCATTACATAACCCAAAGGGTATGACCGTAAACTGAAACAGCCCTTTACTGGTGGAGAACGCTGTCTTCTCTCTGTCGTTTGCGTGTAGACCAACCTGCCAATATCCACTTTTTAGGTCTAGCGTGGAGAACCAACGGGAGCCTGCTAGTGTAGTCCGAGTGTCATCGATTCGGGGTAGTGGATAGCTGTGTTTCTTCGTGACGTCATTCAGCTTTCTGTAATCGGGTGATTCCATCCTTCTTTTTAACTAGCACGACGGGAGCAGACCATGGGCTGATGGATGGCTCAATAACTCCATTTTGTAACATGGACTCGATGTTTTCCTCTACTGCCTGTTGTTGCCCCAATGGTAGTCGTCTAGGTGGTATTCTGATGGGTTGAGCCTTTCCGGTATCTATTCGATGCTGGGTGAGGTTGGTGCGACCGGTGGTTCCATCTTGACTGTTAAAAATTTGCCAGTGCTTTGTGATAAATTGCTTGGCTTTCTTCTGGTTCTCTGATGTCAAGTGTGTCAAATGGTCAGCAAACTGTTGTATGAACTCTTTACTGGGCCCTGTCTCCTTCACCGACGTCTGGTACTCTTCTTCGTAATTGATGATGGTCTCTACTAGCTCGAAACAAGCTATTTCTTGACCATTGGCAATTCTGATGTCGTGGTTGCACAAATTCGTGATTCTAATTGGTATATCTCGTCCGGTTTTAACTATAGCCCGTCCAACTAAGTAGTCATGAGCTAAATGTACGGGCTCCACCATTCCAACTCAGCTCCCAGGATTGCTGTCTAGCTGTCCATGAATAATCTGTTCCGTTCGACCGGGAATTCTGGCTGAGGATTTTGCTACAATTTTTATGGAGGTCGCTGAGCTGTTGACGGGCCGTGTCAACACAAATTCTTCATTTAGGAACCGAAGAAGATCATATCTCGTGTCGAACATAAATCCTTGCTGGCTGATTAGGTCCATACCCAGTATAACACCCTTATGCTGACTGGCTGACGGTCCCTGGACATGTGGCTGTTCTGTTGGTTACCCCTGGTCGGTGATCGTTCAGGTAGCCTCACTCGACAATCACGTTGAAAGTGCCCTGTTCGTCCACAACGGTAACATGCTCCTCTGGTGCCAGTTCTTTGTGACCGTTCTAATAGTTTATTCATACCGGCCAACAGCGCTTGAAATTGTGACTGAATCTTCCTGGTTGAAGGAAACTGCTCGCACCCTCGGTTTGGACATGTTCATGACTGCCTGTACTTCCAAGGCCCGAAGTAAAGCTTCATTACTTTTCTTGGCGCCACTCAGTCGTAAATTTCTTTGCACTTCCACATCTCTGATGCCGTTTATGAAACTCTATGTGGCCAACTGGTCTCTTTTGTTTTCTCTGGCAGGTCTGGGTAGGACAAGTGTACTAACCGTCTAATCTCTGCTTCGAATTCTTGGAGGCTTTCACCGGATTTTTGCGTTTTTCCATTGAGTTGGACTTGGTATACCTGGCTCAAAGATTGATTGTCGTATCTCTTGTCCAGAACGGCGATGATTTTGTCGAAATTGCCTTGTTTATCGACTGGAATGCGTTGAAGGAGTTCTAAGGCCAGACCTCTTAAGGAAATTTCAAGAGACGTAGATTTTTCTTGGTTATCCCATCCATTAGCTGTAGCCACGGCTTCAAATTGCCGTTTATACATGGGCCAAAATGAACTGTCATCAAATGTGGGTGGTTTGCTAACGGAACCTTTGGTACTCATGGTGTGCTGGTATTTTCCTGGCTGTAAGTCCTGCTGCATTTTTTAAATTTCTGTTTCTACCTTGTTTTGGATGGCACTGATTTTATCTTGAACTGTGTTTTGAATAGAACTGATTTCAAACTTTACCTGGCTTTGGATGGAACCGAGGTCATCTACTTTGGTTTCAAGAGTGTCCACGGTATTCTTTATGGTCTTAATGTCATCATTTATATCTTTTATGTCTGACTCAACTATTTGCATTCTGTCATTAACTGTTTCATTAAGTTGTGCTACTATTTGCATTAATTGTTCAAATTGCAGTTGTCTTTTCTCTTCAGTTTCGTGTCGTTTTAATTCAATTTGATCTTGTTTCTCTTCAAATACTTTAAAATCATTTTGTCTCTGTTCATCTAATAATTTAAATTCATTTTGTCTTGTTAATTCAAATAATCCCTAAATTAAATTTTGTTGTTCGCTTTTCATCGTAGTGACAAGATTTTCTAATTCTATTTTACGTTTTTCATCAAAAGATTTTACTTTTGTTGAATTTCTTCTTGATGTTGTTTCTCCTTCTTGTCACGTTTTTCCAGAATCTGGGTAATTCTGTTTGAATATTTTTTTGTAGTCTCGTCCATTTTTTCTTTTTCCATACTTCGGGTTTCCATAAATCAAATTGCGATTTCTACTTCACTTGATCCTTCACCAAATCACCAAATTTGTTATATACTCAGTGCTCTTCGCTGCAGTAACTAACTGCTGCGATTATGGGTCGCTCCTTTTAAAACCTGCATCGAAAACTCTCGTACAATCCATCATCAATTCTACAGCTGCCGAGCCATTTCGAGATCAATTTTTTTGTCCTAAAAGAAATCGATGTCATACTGGAATGAAACCAGGGCCGGCTTAGGGAAATTTAGGCATGGTTTTCCCGCATTTTTTCAATCTTTTTATAAGAAAGATTTTAATGAATGACACTGCAATATTGTTAACAAACAGTTATAAGCTTTACTCTCCACAAAAAAACTTCTGAAATTATTAGTTATAACTTCTGATCAGAGTGTACCTGCGCCTCCAACAGAAGAATAATAATCATAATAATAACGCTATGCGTCGGAATTTCAAATAAAGACTCAGTGGGACATGAACAACACACGAACTGTACCAATTGTTATGCCAACGACTGGAGTAGTCCCAAAACATCTATTAAACAATTTAAAATACCTCGGTCTGGACGAACATCTTTACTAACAAATGCAGAAAGGCGTCCTGCTAGGAACAGCCCGGACGGTCAGGAAATCCATGGGAAACTGCCGCCACGACTCCAACCACGGGCCTGAAAACCTGGCAAGGGCTCCCACAGAGCTAAACCCTTTTGATATCTAGGACATCTGGGGTTTAGTGAATTTTCCCCTAAAGGCACGCTGTGCTTGCCTTAGAGGGAGTGTGCTGCCATACATTGTATGATCAAGTCCCGTGTGGTGGCGGGTTAGAATAGCACCATAGTATCCACCGCCTGTCGTATGAGGCGACTAAAGGGGAAGCTGTTCGCTGACCCACTAGCTAGCGTTCCATCCTTCCCCACAACCCACACGGCATGGTCTGATTTTTTAATCATTATTCTTCCTGCCGACAAACGGCAAAGGTTACGCGAACGTTCTTCTCAACACTAAGGACTATATTCACAAGATGAATTTACTACTCCACACTCCAGACTACGAAATTATTAATAATAATCATACTACTTATTTAGAGAAATAGACCAAAGAAATCATCGAAAGAACACATCTTCCTCTTGACGTCAAAAAGATCATCACTCCTCGTGAAAAATCATCTAAAATTCTGAACATTTACGGACCACCCAAGATTCATAACTCGGACATTCCTCTTAGTTGTATTGCCAGTTCGGTACAACCTCCCACCCAAGAATTAACCCAGTACTTAGCCAAAACCCTTCAACCCCTAGCCGAGCACCCTCATACGTAAGGAACACTTCTTCCTTCTTAGATATGTTAGGCGCTTAAAGAATTCAGAAAATGATATCCTAGTTAGCTTCGATCTTGTATCTCTTTTCACCAATGTTCCTATTTTAGAAACAAAACACATCTCTTCTGATATCATCAAACTTGTACGAAACTGATCTTCTGAGACATATTTTTCACTGTGTTCAAACAAGTCCGTGGAGCCCCGATGGGTACACCTCTTTCTCCAGTGCTTGCTAACATTTTCATCGAACAAATCGAAACACAGGCCCTAAACTCGTCTAATTTAAAACCTTCCTGTTGGGTTAGATTTGTTATAGCAGACATTCATGACTTCTTTCTGCAAAATCTCAATAGTATACATACTATCATTCAATTTACAATGGTAATCGAGTCCGATTCTTCTCTCCCGTTTCTTGATGTCCTCATAACAAAAATCAACAATGATATATTCTTTCTCTGTTAAATTTCAAGTTCCCCTTCTCCTTCGGAACGATTCAACATTACTTTGTTTATGCAGCAGTAACTTAAACTACACTATATTATTTAAATTTCCAATCTCTAGCAATTTAAATTACAATAAATATTTTCTTTATCATTAATTAATGTTAAGTTGATTATATTTCTAAGGTCAACATTCTTAAGAAACATATTCAGATAAGATAATAAAATTAGATGGTGGATTATGGAAGAAATAAAAGGTAACAAGAGGAAAGATGCAAATTTATTTGTAAAATAGAACCAACTTTAAATTGTTAAAATGAATTATTTTCTGGCATACCTTGATATTTAAAAAAAAATTATGTGCCATTTTCTTTCATGTTTACGAATTTTTTAATTTATTTTTCCGATTTTCTCAAAAAAACGGTATGTTTCATGTTATAAGAAATATATGAAATCACCTCTGAATCTACCTTAATAATAATTATATGGTGCTTTTTCGCGATATTCTTTAACACAATGCAGTTTAAACTATCGAAATTGGCTAGTGTTTGATAAGCTCGTATATTTTTGAAGTCGGCTATTAATTGCTTAATAATTAAAATTATAGAAGTTAAACTAACTTAACGACAACAGAAATAAATTACGAAAGTATAAGGTAATACGAACAACTCGATTAAGGCAAACAAAACATGTAGCAGTATAAGCAGGAAACAAATTGAGATACAAAAGCTTGTTATCTTTAAAATACACTTTCAGGAAATAATGCTTAGTGTAAAATTAAATCAGAAAATTATAATGATGTGAACGATCAAATTGTTAAGGTAAACCTTAAGAACTTGTTCAAAATAAGGTTTTCATCGGAACAAGAACATAAATGTAGTAAAAAAATAATTCAGATACCACTGACTTTTGAATATGAGTTTTTCGGGAGTTTAGAAACCTGTGAGGGTACGACAATAAATAGTTGTCTGATGGTACGTGTTATCAGTTACATTAACCTCAAAAATTTCAATTATTATTTATGCATTTCAAACATCGGATTAAATATTTGAACTACTAGATATAGTTAGCGTTTACCATATTTAGGGTTCCGTATATACAATATACGGATACCCTTATAATATCACTCCGGATTTCTGCCTCTGTCACATCACAGCAATTTTCTCCTAAACTAGTGGACGGAAGAGGTGACCCGATCAGGAGTACATATCGTAAAAGAAGAAATTTTGATTTTAGGGGTACATCTGGGGGGAAAAACTAAAAAATCGACAGTTCCCCCCTTTTGATCTCCGAAACTACTGAGCCTAAAATTTTGAAAAAAAAGGAAACATAGAACGTTGCCCGAACTTAACAGGAGAAATAAGGAGAAACCATTAATATTAATTTTGGGCGGCAAATTATAGAATTAAATAAAAATTCAAAAATAAATAAATTCAAACGCATCAAGTAATCCATTAAATGAAAGGTCTCATTCTGAGGAACACAAATATATTTTTTTCATATTTAAAAAAAATCGTTAAAAAGATATTAACGAAAATATACCAAAATTTACCCACTATCATGCAATACATCAAATGAAAGGGCTCATTATGAGGAATACAAATATATGTTTTTCATATTTTTAAAATTAATTGTTTACAAGATATTAACATAAAGATATAAAAAAAAATTCATTTCTCGCTTTATTTCCGAAACCATACTACCTAAAATTTTGAAAATAATTAAGGGTACTGGGGTCACTTGAAATTTATAAGAAAAATTATTAGAAAACCCCCATAGTAATTTTAGGGACAAGTTATACAATTAAATGGAAAATAAAAATTCAATTTTCAAACGCATCATGTAATATATCAGATAAAAGGCTCATTATGTGAATTACAAATATATCATATTTTTAAATAATTTGTTTAAAAGATATTAACAAAAATATTAAACATCGACTTAATTCCCACTTTAGAAACTACACTATTTAATTTTTGAAAAATATATTTTATTTGTATTTTTAAATAATTTGCATAACAGATTTAATAATTTATAATTTAAAACTTGACCTATTTTGGCCTTTATATTCCAATCTACAGAGCCTCAAAACTCAGATAGTAGATTATAAAAGGCTTCTCTAAAAGTTTATTAGTAAAATAAAACTCTAATGTTAATTTATGGGGGCCAAATTAGAAAATTAAATACATATGTATTCTGATAAAAATCAAGCGAATCCTAAAGAAAATAAAATAAAAAGTCTATGTGTGGAAAATCAAAGTGTATATTTTTTATAAATTAAAACGCTTCCTTTAAAAGATATTAGGGTAAATACAAGAAAATGCACTCATCCCTGCTTGTCTGAAACTGGAATATTAGAATCTTGAAGGTGGTACGGAACCCTCAGTATGCGAGTCCAACTCGCATTTGAGTAAATTATTTTACATTGAAGAGATTGCATAATTCTAAATGCGCAGAAAAATTAAATGAGCAAAAAAAATAGAATCTTGTTGAAGAATATAAATTGGGGGGTTCATTATAAGAAACAAAAACTGTTGCCTAGCGTCTAATCCGAAAGTTACAAGAAATTAATATCAAACTAGCCAAGGAACAATCCCATTATCTTCTTTATAGTTTTGATAAACTAGCTGTCATGAGATTTGGAGGAGAGTGGTATTTAATGAAAAGCGAGCAGGATAATATGGTTAGTAGCCTAGGTAAAGATCTATTTAGGCAATTATTTTTTATCTAAACAAGATATATATTTAAATAAAAAGTGTTAAAAAATACAATAATCAGTATAACATTCAAATACTGGATTTATAAATTCCCGCATGAAAGTAATTTTATGATAACTGATTTTGGAAATTTAAAAACCTTTAAAATCAAAATATTTCTTTTATTATCAGGCCGTATTAAGGTAAAAACACAACAAAATTACCAATAAGTAGACCCATATAATCGGATTAAAGAAATTATTATACCGGCTTCAAGCAGTGTTGCCAACAGTTACACTCGCTCGCCACTAGAATCAACTTCTAACTAAAACCACCAGAAAACCACTAACAAAAAACCGCCCTATTGTCATAATCGCTAAATTTTCCACTAAGTACATTTTTTTGCGAAAGAAAACAGTAAGTATATAAGTAATTAGTTTCCGTTATTATTACATAATTTGAAATAAAATTACGATTTTTTGAAAACTAACAATTAACAATTTATTAAACAGATGAGGGATACAAGATTTAAGAATTAAGTAGTGAACTTGCGTCTTGGAACGTTTTACCTTAACTTAAAATAAAAATATACAAAAACTAGTACATTGATATAATTACGATAGGGAGAATGGGAGTTGCCCAATCACAATAATAATTTGGCTACACGGCGGTACAAATATTAAATTTTACCCTTAAAGTACAATTAATATTTAGGTAAATATAACGCCCTGAAAGAACGATAATCCCTATAGTATCTTTGACAATAGGCATTTGCGCCATCTCGTGTTTTATTTGTGGAACGCTGGTTCTGTCATGGCCGTAATTTATGTTTGCTGTGTTATAGATTAAAATTTAGTTATCCCATAAAATGGAAAGAAAACATCAAACCGAAAGTGCGGTGTAGTTGATTTTGAAAATATATCAAGGAAAAATCAAAACTTACAATTCTACCGTTTTCCTGGATTTCTATAGCAATAAGAGAGGAAGGAAAACATGGATTACAGCAGTTCGTCATTAAGGGAAAATAAATTAAATTTCCAAGTTTTTCATTACCAAATACATAAAATTAATCACAATTGTTGTTCCGTTAAAAAAAATAAGATTCAATAACTCTTGTTATCAGAAAAGTTAATCATGTAAATACTTCTTTTTCCAAAATAAATTGAAATTTAAGTGAACATAATTTTTAATTTTTTAATAAGTAATATTTTCTTTTAGGAATAAAGAAAAAAAGTAACTTTTTAGTTACAGGAGGGATGAAAAGCCATGGCAACCAGGAACATATTCAAGGATTTGCAGTGCTCATTTCGATAACAAAGTTTACAATTCAACTATCTTTCCTGCAATATATCAATATTTATACTCTTTTTAAATAAATAACACTTTTTATTCTCTTTTTTTTATTTCTTTATGAGCACTTCTTTATTATTAGTTATTACAAAATCTATAAATAATATATAATCAATATTCATTTCTTTGTGAATTAACATGTATATATTTGCATCTGTTGTTGCTTTATTATCCTTGTTCCAACTTGAAAATTTTATCTTGATCCATTAAAACTTCATCGTCAGTGAAATCTACCAATAAATTATATCGAATGAATAAAGTTAATTTGCTTTGCTTCATCGACTCCTGAAGATGCATTTTTTTATTGTCGTAGGTACTCTAAATCTTTCAGCCCACAAACCAGCATGATGATTTTGCTTTTTTATATACATATTACAGGAAATATAGTTGGATTGTAACTTTTGTTATGTGCATTGTTTACTTTTTTCCCAAACAATTTGACCACTGCATATCATTGAATTTGTTTCTGGTTGAGATGGATTGCCCCACTGCTGTAATTAAAAAATCTGTTTTGTTAATAGAACAACAATTAGCATTAATTGTATACATACAATAATGACTAACAATGTCGAAATCAAATATATTTACCCATGATGTCGAACTGCTGAAATTCATTTTTTCTTCATCTCTAATTGAATTATATGGAATGATAAAGTTAATTTGCTTCGCTTCATCGACTACTGAACATGCATTTTTTATTGTCGTAGGTAGTTCTTAATCTTTCAGCCCACAAACCAGGATGAAGATTTTGCTTTTTTATATACATATTGCAGGAAATATAGTTGGATTGTAACTTTTGTTATGTGCATTGTTTACTTTTTTCCCAAACAATTTGACCACTGCTGTAATTAAAAAATCTCAGTTTTGTTAATAGAACAACAATTATCATTAAATGTATACATGCAATAATGACTAACAACGTGGAAATCAAATATATTTACCCATGATGTCGAACTGCTGAAATTAATTTTTTCTTCTCTAATTGATATGGAAATACATGAAAGTGCTATAATTGTAATTTTGGGTTTTTTCTTGGTGTATTTTCACAATCAACTACACCGCACTTTCGGTTTGATGTTTTCTTTCCATTTTATGGGATAACTAAATTTCAATCTATAACACAGCAAACCTAAATTACGGCCTTGACAGAACCAGCGTTCCACAAATAAAACACGAGATGTCGCAAATGTCTATTGTCAAAGATACTTTACTAGCGTATAGGTCCAGCTTGAGTTTTCCCCATAGTTTATCAAAGTGATGATATCGACATAATTCCCAAATTACAAGCTTAAAGGAAGTTGTACCTAACTAAATAAATGTTATAACAGAGTTTAGAAATATAATAAAACTATTTAATAAATCTTTTCTAATACTCATTACAAAACATGCAAATATTGTGTTTATCAAAACCTAAAAGCATTATTAAATAGCCTATCAAATAAATGTAAATACTCTTGAAATTAAGTGTGAAGTAAAAAAATATATGTTTTCCAACCGTGTAAGTCGCTTAGTGGTTAAGTGTGATCGCTTGCCTTTTCAGTACTTAAAAATGAATTATAGTAAACGACTAGAAAAATCCACTAGCCGCTAAAAGCAATATTTTGCCACTAAAAGGAGGGTCGAAACCACCAGTTTTAGTGGAAATTCCACTAAGCTGGCAACACTAGCTTCAAGCCGGCTACATACTCATGTCGAGAACCCCCGAGAAGCCAGAATGTGATCGGTTTCACGTAGTCTCGGGCTCGCCCGGTCTCCGATAAATGTCGATATTTGTTGCCGCTTCAAAGGGTTTCTCGGTGTTGTCTTTTCTAATCCAAGAAACTCTTTAAAGCGGCAACAAAACCGACATCGACCGGAGAACAGGCGAGCCCGAGAACAAGAGGACCTGAAACCGTTCACATTCACGCTGCTCGGGTGTTCTCGGCGTGAGTCTATAGCCGGCGATTACCAAAACAAGCGAAATACACACAGGCGGATTAACCGAGCAACTAAATATTAATGAGAATGGGAGACACACCAGTTACATAGTATATTTTTAAATGCTAAATAAGATTTTGGCAAATGTACACCAATCATATAGTTCCATCCATGAAACAATACATATTAGCACAGCGACCAGTTACTAATTTTTACACGATATCAGTCTTCTCTATATTCCTTCACTGCTTTCATGGAAATACGGTAAATGTTCCTTTTTCGAATATTTTATATATCCAGTAAACTATGCATTATAAAAACAATATATATTTCTACTTCTCATAAAACTTCAATTCATTTCATATCTTTCATAACTCACTTTATCAATTTTCCAGGTTACTCCCAAAGTTATTTCTTACAATCAGTATTCATTTATTTTGTTTCCACGACTGGGTATAAGTAGCAAATTTCTACTGTTTTCTTCGATAAAATCAAGAGGTTGATAAACAGATGAATAGACGGTATTCTTAAAAGTTATCCGTTGTTTCCAGTTTATAGCTGATTATCTTTAATTCCGAAGTGAAACCACTGATATGACTGGACTATAATTGTAAAAAGTGAAAGGTATTATATTCGATAATTTTGCCTATAAAAAATACATATAGTGGCGTTGAACAGTTTCGAAGATACTTTTAAGCTAGCATAGAAGAAAAAGTTGACAAATGCATCATTTCAACTAAAGTATAACAAACAGAAAATATAACTGAAAGCCATATTTCCGCCGTTTGTGTTCTTATTTCGAGCACTTAGGAGAATTAATTTTGATTTAGTAAAAACACAAACACGTGGTGGATGCTTTTATCTTCTTGGGTTTGAAACTTTTAATAAACAACAAAGTGTTCTAAGAATGCATGTGACATTTATGACAAGAATGAAAAAGTCTTTGAAAATGTTTTTTTAGAATACCAAGAGTAATGGCGTACTTTTGAATATTTATTATTTCCGTATTACAAAACATGAAAGTATCAGGAAATGTATGTTAATCTAAGGTTTCACGTTGATTGTTTGCCTTCGGTATTCATTTTACTATCTTAATTTTAGTCTTATAGAGTTTAAACAATTTGCGACTGTTTGTTTAATAAAGTAAGTATATAAGTTTTTGAGTGGAATTATGTCATGTTCAATGATTACTTACAACTATTACCTATGAATTAGTTCAACACTGTTAATCACAAAACGGGGGCAGACCAATTTATTAATGTAATCTTGTGATAATCGTTTTCATGGGTAGGCAGTTATGGGAGCAGACGCTTCCCAAAAATAAAACTCATGTAAATAATTTTAATTTTTCACCATCACTAAACACAATCGATGTGTTGCTACTACTTTGAAATTGAATTAGAATCTCTTTTAATTACATTTGAATGTACAAATATTTAACGGCTTAGTTAGAGTATACAATAATGATTAAAAATTACTCAAATGATTGAATTGTACACAATTTAATATAGTAATATTGATACTTTTATATCGGACAAAGAAAATAATATAGTCTTCTAAATGTTATTTGTTTGTGGCATATTCTTGATTATTTATATGTTTTCTTGAGAAATAATAATATTATAGTTAGCAAACACATTGACAAAACAAATTTTTAGGGTCGCAGATAAAAATAGTATATAACTATGTGATTTCGAACTATTGATAATAAACATGAATCATATGTATGGTACTAATATATATATATATATATATATATATATATATATATATATATATATATACTCTGTATATATATTAATATATAAACTCAAAACTAAACTGAAACTGAACTTCATTTCTTTCTATGGCATCAAAAAGTCCTACATCACTGAATTGAGAATTGAAAACCCTTTTAAACCCGGAATCACACGCTTCCCATTTTCAGTTAATTATTTTTGGGGGTAGTCATGACCCCTAGGGGGTTGAAGGGGCCGGTGATTAATTTTATTCAAAAGTTTAGTTTCATATATAAAAATTGAGAAGTTTAACGATTCTAGGTTTACATTCATAATTAGGTAGAAAATGAATTTATCCGTTACTTTAAAATCTCAGTGATAGAGGTATGTATCTATCTAAAATATTTACCTAGATCAACATTTCATGAAAAATAATTCACTAGATCAACTAAAAGTCGCCTGGTCTCGACCTCCAAGGCACAGTGGTAAATAGGTCAAAACAACTCAACGTCAACTGACGCCTGCAGAAACTTATGTGTTAGCAGAGAGTACCAACTTAGCTGTCATTCATAAAGCTGTTCCGGTAGAGAATGTACCACTAATTGAGGGTTTTCAGGAATTCCGCAAAATGCGCGAACGTAAAATATTTTAAATAGTATCGTTACCAAACTCCTGGGGCTGCCTTGGTATTACTCTGTGCGTAACGGAAGATCAGGTTTTTTGATTTTCTATATGAGAGCTTTTGCTTGTTTATCAGACGTTTGTGAACAGTTTTATAAAATGTAGTACATTTTATATTTTGGGCTTGTTTATTGAATCTAGAAAGTGGAGATTTCAAGGAGTTAGAATAATGTTGCTTTGGACGATATTTTTGAAAAATAAACATTCATGTAGTATTATTTTCTCTATTTTTTCTTTACTTGAGATCACAGCTTTATTCTTATCTCATCGCAACTAGGACCTACTATATCTGAAAAATCTCGCTAACTTCGTTTAGATATAGTAAACTCGTTAAGAAACCTGCTGTTCCCAAATTCTCATAGAACAAACCTAAAAGAAATTAAACGCAAATTAGTGCTAGAGGTAGTTGAGTATGCAAAATCCTAGCGACGGCGCAACTATGACAGATTCCTATACTTAAGGCCCTAAATAATAACAAAACACATCTTGACACCAGATGAGATGGTCCCTTCCCGCTCCCTTAACATGCTCTCTTCGCCCATACAGTAAGAATAGGGAGCATACGCGTACTCTATTCAAATATTTAAATAATTACTGGGAAATTATAAAAAATCTTTTGAATTCAGTTCTATCCGACAGACGTAATAACTATGAATTACATTTATTGTCTACTCGACATTTTTTACCTTATTTTTTTTCTATGAATCACACAAATTATATTCGTGGGGTGACATTTTATTTACAAGGTATGTTATAATTTATATTTAAAAAAGAATCGACTTCAGCTGACTTAAAATAAAGACAGTTTAGAAACCGTGTGAATCAATCACTATTTTCAGACATATCTTTTTTCATCTGATTTAATTAAGGTACAATTCAATTGAAAATTTTAGCGTATTCTCTCTATCTCCCTTTTTCTCCCTCTCTCTTTCTCCCTCTCTAATTTTCATTCTTTATCTATATTTTCCAAATATATTTTAACTTTTTTAATTGTTTTATTATTTGGATCACTTTCTATAAATGTAACTTATTCACTCTATATTGCATCCACACTCTACATTCTTCTTTGTACTGGTCACTCCTATATAACTTTTGGTCTATCATTTTCTGAATCACCCTGTACAAGTACAACTAGAATTCAACTCAACACAATATTACAACGGTCCTGATATCTTTAAAACCACCCTGTAAACACAAATACAAATCCTCTCCACACTATTGACTTTTTCTATTTTTCTATTGGTTAAATTATTCCTGTATACCAATGATTTTACTTCGCCCCATATGTCTAGTATTCCATTTATGCAACTGCTCATGGTCTACCCTATATAACAAAATTCAGCTTTTTGAACCGCATTTTATGACTATAAATTTACTCTACCATTTATTTCAATCAGCCGGTATATGCAATTGCTTCCAATATTTGTTGAACCCATGTCTATAATTATACCCCGTCCTACGTCCTGTAATTCAAATATCCTAACTGCTTATGCTTATATAACAAATTTTTGATACACCCTCAATAACAATAATTTTACCCTACCCTTACTTCAAACACCTTGTCTAAGCAACGACTTATATTCCAAACTATATATCTTTTTTAAACCGCCCTGTATAACTGTAATTATTCTCCGTTCTATAACGCAAATATCCACTCCGTATAACTATAGTTTTGCTTCACTCTTATTTCAACCACCTTGTATACGGAACTACATATGTGCTACCCAATACAATATTTTTATAACCACCCTGCATAACCAATTCAATTTCAAGTTATATTTCAACCATCCTATATATACAACTGCTTATGTACCACCTAATATTACATGCACGCACGCACACACCTTCAACCGTATTCCACACAGAAGAGATCGCCGGAACAACAAATTTTAATAAGCTAATGGAATATTTTCTGCAATTTCACGCGACTTTAACTTAATTTCGTATCTAAAATAAACTGACTTCAAAAGCATCAAAATGAAAATCATTACAAACACCCTGTACTACTTTCATGGCATATCTTGACATTTAAACTAGATATTTATTATGAAAATTTCACATTTACCATAATGTTTACAGTTTTTGTGCATATATTTTTCCGATTTTCAGAAAAAATGTTTTACGTTATGGAAAAATGTACGGAAACAAGCTGGAACATATCTTTGTACAACACAAAATATAATATTCAAATTGCGTAAGCAGTTTTAGAGAAAACACTTTACCTACTGTTTTTTCTAAAAATTCATGGAAAATCACTGAAATCTAGTTCCTTATTTAGTTTTTTTCTGATTTTCCAGAAAACCGTAAATCTTATATTATAGATAATTATATGGGACCTTTCTGTAATGTTCCTTAATATAATGTAGTTTAAATCATCAAAATTGCCCAAGCCGTTTTTGAATAATCGCTCGTTATACATAAAAAAAAGTTGTAGACGAATTGATAACCTCCTCCTTTTTGGAAGTCGGTTAAATATTACCTGCTGACCTCGTACATGATTTGAATGCAGTTGGCTGTGCCTTAACACTAGAACAGTCTCGAAACCGATTCTGCAGTGACTGGAGGCTTAATTTGTATCACTAAAGATAAAGAAGCAATGCAAAGATGGTTGCTTCTGTATCTTTTCAAAAATAGCATTCACTCAATGCTTACCTCATATCTTGGAATACAATCTAACACTACAGGTGACATTAATAGTCATAATGAATGGACTCGATCGAGAACTAATACGGACGAAAACGATGTTGAAAGTATCATTAAGTGTTTCAAAGGTTGCAATCCAATTACTATATGTGCTTCGCAATATTGTCAGTGTTGAACTTGCGGAAGAATAAACTTCGCGTTGATTACTTAATGTTAAACAAAGTGGGGAGACCCTATTAACTACATATGAAAATGAAAGATTTTTCAAGAAAACTAAGAAACTATACAAAAAACTAAATGTTATAACTTTAAAGACACTCCTTCGAAATCAAACAAAAATACTTCCAACAGGAAATTGCAAGACGTAACTGACATAACAATTTTCAAAAAATAAAATTTGAAAATAAAACATTTTAAAAATATTAACCGACTTGCAACTAAAAAAATTAGCAAAAAACAACAATAGACAATAAAAAATACCTTCAATGTTGTTAGGACCTACAAAGTAAAAAAATGTAAACAATAAAAGATGCTTATTATGGGGAAATTAATTACTTACGTATCTAGAATATTTTTGAAATCGATGTCAAGCAACACTTAAGTTTCATGAAGTAGTAGAAGGTTGCAATGCAGGATTTTAGGTTTGCTTGGCACCGACTTCAAAAATATACTAGATAAGTAGGTAATTAATTTGTACATATTGAACACCATTTATTTTTAGAGTGTTTTACTTTGTGTGTAAGTATTTAATAACATTGAAGGGTTTTTTATTGTCTAGCGTTGTGTTTTGTTAATTATTTTCAACTTTTTAGTTCTATTTGGAAGTCGGTTATTTTTTTATTGTATCTATTATATTTATTAAGTTGTTTGCGTTTTAAACTCTGATGACTTGCAGATTTGACCACTAAGCTGACGATACATCTTTACATTCATTTAAAAATATAAAACTTTCATTTAATCGAGTTGAAAAACAATTGCAGGCAAGAACTTATACATACACATGTTCCGGTGCGACCCTCGTATCCAGTCTTCGGCGGTTTAGTAATTGTTTGCAAGTGCGTCGTCGGAGACTTACTGGCTGACGTCTCCCCAAATAAAAGTGGGGGCTGTTCCGTTTCAGCATGATGGTGAGAGCCAGGGCAGCACAACCACGATCGTCTCGGCAAATCTCCAACATAGGGTTCGTCGTAAGTTCTTTCTTCAACTGTATTTGTTGCAGGTTTACTAATGGTGTACAAGTGACCGAAGTTAAGGTCCCTGTATGAATACAACTTTTCACTTCTTTCACATGCTTGAAATTTGCTTTAGAATTTGTTGAAGGAAATATCTACCTTTGGTATTATTCGACTTACTAATAAAGCAGTCTCTCTCTTTACCATAAATTTTAACCGGTTCTTTTTAGTTGCTTTCTTGCTCATTTCAAGCTGAGTAATTAAAAAATTAATAAATGCAAAGCTTTGAGAGGGCCAGAAATTGAAAATAACAAAACAATTGATTTTGGACGACGAAAGTGCTCCGGACGAACCTAATTCAGAAATCTCGGTAGTTGATGTACTATTACATTCTCCGAAGAAAATATAAATAGAATATGCAGAAACACCTAATTGAAGCGAAAGCTTCTTAACGGAGGCTCACACTTAAACATGAAAATAAAAAATGGGAATGAAATGCATATTTTGGAATTGCATTAATTTCGGCAAGTTCCGACAGCCACAACACACTACTTTGATCTTGAAGTTAACAATACGCATACAGTTCTCTGTAGAAGAAACAGAGACCATGTAATATATTGAGAGACTCCACTTTTATATAAAATCATTAAATTATAGGAGATAAACAAATATAACATCCAATTCATATACAATACCTGCACAAAATTAGGTAACCTACTTAGTATCTTTTGAGAAAGCCAAATATACTTGGCGAAACGTCAAGTGATTTTTAATAATAATAATAAATCATCAACCACATATTTTTATCCGTGATTAATCCCGCCTCATTTCGATTATTTACTTGACAGCGAGAAATAAGGACGCTAAATTTATAGGAGAGATGGCTTCTCTTCTGTCAATTTAGTGAAAACCCTGTGGCCGTCACCTACACGTTTTTTCTATCAATATCAGAGTAATTCTGGAGTGTTTTTTGTGTAATGCGTTAAGCAATAAACCGAAGTTCAAGAGAAAAAATATATTATTAAGAAAAATGAATTATAAAGAATAAAAATATACAAAAAATGTGTTTTGATTAGAAGAATTGCATAAAAAATATACATCGATTTAACGGAACTTAATAACTTTGTTTATTGTATAAGGGTGGATAAAATTGCAACACTGTGTCATTAAATGCTAATCATATGTGCAAAAAAAAACACAATAGAGATTCGTCCTGAAAGCGTAGTGTATAAAAGGCATCGTTTTGAATCGTCCGAACATAATAGTTTATTCCCGACTTGACCATACAATGTATGGCATCACACTCCCTCTAAGGCACGCTATGAGTGCCTTTAGGGGAAAATTCACTAAACCCCAGATATCCTAGATATCAAAAGGGTTTAGCTCTGTGAGAGCCCTTGCCAGGTTTTCAGGCCCGTGGTTGGAGTCGTGGCGGCAGTTTCCCATGAATCTTCTGACCGTCCGGGCTGTCCCTAACAAGACAGCTTTTTGCATTTGTTTGTAAAGATGTTCGTCCAGACCGAGGTATTTTAGATTGTTTAATGATGTTTTGGGACTAGTCCTGTCGTTGACATAACAATTGATACAGTTCGTGTGTTGTTCATGTTCCACTGAGTCTTTATTTGAAATTCCAAATCTCTGTATTTGGTTATTTTCTCAGCCTGCTTGATATTTATATTCTTGTTGTTAGGAATTGCTATGTCAATTAAAGTTGTTTTCCGAGAGACTTTATCTACCAAAACTATATCTGGTCTATTGTGAGCAACAGACCGATCGGTCAGTATTTTACGGTCCCAGTACAGCTTGTAGTTGATATTTTCTAAAACAGATTCTGGTTTATATTTATAGTATGGTAATCTTACCGACTGTAATAATTCATGTTTCAGTGCTAGTTCCTGGTGAAGTATTTTTGCCACAGCATCGTGTCGTTCTTTGTATTCAGTTGCAGCGAACGCTTGACAACCTCCTGTGATATGCTGGATAGATTCAGTCGTTTGGCAACCGTACCTACATCTATCGTTGTGAATAGAAGGGTCTTTAACGATGTACTTTAGGTAGTTCTTAGTTGGAATTACTTGATCTTGGATTGCCAATATAAAGCCTTCCGTTTCAGGAAACATATGACCAGAGATCAACCAGTAGTTCGACGCTGCACTGTCGACATAATCTTGGTTGACGTCATTTATATGTCTTCCATGAAGGGGCTTCTCTTTCCATTTCAGCAGTTTCTGATCTGTGGTCTGGTGGTGTAATTGGACATGTTGTTGTGTCAGTCGCAGTGGTGTTGAGTCATCAACCTGGCACATGACTCTATGTAGATCAGAAAATTCTGCGAGTTTCTGGAAATGACTACGCAAAATAGAAATTTGTTGATCTAATAGTTTAATTAGATCTGTCAATCCTCTTCCTCCTTCATACCGTGGCAAAGTTGTACGTTCGATAGAGCTCTTTGGATGGTGATGTTGAGCTTTTGTTAGTAAAACTCGAACTTTTCGTTGTAATTGTTCAATGTCAGTCTTGCACCAATTAACTATACCGAAAGAGTAACTGAGCACTCAACACGCATAGGTGTAAATAGCTTGAAACAGATTTTTACTGTTTAGTTTGGTTTTCAACAGTCGCCTTACCCTTCTATAAAACTCTGCTGTTAGGTCCTTTTTCATAGACATGTGATCAATACGTTGAGCCTGCTTTATTCCAAGGTATTTATAAGTATGACCTTCCCCCATAGATTCAATTGAAGTGGCATCTCCCATTTCGAAGTGCCCCTGCTCTATTTTGCCTTTAACTATATTAATAATTCGGCATTTGTCTAGGCCAAATTTCATATGGATGTCACTAGAGAACCCTTCGACTATTTAAAGCATATCATGCAGCTGTTGTTTGGTAGCTGCCATCAACTTTAAGTCGTCCATGTATAACAAATGGTTTATTCTTAATGTTTGTATGTTGTTGTGTTTGAGACTGAACCCAAAATTAGTCGAGTTCAGTTTGTTTGAGAGAGGGTTCATGGCAAGGCAGAACCACAGCGGGCTAAGAGAGTCTCCCTGGAATATACCCCTTCTGATGGGAATGGGGTCAGTTTGTATCGAACAGTTGGCTACATTCAGTGAGATTCTGGTTTGCCAGGTGGACATGGCATATTCTAAAAAGTTAATAATACAATTATTCACTTATAGAGTTTCAGCACCTTAATGAGCCAATCATGTGGAACTGAATCAAAGGCCTTTTTGTAGTCCACATATGCCATGTAGAGATTTCGCCGTTTGGCGTGGGCTTGATTGCAGACAACGGAATCAATTATCAGTTGTTCTTTGCAACCCATTGAATTTTTCGCGCATCCCTTTTGTTGTTGAGTAATTATGTTGTTCAGCTCACAATGTTTGAAAATGCGATGATTAATGCACGATGTTATGAGTTTGTATAAGGTTGGAAAGCAAGTGATTGGTCGGTACTTTGCTGGGTCCTGTGCACATAGGTTGTCCTTTGGTAAGAGGTATGTAGTACCATGCGTAAGGAAACTAGGCATCTTGTGTGGATAGGTAATTACGTCATTTATAAGGGCTGTTAGTGTTTCGTGGGTTGCGTACAGTTTCTTTATCCAGTAATTTTGCACACCATTTGGTCCTGGTGCTTTCCAGTTATGGAGATGCTTCATTATATTGGATGTGTCTTCCGTGGTAAATGGTTGATGTTGCATGGCCTCACAGTTCTGAGATGCAGCCTCCTGCTCATTAATCCAGCTTGCTCTGGAGTTATAGGAGATTGTTGTGGAAAGCTGTGTTTTCCACAATTCCTCGATGTCTGTTTTACTGGGGTAACTAGGGGATTCGTTATTATTGTTGTTGTTAAGTTTTCTATAAAACGCTTTTTCTGATTGTCCGAAGAGTGTGTTGCCTAGTTTCCGTTGGTTACTGGTTTTGTACCTTCTCAATCGACTTGTGTAGGCAGAGAGCTTTTGTCGTAGATTGTCCAGATACTGTTGAGATGTGATGTTTTCTCCATCTCACTGGGAGTGTATTTGGTTATTTCCATGATAGTCTTGACAAGCCTTTCTATTCTGTTGTTCCTGACTCCTCGTTGGTACTCGGTCAGTCTTCCAACGCCTTTCCGAAGAGAATTGATTTTCCCTTCAAGTCTTCTTCGCCAAGGTGGTATTCGAGGTGTTTATCTAAATTGGGGAGGGTCTTGTTTTGGTCTCACTGCGACCCCAATTTTTCTGCAGATGGAAGTTGCAGCACAGTAGATGATTGTGTGTAGCGACTCTAATGTATTAGCACCTAAAACATAGTTTGGCAAGATAAATTTGTTCATAGCCTGCAAGACGATACCCAGTTTCTTAGAAGATCTTAGTTTGGGAAGAGCTGGTCTAGTCAGTGGATCTGTTCCACTATACTCTCTAAGAGCTCCTTCCATTTCTGCTTGGATCTTCTCAAGCAGGACAGCGTTGGTTGGCTGTTCTTGTTGTAGATCTTGAGTCTCGTCCGCTCTTTGTGCCAAAGGTGTTTCAGGCTCTGGATCGATTGTATTTCGACCAAATAGTTCGCGCTCCACTTCTCTCGTGTTGTTCAGGCGAAATAAGGCCATTTCTCAAGATGACACGATATTGATCTGCGACTCTCTGTTCAGTAACTTGAAGCTCTGGGTACTCACGACAGAACTCTTGATGGAGTATTTGGCGATATCCAGTCTTGTCCTGGCCAAGGTTCGTAATTCTGTAAAACGTGCGCATTATAAATTCATTCATGGCGCCAGTCCATTTCATGCGCTGTCTTTTCAGTCCCGCTTGAGTGAGCGCTGGCTGTTGATCCTGCGCAACACTTTCTGCGGGTGGAGTTCTCGTTCTCGTTTGACTCCGTTGGCGATGGTCACGATGTTGTTGTGACTGTATTGGTGAGTGTTGTTATGGTTCTTCTGGGCTGTAGCTCTTTGGACGGCAGGGACCCGCCTCCTCAGCACCCTGCCACCGACGTCCCGCATGCTGTCATGTCCAACGCCGGCTCCAGACATGCCCTGGCGATCCCCAGGCAGCGGCTCTTTTCCGAGGCATCTACTCCTTAGCTCCATTTTTATGGGTGGTGACCCAGGTAACTCGGACCCGTGGGGTTGTCACTTCCCAGATGAAATGATTTAAACCAGACCATCCCGTGCGGGTTGTGGAGAAGGAAGGAAAGCTAGGTAGTAGGTCAGTGGACAGCTGCCCCTTTAGTCGCCTCATACGACAGGCGGTGGATACCGTGGTGCTATTCTAACCCGGCCACCACACGGGATTTATTATTTATTATTATTATTATTAAGGGTTGGTAAAATAGTTATTTTGGCATCATCGATTAGTAATATATAATTACAAATAATTTTACAAATATATGCAAATGCATCTCACTGAGAAATAATATAAAATATTAATTCCTCAAATCCGATATTCCGCATGGGTGACATGTGGCATCAAGTAGCCGTTGTTTGGGAATTACTTTTGTTCGTTAAATAATAGTTGTTAGAAATGTCGCGCGTTAATTAAGATGGACTTATATACGACTATAACAACGCAACTATATAGTAATACAACCATAATCAAATATTCTATTGTTGTTATATGAGTATAACTCATAAATACTTGTTAATTGGATTATCAAAATAAATATATGAAAGAGCATCTGACGGACAAATTTCATTCCCAAACCAGCCGTTACTTGGTGTCACCCATCGCTTAACAGGTCGCATTATTACCAAATGCATAATCATACTTTTCTTGTAGAACTAGGGATACATACCCATATTTCTGTAGGACCAGCCTGAATTATATCTAGAATGTGTCCACTGTGGCTACACATATACTGAGTATTTTTATTGCTTTAGAATGGCAATTTATGATTTACGTGGCCCACAATGTGTTAACATATTTGAGGTCTAAATCTACAAAACATGCGGAATCGAAACTTAAATAGGTAAACAGGCCTACAAGGTGAAATCGGTCTACACAAGTTAACAACAATACTATACCTAGTACCGAAAGTTATAAACCTAGCTATAAATGTAGAGTAAAATCAAGAGCAACAGAAATCATATCTGATACTATTGTTAGAAGTGAAGTTAGGCGGAAAAATGAAGGACTCATTCCAGAGTGTCAATTAATAATGTCCGAAGAAATTCTCTGACTTCTTTCCCCTTACCATTTTTGTTCAAATTTCCCTCACCAACTGAGTAACAGCGGATTAAAAAAACTATACTTAACGGAGAGATTAGCAATAACTAGCACTAAGCAAAAAATGTATGTCTTTACAAAATGCTAAAATGTTAGAAAACTGATATCCAGAAATCTGCTTATTTAGCATACTTTCCCATCTTATATATTCCCGTTTATACTTAAAGTTGTTTTTTACATATCGAATTCCACTAGTTCTTTTTCTCATTGTATTTCCAATTTTTTTTTTAATTTTATCGCTTTCAACTGTTATTCAATTTTTCGTTTTCTTTGTTTTTCTTTTGTTGTTCGGAAATGTCTTCCTTATTTTCTTGATATATTTTTAAGAGTTCTGGTATAATTCTTTGACATATTAACGATTCCTTCAATAAATTTTCCACTAAAAGGGTTGGAATCCCGCCACTTACCACATCTTCATGACACCCCATATGTTTACGCATATTGTTTATCATCGATTTTGTCATCACTACTAAAATCTTCAAAATTTTGAGTTAATTTATATTGCTATTTCGTGCCTACTTTCCAACGGATATCCAAGCGCTTAATAGCCCATTCACAACGACGCATTATTTTTTTTAGATGAAAGGTTTTTTTGCATTAATACTTCCATCGAATATTACAACGTTGATCCAATCCACTACTGTCCGCTACTTGTGTATCGCGGCATTTATATTCCATCTCAGTCGTTAATACTGTAAATCTCGTTCCCCTGTTTTTATATTCGCAATCGAACAGACTAGAAATAAGTAATTAGTAATGACAAACTAAAAGTTATGACACTGCTTCCTCCCTTTAATTGTGAACCCCTCGATCAGAATCGTCTTCTCTATGATAGGTAGCCGGTAGAGCCAAGATGAAGGTGGTTACCTTCATTGTTACCTTCATCTTGGCGCTAGGATTTCGGCGAATGTTCTAAACTACCTCGTTGAGCCTTTAACTACTTCATATGACCATCCCAAGCTGGTAAGAGCTTAGGAGATTTACCCTTTTTCCTCTAGGGGTTGTATAGCCAGATCTTGTCTTTTTTTGAAAACCAACTAAATTAGCCTTGAGATCGTAGCGAGTCTATTCGATCGCTGGTTGCCAACATCTGCGACAGCGACAGGGTAGAGCGTGCGAGGCCAGCAGCCTTTGTCGAAGTTGGTCGGCATAATCCTTCCCAGAACCCTCCTTCTGGTGAGCCAGGCCAAATCTAGCTTTTTTCTTTCTTCCCGAATAGTACTCGACCTGGAGTCAGTCCTGGGCTGTTGTATACGGCTATGGGCCAACACCAATAAGGGAATATGCTCATACCAATCACCCTGGTCGATGCTGAAGACCTTGGATAGATGCTGTACCAATTTCCTGGAAAATCTTTGAACAGTTCCGTCCGGTTGTGAATGCAAGGGCGTAGTTCTCGATTTATTTATGCCTCACATCGTACAGAGCTACTGGAATACGTTGGATTCAAAGTTACGCCCTTGGTATGAATGTAACTCCAACAGGACACAAACCTGCTGAAAGGCTTTTCCAGCAACATGGTTGCCACCGTGAGTGCCTCCAGATTGGGTATGACATATGCTTCAGGCCATTGACTAAAGTATTTTATAGCGACTAGGATGTACTTGTGACCCCTCTCAAACTCGGAAAATGGACTAGCAACATCTATAGCTATTCTTTCAAATAGGAGGTCCACATTGTACTGCTGCATACTGCCCTTTGTTCTGGTCTTTGAGCCCTTACTGGCTCCACAGGTTCACATTTTCGGCACCAAGGTGTACGATTTCGAAGTAATTTTACCCAGTAACATCGTTAGCAAATTTTGCCGTGTTTTAATCATGACCGGAAGACCTCCGGTAATCCCATTATATATTCTGGTCAGGACGGCAAGTACCATTTTCTTTTGGGACTACCAGTTTACCAGTTTACCTAACCTTTAAGGAGTCCTTTGGGCCCACAATGACTTCAGGATGCCCTATTGTCTAAGTACCTCGTCTCAACGTGTCCATCTCCTCTTGAGTGAACGGAGGTCTGGATCGGCCATTCGGTCCCGGATGCATTGTACCGTTGTCCAGTCTTCATTCACCTGCACGTGAATCTGTCGGATGGAGATACCTTCTCGCTGTTCCGTCTTCAAGCAATGTCCGCAATCTACATCACATATGGGTGAGACTTCAAGACCCCTAGAAGTAGTGAAAGAGGAACACCACTACACCATTTCCCGAAAACATGTGGGCCAACCAACCAACACATCTTGATGAAAGAAAAACATTTTAAAAAGAGGAAACTTAAGTAACAATTATTGATTGGCGATCTCAATAACGGAAACTTCAGTTTCAAGTGATCGACAAACCAGATAAACTGTGTCAAATTCATTTCGCAAGTCCAAAAAATTTTGAAAGTGCAAATATCCCAGAAATGCATACTTAATACATACAGTGATTGACATCGGCTCCAGACTTGAAACGTCTTCACGACATATATGTACACCATACAATATATTTCTACACAAGAAGACCAGTTCATCATATTGTTGAGAGAAGAACAGTACCAAATACTCATGTGTTATAGAAAAGAAGTGAGGAGAGAAAATCCCCATGAACAGAAAGAGTAAACCTCCCTAAGAATTATTGCAATTACACACTACTTAGTATTCCAAATGATCCAAAAATACCATCAAGGTGGCACGAACAGTAGTGAAAGAAGAAAACGCAGAGCAGGAAATGCAAAACTATTTATTATTCCATATAATAAGTGAAAACATATTGGAAATGAAGTAACGAAATATGGTTATTTCTTTAATTACTTTTAAAGAAGTGCTAACAATCGCTTGTATCGGGTTAGACTTAATAATGTTGACAGGAGGGACTGATGAATTTGAAATTTGTAAAGAAACTACAAGAAATACGATGGTGAAAAATCAAATTTTCATTTTGTAATTTATTGAATAAATATAAAGCCATTGACAAAGAAGTCAGAATAGTCTTTGAAACGTTTGGTTTTCCTTCAATATACGTCCTTTTATTTCGATTGTGGTGTTATTGCCCAGAAAAACATAAAAGTAACGATGGTGAAAGTCACCGATTAACCTATTACGTTGGAAGAGACAATGATATCAGGTGGAACCAATAGGACGTCATAACGTTACAGAGGCAGCGAAAATGGCCCATTTTATATCATTATAACAATTTCTGTAAACGTACAACCTCGTATGTTGAGAGTAACAATACGAATTTCAGGAAGTTGTAAAGACCGCGGAAGGGGCTCAAACTCCCCTACAATGCTGCAACACATTATTAAATATAAGTGTAAGTGCACATTGTGTAATGAAATTCAATCAAGAAAAGAAAATATTAATACCGTAAAAAACAAGAAAGCGAAATTACCAATAAAAGATCCAATTCGATCTAAATAAATAATGTTAAAAAAAATTAATTTCAAATTTATTGAAAAAAGGTAATTGAGAATAATACATCTAACCGGAAAATGCCACCTGGAAGTTCCAATCTTATAGTGTTCTTATCGCAGCATCATGGTAAGACAATGAATATTATAGTTAATGTGAAAAATTTAACAGCTAAGAATCCAAGCTCTGCTATTATATATAATTATTTGGTGTTATTTATTCAGCACTTTGAGGACATTCCAAATATTTTTGAGTTTCATTTTAATTTCTGTAGTAAGAACAAGTAATTGTTTAAAAGATTATCAGGCAACAATAAAAGTAGATTTGAAAAAGGGCAAAATTATTACTGGTTTATCCATTTAAATGGTTTGATGCCACCAAAGATAATTTATGTGTGTGTGGCAATTTGAGAACATCTACCAGTTGTTTTGCTAATTACAAGTATTGGAAGTATTTGAAAAACTGCTATGGATTGGGCCCAATAATGTGAGTTGAGAACAAAAACACTATTGGTGGTAAGTTTTCATTGGAAGGAAATACTTAACAATCGTTGATACAAAAAATTGACAAGCTTCAACAGATATGTGAAAGTAATGCTGACTCTACCTACTGAAATGGCCTATATTGATACACTTAAAAAGTTTGGAGTAGTAATTGACGATTGCTTTCTATTGAATTTACAACCTAACTTTCAACTACACATTAAAAAATTCAAAATAAATGACGAATATTTTGGGAAATTCATAACGCCAAAGGTTAATTAATATAATCTTCCATGATGTTGGCCCATTACGCTCAAAACATAAAATTGGGTTAACATTTTTCGCAGCACTAGGAATCGAATCAGTACATTATGGTAATAATGGAAAATTGATTTCCAAAAAGCAGTGAGAGTTACTAGCTAAAATTACTAAAATGTGCTGTTGCAATAGTTTTATATTTTTATATTGCAAATATTATTTATGTTCATATGTACTCATACATATTACAATAATATTGTATTTAACATGTATAAAATCATTTTTATATATAACAGATATCGAAGGTGGTGTATAATTTCAATCAACAGTTCTGTTAGATAATAAAATAAAGATTTATTTTCACAAACATTAGAATTTCCATTTAAAACAATATTTTTAAAATCGATAACGTGAACGGATTTTAAATATATAATAAATATATTCTTAAAGCATTAACGAAAAAGAACAACATTTTTTAGGTGACAACCTTTTTGATATATTTTTTTCTGGGGCACCTTGCGGTAGAAATATATTAACTCCACATGCACAAGCACTGCCATTATCAGAAGAAGCTGAAGTTCAACGAAACATACTTCAAAAGTGTTAGATGGTATAAAGTGTGTAATACTGTTTATAATTAATTAACCATGAATTTCAACTTTCAGCGAGTAACGGCCAACTCCACATTATCGTAAAGTTCCCAAATGTGTATACTAGAAGCATTATACCATTTTTTCGATGAGATAGGGATTGCAGTAGGCATTATAGCAATAAGATAATTTATAGCTCTCTTGAGTCTAGCGGGAGTTTATCGCTGTATATTGTAACAACGATTAATTTTACACTACGAAAAAAGGAATCCTCGAAATTAATCATCACCACCAAAAACCTATTACTCCGAATAAACAAATGCTGACAAAAGCTATTTGGTAATAAGTACTGAAAATTTCAAGTCCTTTTCTAGAGCGACAGGATTCCTCGAATACTCGAGAGCAGTTCTGAAAATTTAGTTATCAATTTGTGAGAAAAATAACTACGATTTATTTTCTGGAGTTTGAACTCACAGAGAATGTTAAAATGTAACAGAAATTGGAAGATTCAGAAAAACAATTTTTCGCAAAAGCAATATACTTCGGGTATAGTAAAAAGACTGAAAACCTATTTATGGAGCTGGAATGAATTTGATTGCAGACAACTGGTTCATAAATAATGAATTAGTTGCCAAATTGGCAAAAAGACCTAAGCACTAATTCTTCCACAAATCGCAAGAAAGACAGTAAAAGTAAGTGAAGAATATTAGTCTAAAAGTGGTAGACAACGTAATTTAACTTTAACACTAGGAGCAAATTTATTTGATCTAGCAACGTTTCGATAGCATGGAATCTGATCTCACCAGCAGGTGAATAATTGGAAATTCAGAATATTCCTCTTATTTATATACGCAAAGTCATTCGTCGGTTAGGTTTACTGGGCCACGTAATAGACCGCCAGCTTGTGACAGATTTTGGTCCACTATTTTCTCGCTTCTGCCTCGAAAGGTGTTGAACGGTGTGTTATTGTTCAGTACAATGAAGCAAAATATGCGAAAAAACCGCGTAGCTCACATAAGAAAGAAATTTTCCGAAAAAAAGATGTTTTGCTCAAATGTTGCCTCTGAAATCTATAATACAACCAAGCATCAAAATACGGAACGGAAATTATTGTGTTATGTTTCCTTACAGGATCACGTCATCTCCACCTATTGACCATATGCGAAATGCCTATCATAATTTGATCCTTGTTGCATCATAGAATTTATTTAGTCAACATGGCAGACGTTAGAAAATCGGAGCAAAAGTTTTTTTTTCCAAAAATGGACGAGTTTTTCCTACGGGTTTTGTTGCAAATTTCACCTCATTGTATTCAACAATAATAACTAACTTTTCAAACATCTTCGAGGCAGAAGCGAGAAAATGGTGGATCAAAATCTACCATCAGGGGCCTGTTTCATAATCAACTTGTAACTTGTAAAAAAATTATTCTTACAAATTGTAAAATCCAAAATTTTAGTATTCGACATGTAGACGACTTGCAAATTTCAAATACTAATATTTTGGATTTTACAAGTTGTAACTTGTACAATAATTTTGTTGAATTTCGAAACGAAATTCTACAAGTTACAAAACTACAAGTTACAAGTTGATTATGAAACAAGCCCCAACTGATAGTCTATATATAATCTCATACAATTACGGTCGCGTCTGCTGATGCGAAGTAATAACAGCTTAAGAAGTCGCCACACGTTTTTTTTATTTTGACACTAGGTTCGCTAATGATGTTGTTTGAAATCTAGCCATAAGTAAAAGGTAATTTAAATTTTACTGGAAAAATTACTGAAGTCAATTAATTGTATCAAATTGATTGAAACTATAGTAAGTTAAATTTAGAAATTCTCTCTCGAATTTAAAAACATCAAACTGTTCTTCAATTTTCGTAATTTATCGAAAGATAAACTTGAACCTAAACCTGATTTCAGATCTTGGGCTAACTTAATAAATTTCAAACAAAACAATATATGAATTTGGATTGTGGTAATACCCATTAATACTTAAACCATGTTTAAACTGTTTAGGTTAAAGCAATGCGTTGACACTTCATGACTACTGTGAAATTATGTACTGGTGGCATCATCTTTGTTGAAATGCACTTTATGAACACGCCTCATACATACAAGCTTGTGTCTAGCATATATGAGAGTAGTTTTCGAAGAAGTTCGTTATTCTGAAGACTAAGGGCAATTTTTGGCTTGACAGTTTGGGAATAATTAACATAAAGGCGCAATTTTACTGATGACGTGTAAATTATTTTCATAAGATTGTTAACTTATAGAACCAACCACCTATAACAAAACTAATAATAAAATATTTTTGCCGCAAGCAGATTTTTTAAAGGTTTCATTTCCTTCTACAAAACTAAAGCAATAAAACAAGAAAATAAAATATTTAAACATATACAAACCTTTCAAACTGTCCACTGACACAATACTTCGAGTGATCGTCTATGCTAAAATTGCAATTTCGGTAATTTAATTCGTAGCCCTTCAACACATTCGTCCTGTCATTCGGTATTATTTGATCGTAAAGAAAATTCGAATGCATGTGTCTCTTGGAGGGTATAACATCTTCAAATGTTAATTTAAGCCCCGAATCGGGAGTTTTTAATAAAGACAGACATTTTTCTGGACTTGAGGCACCAGTGCACGTCTCAACTGGGTTGAAAATGTAGGTGGTGAGGCAGCTTTTATTGCCACCATTTTCAAGTGTTAGATCTGCCCCTGCCAGCCTTGCGGTTCCAAATTATTTTTCCTAATGGGCGTCAAAGCATGATGGAATTTGCTGCTTTGTGAACAGAGTCAATTTAAATTTAACACATTGGTCACATAAGGTGTGTGTTTTTGGGTTTTGTTTTTATAACTATTGATGCACACATTTTTGCAATTTTTTAAAGTCTGAAGTATTAATTTAGTTTTTGCAGAAAGTAACGCTTTAAATAATTATAATTACAAGTTAAATCGTTTATTATAAGAAGATACTTTCAGCCGTCCAAACCTTTCCGAATTAACAAAATTAAAAAAATTATCCTGTAAATTGTAAGAAATAAATTAACAGTTACTTGTCTTTTAACATTTATGTAAATTAATTATTAGTATTGCTATTAAAGTCATCTTTCGAAATAACAGAGAACTCAACATACATAGATATCTAAAACGTACGTTCACACTTTCAACAGTAGCGTCTAAACTTGGCCTGTTTTAGATTAGCCTTTTAAATAAATGAACCCCTCCAAAAACATTTTTCCTAAAAGAGATTGCCAAGACTCACAGGTCAGGTTAAAAAATTATTCGATATCATGAATACCCCCGAACATAACTCTAAAAGGCCCAACTTTACAAGTTCTATCTTGGTCAAAAAAGTATGGAATGGCTGTTTTATAGAACTCGTGCATGACACGACATTAAATATCAATGCCTTAATTTCTTAGCATAAGGCCTTAGTATTGTCTGTATGACGGCCGTGAAATAGTGTTGGGTAACGACATCTAGTAATTAATTTTAAACTAATTACAGATGCTTTATTAATCAGATATTCTGTTATTTTTTTTGATAAAAAGTTGAAAGTTGTTTATAAAAAAATATAAATTCTTAAACACTGAAAGTGTTTCAGGCTTATAAGTCTTGGCAACCTATTTTAAATCAACTGTTTCTGATGGAACTATATTTTCTTTTGTAGGATGACCTATTTCATTATCTTGCCTCTTTCCTCACTGGCATACTATTTGCAATAAGCGATAAATCAGTCAGGTATTTATCTATTAACGGATTATATTCATATATCTAGTATTCCATTTATGCAACTGCTCATGGTCTATCCTAAAAATTAAAATTCACCTTTTTGAACCACATTTTATGACTATAATTTTACTCTACCCTTACTTTAAACACCTTGTATAAGCAACTACTTATGTTTCAAACTGTATAACTTTTTAAACCGCCCTGTATAACTGTAATTTTACTCCAACTTATATTTCAACCATCCTGTATATTCAACTGCTTTTGACAATTTTTAAAGCCTTTTGTATAACTGTAATTATTCTCCGTTACATAAAGCAAATATCCACTCTGTATAAGTATAGTTTTGCTTCACTTTGTATGCGCAACTACTTATTTGCCACCCAATACAATATTTTTAGAACCTTGTACAACTTCAATTCCAACTTATATTTCAACCATCCTATGTGTACAACTGCTTATGTACCACCTAATATCGCATGAACGCACGCACGCACATACAACTGTATACCATATAGAAGAGTTCGCCAACATAACAAATTTTCGTCTCGATAAACTAACGGAATATTTTCTGCAATTTCAAGCGACTATAAGCTCCCTAACTTAACTTCGTCTCTAAAAGGAACTTACTTCAAACGAATCAAAATGAAAACCATTACAAACACCCGGTACGATATACCTTCATGACATTTAAACTGGATGTTTATGATAAAATATTGACTTTTACGATGAAGTTTAGTTTTTTTACATATATTTTCCGAGTTTTAAAAAAATGGTATGTTTTACGTTGTAGAAAAATATACGGAATCAAGCTTGAACATATCTTTGTAGAATATAATTTATAATATTCAAATTTCTTGAGCGGGTATAGAAAAACCAGTGACGTTTTATTGAAAATCACTGAAATCATTTTTTTTCTGATTTTCTGGAAATCCCTAAATCTCATGATATAGACAATTATATGGGACCTTTCTGTAATGTTCCTTAATATAATGCAGTGTAAATCATCAAAATTGCCCAGGCCGTTTTTAAATAATCATTCGTCATACTTAAAAAAAGTTGCAGACGAATTGATAACCTCCTCCTTTTGGGAGGTTGGTTAAAAAAATAGTTATTGATTGTACACGGTTTCTCAACAGTTTTTTTAAGCCAGTTGAAGTCGGTTTTTTTAAATATAAATTATAACAAAAAAAAACATAAAATTGTAACAATTTAGTTTTTTACCGTTTACACAAAATCTACCCGTGAAACCGTGTTTGCTACTATGGTCAATGTTGTAGAGTAATAAAAAACCTTCAAAATGAGGTCCTATACTCAGTATTACAAATAATTTATAATTAAAAAAGAACCGACTTCAGCTGACTTAAAATAAAAACAGTTTAGAAACCGTGTGCAATAAATCACTATTTTCAGACATATCTTCTTTTTTATCTGATTTTATTAAGGTACAATTCAATTAAAAATTTTAGCGTATTCTTATTTATCTCTCTTTTTCTCCCTCTCTATCTTCTTCTCTAATTTTTATTCTTTGTCTATATTTTCCAAATATATTTTATCTTTTGATTTTTTTGTATTATTTGGACCACTTTCTATAAATGTAACTAATTCACTCTATATTGCATCCACACTCTATATGGTTTTGTGTTCTGCTCACTCCTATATAACTTATTGGTCTATCATTTTCTGAATCACCCTGTACAACTATAATTCAACTCAACACAATATGACAACGGTCCTGATATCTTTAAAACCACCCTGTATAAGTACAAATCCTCTCCACACTATTGACTCTTTCTATTTTTTTTTCTATTGTTTAAATTATTCCTGTATACCAATGATTTTACTTCGCCCCATATGTCTAGTATTCCATTTATGCAACTGCTCATGGTCTACCCTATATAACAAAATTCACCTTTTTGAACCGCTTTTTATGACTATAAATTTACTCTACCATTTTTTCAATCAGCCGGTATATGCAACTGCTTCTAATATTTGTTTAACCCATGTCCATAATTATACCCCGTCCTACGTCCTGTAATTCAAATATCCTAACTGCTTATGCTTATATAACAAATTTTTGATACACCCTCAATAACACCTTTATTTCAAACATCTTGTCTAAGCAACTACTTATGTTCCAAACTATATAACTTTTTTAAACCGCCCTGTATAACTGAAATTATACTCCACCTTATATTTCAACCATCCTGTAGACTGAAATGCTTCTGACAATTTTTAAAGCCTTTTGTATAACTGTAATTATTCTCCGTTCTATAATACAAATATCCACTCTGTATAACTATAGTTTTGCTGCACTCTTATTTCAACCACCTTGTATACGCAACTACATATGTGCTACCCAATACAATATTTTTAGAACCAGCCTGTATAACTAATTCAATTCCAACTTATGTTTCAACCATCCTATGTATACAACTGCTTATGTACCACCTAATATTACATGCACGCACGCACACACCCTCAACCGTATTCCACACAGAAGAGATCGCCGAAATAAAAAATTTTTGGGTTTAATAAGCTAATGGAATATTTTCTGCAATTTCAGGCGACTGTAACTTAACTTCGCTTATAAAATAAACTCACTTCAAAAGCATCAAAATGAAAATCATTACTAACACCCTGTACGACATACTTTCATGGCATATCTTGACATTTAAACTAGATATTTATGATGAAAATTTCACATTTACCATGATGTTTAAAGTTTTTGTGCATATATTTTTCCAATTTTCAGAAAAATGGTATGTTTTACGTTATAGAAAAATGTACGGAATCAAGCTGGAACATATCTTTGTATAATACAATTTATATTATTCAAATTGCGTGAGTTTTAGAGAAAACAGTGAAGATTCATTGAAAATCGCTGAAATCTAGTCCCTTATTTTCTAGAAAATCGTAAATTTTATGTTATAGACAATTATATTGGACCTTTCTGTAATGTTTCTTAATATAATGTAGAAATCATCAAAATTGCCCCAGTCGTTTTTGAATAATCACTGGTCAAATAATCTTTTATATATCTTTTTATTTTAAAGTTAAAACATTTTTATTAACTGAAAGGGTAGATTTTCTCACATCCAACTAATATTCTAAAAAATAGTGTAGTCTCCATAGTTTTTGTCAAATTTCAACCTATGAAAGACCTTTTTTTAAAGGATATATTATCTTCCTGGCTGACTTTATCATTAGGAATAAACCAACGTTAGAAAGTAGACAAGTTGATCTAGATACCCCTCATATCAATATTTATTTTTTGTATTAATTATTATTAATGTTTGGTTGAAAAAAATTACGAATAACTCAGCATTAAAGTAATTATTTACAGGAAATGCTTAAGAAACAATAATGGATGACAAAATAACACTTCCTTACTATACAGGATGATTCATTTAAGAAAACCCAACAAAATCATTTCGAGGGTCGACTAATACATAGAAAAATTAATACTCCGTATAATAATAATTATGAATTATACTAGACTATACTAAAAATCGTTCGAACGTAGAAGTATTTTTTAAGACAAATGTGTACAATGCTACATGGTGTTACATGAAATGATTATATCTTATGAACTACCTTGTATAACATTGCTATACCTTATACTACAGAAACGGGAACATGAGAAAAATAAAAAAAAGGAAAAATATACATGATATTCAATTCACTCTGTCAACATGACTGGCCCTGTGCAATTGAAAATATTTTTAACAATGGTCGTATCTATGCTTCAACTTTAACTAAATTTATACTTTTTGTAATTGGTATGTACGGTCGTTACCATTTTTGCTCAAAATTGGCAGACAAACTCACTTTTTCCGGAGATAGCATTAGCGCAAAACTCTGTAACACTGGACCAAATTGGATATTCTTTTCAATCCAAACATCGAAAAGAAAAACCTCTAACTTCAATGCACATCTATTGACAACGACTCCAGAGTTAGAAATGAAACGTCTGCAAAGACAGGTAAGTATCAAATATACAAAACACTATTCATATACGGGAACACTGGTTGACCATATTGTTGAGATATGTCAATTTTAACTCTAATCATCCAAATACTGTAAAAAGGGCATCATTCGATCTTTATATGATAGAGCAAAACATCAATAAATTAAATGAAGAAGAAAACAGTTGTGAGAAGTGTACTATTTGCTAACAATTATCCTAAAAAATTCATCAATAAATAGTTATATAAAATTGAACACAAAACAATAACATTCAAAACCAAGGTGCTTCAAGCAATAATAATACCCTTGATAATCGTATTACAACAACCATACCGTGCATATAGGGTCTTTCAAAAAGTAGGCAACAAATTTAATACTAAACAATATTCAAAACAAGAAATACACTGAAATCCATTATGTTGTAAAATTTATCTACGCTGCTCCTGACTAAAACAATGTAAAACATTTAAGCCGATTGAAGTATAAAAAAGGGATCCTGTACAAGGTCAACCTGTATGGAAATTTCGGCAAACGCTACACGAACTGGGAGATGACCGTCGAAATTTGCTAGAGAGTTCGATGTGGATTATTAAGAGGCTGGCTGGATATTACACAGTTAGTACAGCTTAGATAGTGTTATTATTTTGATCTAAATTGTTTGCGAAATCAACTGTTGTAAATATTCGATTTTGATATGTAAAAAAAGTCCGAGAAAGTGAAGTTAATATTAGTTGTTAAAATTTAATTTGAACCCACGAAGTTTACTTCAATTTCAAAACAAAAAGCACAAACCGATAAATTGTTTAAAGATTATCTTTTAGAAGAAACCAGCATTAGATAACTACACCAACGACGACTCTGACAGCACCTGTCGAACATCAGCACCAGTAACGACATTGATGAAGAGTCGAATAATGTCCAAACAGCTATAAATCAAACAGCCTCTCAATGTTTAGGATCTGGAACAAAGAGCTCCCAAAAAATTTTATGAATAAACGTATCTGCAGTATATTCAAAGCATAAAAGACAAAGACTGGAATAACTACAAGGCAGTAAGGAATGCAATAATGGAACTCTTTATCAGTCCAATCGAATATGATGTACATTGACGACAAACACTTCAGTACCAAATAATACAATATTTAAATAAAACAGAGTATACAGCAGATGTTAATGGTATCCAAGAAAATCAATGGATCAAGCATTACAAAAATTTATAGACAAACTAAGATGAAATCTACCTTGAAGAAGTAAACTGAAAAGAAAAACAGGAGGTAGACCAACTAACATTAGAAGAATTATATGGAGTTCTAAGAAAGGCAAAAAATGTGATGTGAGCTACAAGTTCAATAATGACATCACAAATAAACTTCACTAAAACCAATACATATTGTGAAACGATATACAGAGCATTAAGAAATAAAGTTAGACCCGAAACAACACTAAAAATGTATAAAACAATTGCAGCGCCGGTTTTACTTTATGGCTATAAAAGCTAGAAAATGAGGGAAAAATACGCCAAAAATACAAGCCAGGCAAATGAAATTTAAATGACAAATCACACGTTGCATTAAGAGATAAAATAAGAAATATCGATATGAGAGAAAAAGTTATTAAATAAAGATAAAATTAAACAAAATAAATAAGCATGGAAAAAGCCACAATGACAGAATGAACGGTAATAGATTCCCTAAACAAATAAGAGGTTATAAACCCAAAGGAAGAACTCTGGGAAAACCTATAAAAAGGTGGCAAGAGAAATAGTGTATGCATAGGCGAACCCTAATCCATAAGAGATAGAAGAACCAGAAGATATATCAAAGCACAATGAAGTCATAACTTATGTACAAATATACTTAATACAATAAAAGTACAAAAAGTAAAAAGTGCTCAGTTGATTCAATCTTGAGTCTAAACGACCAATAGGCTTCAAGTCTCTGAGCTATCAACCCCTTTACCATCTTTTCGAGATTTGCAATCCATTGACCGCACTACAATATATTGCAGGCTAGAACCTTCATCAGTTGCGCTCCCGTCAATGATTTAAATTCGAGATTTCAATGAGTTGAGGAGAGCGCTATTGAAAGATGTTCTCGACTAGAAACACGATATTATCAATTTCGATTTTTGCTAATTTAAACACCCCGTTTAATTAACCTTCTTCAAGAAATGATTCAAACTGCTATAATTTGCAAAAATAGCTTCAAATAATTTTACTACCATTTCTATTTTCTCGAAACACAGAAACAGCCTATATGCTAGAGAATCGAGCAGGGGTAAAGAAGAAATATTTATGTTGCATTTCACATGTAGAAAGACCTCCAGAAGTTTTTCGACTTTTCATTCAAATTTTACCAACTATAATGTAAGTATAATAGGTATATAATATGTAACATATTTATAAAAATTACTGGCTGCACACAAAACGAGAATATTTAACAATAGTAGGTCTTAAAATAATAAATATTAAATTAATTGATAATATTGTAGGAATTGTCTTCTTCTATGACTACTTTCTCATCGTACCTATGTTGACTAATATTGATTGATCTAGAGATTTTTTTAAATTCCTGTAACAAACTAGTAAATGCTTTCCATTAGACGATCGAACGATATATTACAACCAGGATCAATAATTATTTTCTAATATTACTTGACATTTAAGTTTAGCCATTTTCTGGAAAATGATATGTTTTATGTTTTAGCCATTTTAGAGTAATGTAAGTAATGTATATCATTACTTACATTACTCAATTGGTCATACGAAAAGAGATAATTTTTTTGACAATTTTAAAGCTTCTTTGAAAAAATCTATTGATTACCTAGTAATGATCACACATTACTGGAAATTGGAAACTATACAAAGTTCAAGATTTTTTCCCTTAATTGCCAATTGTTGGTATACTTTTCGATATTAAATGAACTTTTGCTAAATTATACGTTTGCAATTTATTTATTGCGCACAAAGCCCCTGAATTTCTTTACTTCCTACTATCCACAGTTATGCCACTATTCCAGAAAAAACACTTTCTGAAGCCGAGTTTTTTAACTAAAGGGGGGTGTTTCACAACCAACACATTTATGCAAAAACATATTTTAGTGCCATCAAATTTTTAGCTGGTTTTCGAGTCATCACTGGCCTACAATAAATCGGAACAGATTTAACTGTCGTTAATAAAAACAAAACCCAAACAAATTATTTAAACACTGACAATTATAAATTATTCAAGAGACGAATGAAATACGAAACTGCAAATCAGGCAAACCGCAGTGGAAATAGCACTATATTATGAATAAAATGAAGCCCTCATCGGCGATAACCGAAAATTTATCGTACATACATTGCAATCTAACTATAATAGTCGCAAGAGTCTGGTTGTCACTCACATGCTACGACACAAGGTTACCGTGGTTTAAGAATAAATTCTTATCAATCGTAGACAGCTGTAAAAAACCAAAAACACGCGGTACGGAAGAACGGAAACAGCAGCACGATGTCTAAACCAGAGCACGAAAGTTTCCACTGCGTCCTAGTGCACCGAATAGCGATCGTATCACCGACGGCCAACCGCCGCATTACGTAACCCTCTACGAAACCGAACGATACCAGAAGCACTTAGTCATTCCATACGGGAGTGGTACAAGTTAAGGTGGAGGAAGAGGAGGAGTATCGTAGGGGGGAAAGGATGACGTGAGCAGCATGGCTGAAGGACCACAAACGTCTCGACGGTGTAATCTTTTCTAGCACCGGAGGCCATATATTGAAAAAGGGTGGAGAGATGTCGTCGTAACTAACCAACCGAATAATCATGTGAGGTATATTTGGCTCCAGATTGCAGATAGAAAAATTTAAATGACCCCCAGCAAATTCATATCACCATGTGGAAGATATCAGGATATTATGAGGAAATGTTTTGCCACAAGTTCAAATACCTTTTTTCGAAAATTATAAATATAGAACCAAGAATGTAAGAAAGGTTATTAGATAAGAATTTTATGTTTATTAAGCCACATCGGAAAAAGCATATCTACATCCAAATGTGGATATTTTACTGCTAATTTCTGTTCTTTATGACGTATTTTATTATTAATTATTTGCTTTTTTCTGTCCCCAAAGAGAATGTTATACCTCTAACCCCTCTGAGAAACAATGTCCGATGTGTCTTAAGAAATAACAAGAGATTTCTGCCTGGTCTTGGTGTCGGATTTTATTGCTAATTGCACATTAATTGTCCCAACGAAAATTATATCATTCCAACCCTTTACAAGAAACACTGTCCGGTGTGGCTTACGACTTGCGTTAAATAAAAGAGATTTCATGTTTTTTTTGATATCTTTTTTTTCAACCGACCTCAAAAAGAAGAAAGTTCTCAATTCGTCTGTATACAGGGTGTAACATAATGCAGTACAGATATTTTGGTAGATGGTCAGTATAAATAAAAAAGTCTTATATAACTTATGTAAAAAAAGTTGATACTTTACGAGAAAAATTGTTCAACATTACCTACCAAAGTTATTTTAGTGTGAATTTATTCATTTATATATAAAAGACCAACCAACTTATGAACTGAAACAATTTAAAAAATATCCACAATTCCTACTAAATGAATGAACTTTTAAGCTAAATTTATTAACAATTTTAAAGAGAGTTATAGAAACAGAAAACATGGCAATATCGGTTGAACTGATTTCATTCGACGACTGCAGTAAAGATAAACGTTGGGATAGGTCCCGCATTACACAAAAGTAATGTTAATATACTTTTGTTTCGAATGTAATATTTTGAAGTGGTGTATGATATTGATTTTTATGTAATGGAATTATTCACCAATCAAGAATACCACGATATACTTTCAATGTATGTAAAAGCCCACTGCCCTGCTGAACGTGCTCGACAAATGCACATGATAAGATATCCTGCAAGAAGAATATCAAAACCAAAACATTTGTAGCTGTTTCCCAAAAGCTATGAATACTGACAGTCTTGTACCGCATAGAAAAGATACTGGCCCCAGAAGGCGTATTGATGGTAACACTGAGGAGCAAATTCTTAATATTGTTAGTAACGATTCTACCAGAAATTTAGTGTACCCATGTCACGTACTAAGTGTCATTCTGTAGATGGCTTCTGTCTTTCTTCAAGTTCGAGAAAATCCCCATTTTATTGCCAATACCCGTAATGAAATATTCAATTTTCATAACACTAAATCTTGAGCAGAGGACAATCCGCACCTTATAAGACAAACAAACTTTCACACGAATTTTCAATGAATATTTGGTCAGGATTAGTTTCCTATTATTTAATATGTCCATTCGGGAACTCGAAATTTTGGCTGATGAGTGGTTAGGAGAACGGTTGATTGTCGTATAAGGTATTTTTGACTCCAGCATTATCGACCCCTAATTGTGCTACCACTGACCGCTGAACATCGACGGCAATGACTACAGTGGTGCAATGAACGACAACATTGGAATGTAGAATGACATCAGGTCGTCTTCTCTGATGAATCTCGATTCTGCTTGGGTGGACATGATGGCTGAGGAAGGGTTAGACGACGTCGAGGAGAAAGACGTCAACCTCAATTTGATGTTGAGCGACATGTACACCGAACAGTAGGCGTTATGGTAAGGGGTGCTATTGCACATGGAAGTAGGTCACCTTTAGTCTTTGTTCGGGGCAACATGACTGCGCAACGTTATCATCAGGAAGTAGAGGAGCCGTACGTACTAAAAGACATTTCGACCATGTTGTTACTCCGGCCGTTGGGGTTTACAAGATAACTCTGTATAGTGGGTCACTAACTAACTTAGTTACTGAATGAGGTAAAGGTAAGTTTATACAGTTTTAAAAAGTTAACTATTGTCATCTTGTACGACAAGGCATTGAACAAACACAAGTATAGATATAAAACTTTTAAAAAGAATATATATATATATATATATATATATATATATATATATATATATATATATCTTAATATATAAAAAATCCGTGTCACTGTGTATGTTCCGAATAAACTCAAAAACGAGTCAACCGATATTCATGAAAGTTGGCATATATATGTAATTTGGTCCAACTTAGATGATAGGATAGTTATTATTTAAATTAATGGTCTTAATAATTAATAATAAACTGATCATCAACGTTGGTTGTTGTGATTTATCGTACGTTCCATAAGTCAGGAACAGATGGCGCCTTCAGCGAATTTCTTTACAGAGAACTTTGCACTTTGTACCTCATAGATGGCGCCACACTTGAATGTGATATATTTTCTTAGACTACACACTATAGATGTCTTATTTTGCGTTAAATTTTGTGCGTTTTGTGTTAAATTTGTCTTTCAAATCTGTCTGAAATCACTCAGCCACAGCAACGCGTGGCCGGGTCTGCTATCTGTCTTAAATCACTCAGCCACAGCAACGCGTGGCCGGGTCTGCTAGTATATATATATATATATATATGTCTAGTCGTAGGCTTTCACGGATGGAACAATGTGAAGAAATATTTATCTGGGAATACAATTCGTTCGTTTGTATTTTGCGTAGCTAATTGTGTTTTATTTTGATGTTTAATAATTGTCTTCCATCTGTTAGAGAGGTGCAGGGCGTCGTCTCTTTTGTTTAGTTATCCAGTTTTCTCGATTTCAATAGCTTCTCGTATTAGTCTGGTTTTGTAGTGAGGAGTTTGTGAGATCTGTTTACAACTATCGAAATTGATTTTATGGCCCGATTGTTGCTGGTGTTGGAACAGGGCCGATGTCGTTTGTTTATTTGTGACAGCTAAACGGGCTGAAATTCTCCTGTTCGTTTGTCCGATGTATACCTTATCGCACGTTCCGCAAGTTATACTATATACCCCTTGGTTTTCAAGTTTTACTTTTGGTTTGGGATTTCCTAAACTTGTGCCTATAGTCTGGTGCGGTTTGTGTCGCTATGTCATGCCTTCGAAGAATTCGGCCAATTCTGTCCGTTGTCCCTTTGATGTATGGTAAGACTACTTTTGGTTTTTCGGTGAGGTCATCTTTTGGTTTTGGCTCATGGTCTTGTTGTGCTATTGCTTTTTTGATAGTGTGGTTTGTGTATCCGTTTTGTCGTAGAGTGGTAGTTATCTGTTTTTAACTAGTGTGTTTTTTTATTGTCGTCTGTCAGTCGTATGGATCTAGAAATTAGCGTGTTGGCAACTTCCTGTATTTGAAATGGGTGGTGATGAGATTTGTAGTTTAAATATCTGTTTGTGTGTGTCGGCTTTCTATATACCTTGGCGAAACGTCTGCAGGATTCAAACATGAATCAATATAACGAACGGATGTATTCCCGGATAAATATTTCTTCATATATATATATATATATATATATATATATATATATATATATATATACATTGTAAAAGACGTTTATTATAATACAATTTCAATAATACCATGTTTTTACGAAAAAAATAAAACACTAAATAGAAAACAGATTTAGAGTGGTTTTATTTGAGTCCCCGATTAACCATTCGTTCGTTCCGCTTAGCCTCGCCAGAATGTTAGTTGATTTCGCGTCCGTTTCTCTTATGGAAGAATAAAAATAATAGGGGAGCATATTTGATAGGAAGGTATACAGCGGGAGAAGAAAAGTGAAAGAAAGAGAAAGATTGGTATGATTTTGTTATTTATCTCCATACTGCTTGGTTGAAAAAGGAGTAACTGGCAATAGATCCAATGATGACACTATGGATGATTTTGCGTTTAATTGAGTGTGTACTTATGTTCAGATTTTCAAGCAAACGGTCATTACTAGTGCACCAAACACCTCTTGCACCCACTAACACAGGTAATACTTTAATTTCAGTAGTGTTATTCCTTTTGAGGACAGTGTCGGTGAATTCTGGATCCTCATATTATACCCTTTTGTTATTTGAGCTCTCGGCTCATGGATCCCATATTTCAACAAGATAATACTCGGCCTCATGTTCCTTGAATGAGTTTAAACTTTTTTGAAGAGACCCATGTGAATCTGTTGCCATGGCCGCCCATATCCCCCGATCTTTCGTCCATAGGACATATTTGGGATATGATGGGTAGAAGGCTCGGAAATTTACCCCAACTCCCACGGACTTCGGAGGTTCTAAGACATGATATAGGTACAGGTAGCTTGGGATAGTATTCCTCAAGAAGAGATAGACCACCGTATTGAAGCAATGCCAAGACGTGTTGGGGAGTGTACAGATAACCGCGGTGAACAAACACATAACTAACAAAATAATAATCAAAAATAAACTTCTTGGTATTTTTTATTAAAATTTTAATCATTTACCAAAACAATATTAAATATAAACTTTTTTTCAGTAAGTATAAATATAGTGCTTTAGTTAATCACACAAAACATACTAACATTGCATGTATTTTCACCAAGTGTCTTGTTTTAATAGCATCTTTTGAAAGAAAACAATCAAATCATGTCACGCAATTGATAAGATAGATACAATATTTTTCCTTATCAGCCTAGAAAATTTCACTGTTTAGTGTACTTTTTCAGCACCATTTTATATATCTACGCAAGTTTGCCTGATGCACTGAAATGTCCAAAAACGTAATAATAGATTAAGTCTATTAACTACATAAGATAGAGATATCATTCTTAAGATTTTTTAGTTCATACTGACAGTACTATCAAAAAATGACTGCACTGTTATGCTACACCCTGTATATGTTTTTTTTGTGTTCAGCGATTACTCGAATCCCACTCTAATAATTGAATCATTTACATTGGATTCTGGTAAGGAGGATTCCGAAGTGGTCCCATATTTTTTTTAAGGGCATAGCTTAGGTATACCGTTTTTTTCAATATCGGCAAAAAAATTTACCGGCTTTCTTATAGTAACGTTTGGTGGGGTCCATAGTATTAAAAAACGAAATGTCTCTGTTCGGAACCTGGAATTAAATAAATTGAAAATATATTGAAATTAAATAAAAATAGATGTCAGTTAATCAACTTTAAGATGGAGGTTCTCAATTGGTCTCCATATACAGTGTGTCTTCATAAGTTGGAATCGGACGGAAAACTCTCTTATTGTAATGTTTTTATTTACTCTTCGGGTTCTTGGATTTATTTAAGAACACAGTCTAACTCACTATAATTTATTTCCACTACTTTCATTTATATAACTATTTACAATTTTTTGAACACCTGATGTTCAGGTACTATACTGCGTCTAAATATGGAATTAATCCTTCCGTCAGCTCTCCGTATGTATATATTCCTTCTCGGAATTCTCCAGAAGGTCAAAGGGCCGCCGAGAAATTTCCTTCGTGGGCTCTTGCATTCGTCGAGAACTTCATCAAAGCCAGCTGTCGACTTCGATGCGCCAGACGAACAACATTTCGGATTCCACGAAATATCGGACGAATGCCGATTCCACGAATGTCCCAGAATCCTTCCTGGTGTGGCGATATTTGTAGGGCTCTCTATTTCCACAATGGGAAGTTTGGTGGAAGTAACGGACTTCGAATTTAAGCTGCGAATATTGAGACAGCATGCAAGGATGTCGATGCCACTGAATCGAAAGAGAGTTTCCATCATACTTCTCACCACCCTCGAACTCAGTCAGCCAACCCACAGGTTATCTTTGAGACCGCCAATTTTATCAGGTTCATCTCCATCATCATAGTCCTCGATTCTAACAGAGTCTTCCAAAGATGGCTATATGTTGGCTTGCCCTGTGAGAATGTTTTCGTTACCAAATAGACGATATATCTGATACCCAGTGGTTGTTCTTCGAGATGAAGGACCTTCTCCACCACTGGATCTTGCTCCCTTAGCCTCTGGAATTGGCCGTACTTCTTGGCAAACACCTTGGCTATTTCTCTGGACATCCGTATAGGCGGATCCAAGGAGGGCGCGATAGGGGCGATAGCCCCCACCGAGAGCCTCAAAGTTAGTAAATTTAATATCAAATCGAGGTATTCTTAACCCCAGGAGCCTAGTAGATGATCATTTCTATGGGTTTAAACCACATAACGACTATTGTAAATGTAATGAACCAAGAAATATTAGTTTAAAATATATTTTGGTAAATTTGCTACGGACTTGGGCTTGCTCAACTTCGCCGTTATGACTTCCGACATAAGAGGCTAACCTGTTGAAATGTATCAAGTTTGGTTTTCCTCGAAGAAGCGTCCTTATTCTGTCATTGATTCTCTTTAGAATTTGGTAAGGCCCCTCCCAGGACGACGACATTATACAACCAAACAAGATCATCAACTTGGAACTCTCCGCCCTCGGATTTGATGTCATATGCTTCCTTCATTCGGGCACTGGCATTCTCGATATTTAACCGAACTCGTTCATGGATGTCATCTTTTGACGTCACTAGCTGACATAGTCTTCACCCGCAGTCTCCTCTCCTGGGGGGCACCCAAACTATAACACTGGCCGGAGTCTGGCCGTGGATTCGTGCACAGATGAACGATATCCCATTAGAAATAAGTGAAGATACTGGTCCCAGTGTCTTTGGTGTTCAGAGACAGAGACAAATGGCGGTTAATGGTTCTATTCATCAGTTCTACCATTCCACCGAATTACGGGTGTAATGCTGTGGTCAATGTTTTATTGTACAGCTGATCCATTCCTTGACAAGGACATCAGCAATGGTCAAGGCTTCTTGATTCGACAAGGCATAAGCTTATGACCATTTATTGAAATAATCCATCACCACCACCATGTACTTATTTCCGGAGTAAGATTCAGGAAATGGACCGGCCACAACAATTGCTACTCGTTCAAATGGACTACCCACGATATATTGCTTCATGGGAGCTTTTGCTCGCTTTTGGGGACCATTACTTACTGCACAAATCGTACACTTCCGGCACCAATCCTTGACATCTGGTTGGCAGTTTACCCAAAGAAGCATGCCTTAACTTCCTACGGGATTTCGTCACTCCCAGAGTCTATTAGAACTGATTGCTGCATCGAATAAAGCTTTATCACTATAAAAACTATAATGATTTTGTTTAATGAAAAATTCTGCTTTATTATAAAATTAACTATTAAACGAATGTAATTGAAATTAAATCAAAATATCTTATAATTATCAGACCTAAAAAAGTTGAAGATTCTCTAATCGTCTGAGTTCACCTAAGTTCATATGCAAACATTTCTTAATACATATAAATATCTAGAAAACATGTTACTATATTCTATTCAACAGTAAACGAGATTGGACAAAATAATAAATAATGTTACTTAAAAGTAAAATTCTTATTTTTGGCAATATCGAAAAAGTTAATTAGATTTGAAGACTGCATCTAATTGAGCCATTACATCACTATTGTAAAATAAATTCAACCGACCTCAAAACAGAAGAACTCAACTAAAATGCAAAAAATATGTTTTTTCTCCAACAGTTAAATACTTTCTCTCACTAGGTACTTTGCAAATTTGTTGTTTCAACTTCGCACCGACTTATGTATTGCTTTTTAGTTAATTTCTTTTTTTTAAGTCGGTTTTTATATTTTTTAAATGTATTTATATTGCTAATTAATTTCTGATTTATGGTGGCTTACGATATAAACCACATAGTAGGAGAGATAGAGCGGGAATTTGCTCGTCATACTGAAAATGGTATGTTTTATTGTTACTTAATTGTGTGCACTGGTTGTACAATCTATATCCAAAATCACACTATTCATCCCCGAACCCCCTCTAAACTGTCGTATATTTATTATTGCAAATAACAGTTGAATATTTATTCTTACAATTTTTTGCCAAAATCCATTTTATTGCTGCAATCTATTCCAAGATACCTATCCGATATGGCTTAAGACATAATCTTGCCATAGTCAGAGTTCGGCCTCAAAAAGAGAATTCAAGGTGATGATCTTTGAGCAACAATTAATCTTAATTATTATAGTCAGTATCCCATGATTTAAAGAAATAAATATATTATCGATAAGAAACAAAAAGATGCAGTGTATTTTATTATGGTGTATTTTAAATTTATATAAGTTTTCCGCTTCTACAAGGGTGCCTTTGGTCATAAGCCTTAAGGCTGCAATGGTTCTGGTCCTTTCGATCTTAATGACCAAACTCAAGTGAGAATAATGTAAACCATTACTTTTTAACTACCACTACCATATCTACTGTCCTATATAGGTGATAATGTAAACTGAAACCAGTATCCTCATAAAAAAAATTAAATTTTTCTTTTCGAAACCATTAACCTAACTATTTACACTGGTGGGTCAGCCCATGATTTCCGTTATAATCTTAAAAAATCTAATTCCTAACTATTCACTTATTAAGCGTCTGTAAGTTATAATAATCGCTTCAGGAGTATCTATCTATCATTTTCAAAACGTTTTGTTAAAGACATTGGTATTGTTAAAATCGAGCAAATGAACACGCTAAATAGGGGGAAAATCGTGCAATAAGCACATAACCACAATCACTAAACTTTTATACGTAGTTAATTATCAGCTTTACACACTTGTGACTATGATGTTTTACTTTTTGTTTCAAAATTTTAAATTTGTTTCACAACTAAACGAATGTACATGTGGCTGACTCGTCCTCTCTACCTGAAATCCTTAGTATAAGTCGTATAAACGTAGTAGGAAATGATACATTTTGGATTTAAATCCGAGTACCGACAAGACATTAGAACTAAATACTTAAGACTACTAATTTTCTGTCAGGTTGAATAATAAATATACGTAATCTGATCACGCTATAAATGAAAATGTCGTATTGCATCTTCTTTTTAGTACATCCCGGCATAAGGTAATAATTTTAGTTTGCTTCCGAAATTAAGAGTACCACTATCAACCTAGCCTAAATTGGAAATCACAAATGCAACACAAAAATAAAAAATGCTTCAGATTCTCTTTGACTGAAACGTTGTTTTTATCTACACATAATATACGATTTTGCAAATTCACCTATTAAATTGATGAAATATTCTTTTGTATGAACATGATATATTCTATAATCTCATCGAGGTGTCATTCTTTTGTACGCAAGACAATATATCTAATATATATTGTTTCTCGTTAGGGAACCTTCAACAGTTGCGCTTCCCACAATTGAATGTCCTCTCGAACACTTCTTTATGTATTTGATACATTTCGTTAAATTTGAAGACGCGAGATGTAAAGACCGACATCTAGGATTTTCGGGGAAACAAGCACATAGAGGTTTCGAACCTCTATGTGCTTGTAACTGTAATTAATTATTATTTATAAATTAATTAAAATTATTCAATGTTTGTCCTAAATTAATTTAAAAGTTTGAATAAAATTAATGGGAAAATCGTATTAGGTATGCTGACGACAAGGTGACACTAGAAGTCGAAAGAAAAATTTTGGGGCGAGGTTGCGCAATTTTTCACAATTATTTTGAATACTTATTTTTGATTTTATTTTTTATTTTAAGAGATTTTTCTACTTGACTCATATGGTTTTAGGGACCTCGGAGCGCCACTGCACGATGGCACTGACAGATTAGGAACAACAGTTATACTCTTCAATGAAACATCATGACAGAAGAAAGAGCGCTAGGAAAAGTTTGGAAGTCAAGTCAAGAAAATAAAAATCTTAATTTTCAAAAAGGACGTCAAAAATTAATATCACCACAAAAATATTAATAAATGGAATTCAACCAAATGCCATATAGTAATTCACATAAGTATGTGAATTACTATTTACAAATTTACACAAAAAACGGGCCAGTTCACAAGGCAGGAGGAAATTCGAAGTATTAAAATTCCTATCATGCACACCTATTTATGTTAGCTAAAATAATCATAAGCAATGCGATAAAGGACACGGCGCTGACTCTTATAAGGATGCGAGAATTGTACACTGAAACAAGAAAGTATGATCAATCTCAAATACATTCGACATATGGATATACCATCGAATGCTTTGAAACAGTTCTTCCAAAAGAATGAGTACTCAGGGACATCTAACTGGTACCCTTAATATGAGAAAAACAGAAACATGCGCCATGTGGGATATGAACAATTACCTTTGTGTATCAAGCACTTCACAAAGAATATACGCATTTAGGAGGAGGAGTAAAGTTATTGTAGCTTCCAACTGAAATTCATTAAATACTGTTACTACAATAACACTCGATTACTTGATTAGACATTAAACGTAGTTATTAAAGAGCAGTAGGTACCAGCCTCAGATCTTGAATTTTTCGAGGTGGGGCAAAAACTGCAAAATGCCCGACTAAACTTTGGCTTTTATCATCAGCTATTAGACGTACACTGATAAACATAGGCCTCCCGGATAGAAAACCACAACGACCTGCCTAAGACTGTTCTTTTTGGGTTAGTTTTGTTTTTTACTAATAAGCCTTAAGCCACATCGGATACTGGTTCTCCGAAGTGGTTGTAGTAATAGAATTTGCTTTGGGACGGTAAATAAGCAATTAATCAGACACTAAGAACAGACAGAAACCTCTTTTTCTGAGATATAGCTATGTTGGATGTGGCTTAAGTCTTAAGCCAAGTCGGTCACTGTGTCTCTGAAAGGATTGGAATACCAAATATTTGAGAGCCAAGAAATTATCAATAAAAATATGTACTTAGCAGGCGAGATTAGCACCCTACGTAAGATCTACAAACAAAAAACCGCTCATTGAACCAAGTAGTATCTCGGATAAATAGGAAGGATTTACCAATGACGACACATGCAAGTTCCCGAACAACCGAACAATAAAAAACAAAGGATATATTGATAATATCCACAACAAGTACTCACTAAAAGAACACATCGATGCAAAGATAGGCATATTTACTAGCCAAGAAACGAGAAAAAAGGTGAAATCCCAAACAATTATCTCATTATATATCAAAAGAGACAAAAGAGCGAGAGAAGACTAACTAATCAGGTTGAAGAGAGCAAATCCTTATCGGAGAGAATTATAAAAATCAGAATGAAACTGGGAAGAAAACAATTTAACATCTCGAGAATATACGCACCGAAACATAATAGAAAAGAAAACATTATAGAGATAGATTTTTGAAGAGCTGCAAGCAACGATAAACTAAACAAACGAATATACGATTATTCCGGCAGAGTTCAATGCTCGAATGGGTGAAAATAACGATTCAACAAAAATATCAGGAACGAAACTTACATACATACATATCTATGTAGGACAGACGAATTAAGGAAAAGTAACGTGCAAAAGAGAAAACACCTTTCCAAAATTATAGACGTAAGTGCATTAACCTCTGCAGTGATGAGGAGTGATCAAAACAACAATGAGGAATTGACAACAAAAAGACAACCAGAATACACTAAAAATTAACTTATATTTAAAAAAGAACCGACTTCAACTGGACTAAAATACCGTGGGCAATCAATAACTATTTTCTGACATATTTTTTTTATCTGATTTAAGGTACAGTTCTTATTTCGACATATTTTTTAAGTTTTTTATTTGATTTATTATTTGGCCCACTTCCTAAAAGTGTAACTCTAATTCACTCTATATTGCAACCACCCTTTATATGTTTCTGTTTTTTGGTCATACAATATAAATTATTTGTCTTTCATTTTCTGAATCACCCTGTACAACTATAATTTAACTCCACACAAAATTGTAACGGTCCTAATATCTTTACACGATGTTGCAACCGCGCTGTATAAGTATTAATCCTCTCCCCCCTATTGACTGTTTCTATTTTTCTATTGTTTACATCACCCTGAATACGTATATTTTTACTTCGCCCAATATGCCAAGTATAAGCAACTACTTATTTTCCACACTACATAAATTTTTTCACTACCCTGTATAACTACAATTCCACTCCACCATATATTTCAATCATCCTGTATATGCAACTGCTTTTAACATTTATTGAACCCTCCGCCCTATAACTCGAATATCCTTACTGCATATGCTTATTTAACCATTTTTTAATCCACTCTGTATACCTATAGTTTTACTTCACTCTTATTTCAACCATCTTGTATACGCAACTACTTATATGCCACCCAATAAAAAAAAATTTGAACCACCCTGTATAATTTTAATTCTATTTGACCTTATATTTCAACCATCCTATATATGGAACTGCTTATGTAACACCCAATAACACATTTGTTTGCAAGATTTTTTAAACCTGTATAACTGTAATGTTACTTCGCCAAATATTTCAACTGCGCACATTACTTGCTGCTTGAATTTCGATGCACGCACACACCTACCACCGTCTAGAAAAATTGCTTTTTGATACAATAATGGAATATTTTGTGCCATTTCACTAGACTGCAATAAAAACAGTTACAAACACTATGTACGATATACTTTCATGGCATATCTTGACTTTTTTGATATTTATGATGAAAATTTGACATTTAAATATTTTTACGATTTTCGGAAAAACTGTATTTTTTACGTTATAGATTACTATACGGAATCAAGATGGAAGATCGCTTTGTAGAATACAATTTAAAATATTCAAATTGGTTGAGCCGTTTTAGAGAAAACAGTGTAGATTTGTTGAAATTCAATGAAATGTAGTCCCTTAATTACTGTTTTTTTTTATGATTTTCTGGTAAACCGTAAATCTCACGTTATAGAAAAGTATATGGTAACTTTCGGTAATACTCCTTAATACAATGCCGTTTAAATAATCAAATTTGCCCAAGCCGTTTTTGAATAATCACTTAGCCTACATAAAAAAAAACGTACCGGCGAAATGATAACCTCCTTCTGTTTGGAAGTCGGTTAAAAATACGAGTTGAAAGTCTAGAAGATAACTCAACAAAACACTTGCATGAAAGGAGACTGATACAAGCAACCAAAAACCGAATTATGGAAGAGGGTAGAGGGAAATTAGCTAAAAATCAAAATGAAACCCAAACGCTTAAAGTAAGCTCCTGGCAAGAAAACAGTAAATAGGAATAAAAAATATCAGACGAACACACCATTCACTAAAGAACTAAAAATAATACAATGAACAGAAAGAGCGTATCTGGAATACATGACAAGCAAGGCATTGCCATCATATGAATACTATAAGACACTTTAAAATGAAACACAAGCTTGCAAAATAATAAAAAATTTACAATTTCGGACGCTTTTCAAAAGATTTGGAGCACGAGTTCTACAGACTACCAAAGGAAATTTAGAGATTCATTAGACCAGAGACAATAAATGAGAAAAATGACAGCAGTAAAAAATATGAGAAATAAACACCTGGATGGAAACAGAAACTCCGAGAAAGAAACCAGAATAAGCAGATAGAAAGTCGAGAAAGCACAAAGAAATTGAGATCCAGAAAGTTTACAGACAAGTATGGACTAGCAAGCGTGCTACTAAAATACTGTTGTAGTACGATGCAGAAAAATGAACAATGTTCATTAACAAAATTGGAAGACACAACAAAAAATAGATGACACGCATATTAATTCTGCTATTCAAAAAGGCGATAGAAAAGAATCGGGAAAGTACAGAGGAGTCAATCGCTTCAACGACACGCTGAAATTGATGACAAAAGTCTTCACCAACGTAATAAACTAACAACAGGGTTTTGGAAGCGGGGATCTTGAACAGATGAAGTATTAGTAACGAGACAGATAACATAGCCTTAGAATAGAATTAACCGATTTTCATCTGCCTGATTGACCTAGAAAAAGCCTCCCACAAAGTAAGGCTAAAAGACGGGGTTCATTTTATATACAATATATATGTACCGCTAGACAATTGAAGATATATAAAGAACAGCACAATACAGTCAGAATAATTGGGCAACTCATATTGGTTAAGACAATAAAGGTCGTGAAGAAAGCTAAATAAACGTTATCTGATTGGAAACGAATAAATAAAAATCAACTGCTATGCGGAAGATGCCACTCTCATTGTGGGAAGTAAAAATGACCTACAAAGTTTAGTCTACAAGTTCAACACAGTAGCAAAAAAGTTCAATATGGGATTCTCAGTCTAGATAAAGGAAGCACTTGTCATTAGCGATGCACCGCTCACATATAAGATAAAGTTTGATGGAACCAGCATAAAGCAGATTGTGGAAAGCAACTATTAAGCGCTACAGAGATATAGAAACAGACAAAAAAACAAATACATAAAGTCCATAGTGCAGCAGGTTGCCAAATTAACAGAAACACGAATGATGCTAGAGACGACAAAGATAAGAATACAAAGCAGTTCCATGGGGAAAAACTGAACGAATGATTAAGATATGATGAAATCAGAACAAAATGCAACCTGGAAAGAACAAACGACAAATATTAAAAATGAAAAGAGATAGGAACAATCGCATCTCAGACGAAAGGGAAGTAAAAATTACGAGAGACAATCGCCAGCACGTAGAAGAGGTGTGGGTCGACAACGCCACCTTCAAGATTTGATACAATGTAGGTGAAAGGATATGTTTTTCTGATATTCCAGTTTCAGACAAGCAGGGAATGAGTGCATTTTCTTATATTTACCCTAATATCTTTTAAAGCAAGCATTTTAAATTTATAAAAAATATACACTTTTATTTTCCACACAAACACTTTTTGTTTTATTTGCTACATGATTCGCTAGATTTTTATAAAAATATGCATTTAATTTTCTAATTTTGCCCCCAAAATTAACATTAAAGTTTGATTAAACTGATAAACTTTCAGGGAAGTCTTTTATCATTTACTGTCTGAATTTTAGACTCTGTAGAATGGAAGATGAAGGGGAAAATAGGTCAAGTTTTAAACAATAAATCTTTTAGATAAATTATTTAAAAATACAAATAATATAAAATATATTTTTCAAAATTTTAGATAGTGTAGTTTCTAAAGTGGTAATCAAGTTGATGTTTAATATTTTTGTTAATATCTTTTAAACAAATGATTTAAAAATAGTTGTAATTCACATAATGAACCTTTCATTTGATTAATTACAAGTTGCGTTTAAAAATTTAATTTTTATTTTGCATTTAATTCTATAATTTATTTTTTTGACAAACAACAAAATCCACATCAGAGCGAAAATTTTTTGAAAAAACCTCGAAATACTCAACAAAACGATTGACTCCAGAGTCGGATTTGAAACATCTCCAAACAGATAAGTATAACACAATATACAATACACTATTTATATATAGGAATAGTGGTTGATCATTTTAAGACATCTCTTTCTCTCAGAATAACTGTGAGGAAGAATTTCTGTACGGAGAGCCAGTCATCCGGGCAATTTTACGAAATTGCCTTACTACACTTTGTTCTCCAAATACGATTTTAAATACTTATCTGTTGCGGGAAAAAATTTGGAGGAGAGAAAACCCCTATGAACAAGCAAAATAATTCAAGATCTCTTCAACAATCTTTTCGAAATTACTCTATAATTTGTCCCCAAAGTTAATATTTGGATTTTCGCTTAATTTTTCTTATAAATTTCAAATAAGCCCCAGTATCTTAATTATTTTCAAAATTTTAGGTAGTATGGTTTCGGAAATAAAGCTGTAAATGAGATATATATATATATATATATATATATATATATATATATATGTTTTAGGTGGTTTCCGGGAATTCATCCGCGTAGTTGATAACTGATTCCTGCCGGGATCGATGGTAAAATGACGACGTTTCGGCAGAGTTACATCTGCCCTCTTCAGGTCGGTTCGCATAATTCTCGTAGCCTTCTGCTAATCAAGTCAATATCCCTTAACCTAAATACTAATATGTTATAATAGTGACTATTAAACTTATACTATATATATATACAGGGTGTCCCATGGTTCTGGTCTCGGATGATTGCGCAGTTATGATAGAAGATAGAATTTTCAAAATTTAGGGGTATAACTTCTTGATTGGGATCTATCCAGCTAAAATAGTTTCAAGCATGTACCACTTCCGGTTATAGCGGAAGTTGATACTAACTTGCTTATTTCAAATGGAACACCCTGTAAATTATTGTATTTCTGAATTCTACGAGTAATTTTAATACTAATTCATGTATAATACCCTATACTTAAATTTAGCCCTTTTCGAGTTATTCCAAAATGTTTTTTGAAATTCACATTTTAAGGCCTTCAGATAATTGCAAATTATACAACAACGAAGAGGAATTTAGGAAAACCATTCGTTGAGAGGGTAGAATAAACTTAGTGCTTCCAGAATCTGTGAAAAAAGTATGGACATTATCTACAGAGTGTGTACAAAAAAATCGCGAAAATTGAAATTCAAAATCTGGCAAAACTCAATTTTGTCAAATGGAAACCACTATTTTTTATATCATAATCAGATTGAGCTTCGCAAATAAGAGGTACTTTGTGAATAAGTACCTATACGAAATTCTGATAGTTTTCGACTTATTAAAAAAAATAAATCATTTTCAGCATCTTTAATAAAAAGTAAGCTTAAGTACATAAGTTGGCCATGACGGTTGCTAAGGACTCTACGAAAATGTCATTTTAACAAATGTTCGAAATTTTTTTAATAAATCAATTTCAAATTTTATTTAATAGTTCGTAAATAATGGTTGCAAATGCATTTATTATTCTTAGTCTCATATGTGAAAATTAACAAAAGGATTGATTCTCTGTTGCGATGTTAAAGAGTGCTATGAAATCATGACAAATGTCAAATATTACTAGTTAAATTATTATTATGTTATAATCATTTCAGTATATTCTTAAGTCAGTTCAGAATCTTGATATAAATAATTATCCTTAAACAAAATGAATTTTACGAAAGAAGAAATGGTGGACATGATATTTGCATTAGGTGAATGTCAACGTAATAGCTTGCTCGCGTCAAGAGTGTATACACGCAATATCCAGATCGAAGGCATCCAACTGAAAAGGCATTTACAAAACTTTATGAAAGATTTGTTGATTCTGGAAATGTTTCTTATGGTAAACGTAATGTTCCAAATAGAGTAACTACTGAAGAAAACGAATTTATGATAATGCAATCTGTGATATAAAATCCACTATGTAGTGTTAGAATTATAAGTAACCAATTAGCTATTAGTAAAAGTGCCGTTCATAGGGTTATAAAGAGGTACAAGTTTCACCCCTATAAAATACAAATGCACCAAGAATAGCTTGATGCAGATTATGAAAAAAGAGAAGAATTTTGTAATTGGTTTAGAGTTAAAATGCAGACTGAAGCTGACTTTTCAACATATGTTTTGTTTTCAGACGAAGCCACCATTACTATTGTGATGAAAACCCGAAAGGTTTTAAAATAACATCTCAGACTAAATGGTCCTTAAACGTGTGGGCTGGTATTGTTGGGGGTAACGTTATTGGACCTTTCTTTTTTGATGGGACAATGAATGGAGCCAAATTCCTTGATTTCTTAGGAAACCAATTACAGCCGTTATTAGAAGACGTTCCATTAAACATAAGAAGTAAAATGTGGCTTCAACTAGACGGCTCTTCAATTCATTATGACAGAAGAGTTCAGCGATATTTAAATAGAAAGTTTAGTGATTGTTGGATTGGACGAAACGGATCAGTTGCTTGGCCTCCACGTTCACCTTGTTTAACCTCAATGGATTTTTTCTCTGAGGTTACATAAAAGATATTGTGTATAAAGAGGAAGTAACGAGTAGAGAATATGAAAGAAAGAATAAGAAATGCATTTGCAATAATTGCACCAGAACTATTAAATAAAGTTCGTAATTCATTTATTAAAAGAATAAATAAGTGCTTAGAAGTGAACGGTCGGCATTTCGAACATTTGTTAAAATGACATTTTCGTAGAGTTCTTAGTAACCGTCATGGCCAACTTATGTACTTAAGCTTACTTTTTATTAAAGATGCTGAAAATGTTTTATTTTTTTTTTAATAAGCCGAAAACTATCAGAATTTCGTATAGGTACTTATTCACAAAGTACCTTTTATTTTCGATGCTCAATCTGATTATGACATAAAAAATAGTGGTTTCCATTTGAAAAAATTGAGTTTTTTCAGATTTTGAATTTCAATTTTCGGGTTTTTTTTGTACACACTCTGTAGATAATGTCCATACTTTTTTCACAGATTCTGGAAGCACTAAGTTTATTCTACCCTCTCAACGAATGGTATCCTAAATTCCTCTTCGTTGTTGTATAATTTGCAATTATCTGAAGGCCTTAAAATGTGAATTTCAGAAAACATTTTGGAATAACTCGAAAAGGGCTGAATTTAAGTATAGGGTATTATACATGAATTAGTTTTAAAATTACCCGTAGAATTCAGAAATACAATAATTTACAGGGTGTTCCATTTGAAATAAGCAAGTTGGTATCAACTTCCGCTATAACCGGAAGTGGTACATGCTTGAAAATATTTTAGCTGAATAGATCCCAATCGAGAAGTTATACCTCTAAATTTTGAAAATTCTACCTTCTATCATAACTGTGCAATCATCCGAGACCAGAACCATGGGACACCCTGTATATATATATATATATATATATATATATATATATATATATATATATATATATATTGTAAACAGTTAATTTTAAAAATATGAAAAATATTAAAAATATATATTTGTATTCCTCATAATGAGACTTTCATTTGATGTATTGCATGATGCGTTAATTTTTTTCCGTTTAATTTTATAACTTGGCCCCTAAAACTAGTATGATTTGATATATTACATGATGCGTTAGAAATAATATTAATTTTATGTTTTCTATTTAATGCTGTAATTTGCCCCCTAAAATTAATATTAGGGGTTTTTCCTTATTTTTCCAGTAAAGTTCAGATGAGATCTTATATCTTTAATGTTTTTCAAATTTTTACGTCTTATAATTTCGGAGATAAATGGGAGTATGGGTAATTTTTTATATTTCTGTTAATATCTTTTAAATAATTTATTTTAAAAATATGAAAAAAATATATTTGAATTTGTCATAATCAGCCCTTTGATTTGATACATTACGTGAAGCCTTAGAAACAATTTTAATTTTATATTTTTCATTTAACTCTGTAATTTGCCCCTCAAAATTGATATTAGGGGTTTCTCCTTATTTTTCCGTTAAAATTCGTGAGGCACTATATCTCTAATTTTTGTCAAAATTTTACGGCTTACAGTTTCGGAGATAAGATAAGGCGAATGGGTAAAATTTGTTATATTTTTTTAATATCTTTTAAATAATTTATTTTAAAAAATATGGAAAAAATATATTTGTTTTCGCCATAATAAGCCCTTTCATTGGATATAGTACATGATTCGTTAGAAACAATTTTAATTTTATATTTACCATTTAATTCTGAAACTTGCCCCCAAAAATTAACAGTAGAGGTTTCTCCTTATTTTCCGGTAAAATTCAGGTAGGGCCCTATATCTATATATTTTTTTAATTTTACGGTTTATAGTTTCGGAGGTAAGGTAGGGGGAATGGGTAAAAAGTTTTATATTTTTGTTACTAGCTTTAAAATAATTTATTTTAAAAATATGAAAAAAAATATATATTTGATTTCGCCATAATTCATTTGATATATTACATTATATGTTAGAAACAATTTTAATTTTATATTTTCCATTTAATTCTGTAATTTCCCCCAAAATTAATAGTAGAGCATTCTTCTTAATTTTCCGGTAAAATTCAGATGAGGCCCTATATTTCTAATTTTTTTCAAAATTTTACTTCTCATAGTTTCGGAGATAAGGGGGGGGAACGGTCTATTTTTTCAGTTTTTCCCCCCAGAAGTACCCCTAAAATCAAAATTTCTTCATTTATGATGTGTACTCCCAATCGGGTCACCAAACTATACACTGGTACCAAATTTCAACCTTTTCCGTCCAGTAGTTTAGGAGAAAATTGCTGTGATGTGAAAGAGGGAGAAATCCGGAGTGATATAAGGATATCCGTATATTTCATATACGGAACACTAAAAAGACAACTCAATATAGGACCAGGAGGTGGCCTAATAAAGATAGAACAAGAAAAAGGAATTTATATATTCTACGGTAATGAAAATTTATGTATTCGAAATACAGAAAGTTACTTCAGTTATAGACTTCATTTTTAAATATAAACCTGACAAAATCCAAACATTTAATAAACTACGGACGATGCAGTTCTATTAATAACTACATCCGATTTAAACCTTGAAACGTTTGGTAATTTTCGAAAAATAAAATGTTAATATTATCTTAAAACAAATTTGTCAGAATAGTTAGTTTAATAGATGATTTCAATTTGAGAATCTTTCAAATAAATTTATGATGAAAACAATACTTGCATTAACAACATTCGAATGTGCTATTTTCTCCATTTTGTGTTCTACAACATAGAGCTTTTATTCATGCAACGATTACTTACTAACTCAGTATAAAAGGTAAATGAGCTTCGTTTTAAACTACAGGAAAACCTTTCAGCATCTATTAAAGTCATGAGTTGTTCAATAAAAGAAGGGTTTAGAGGGTGGAAATTGAATTCCACGACTTCGCGAGTCTACAGTGGGTTTAGTGCAAAACTTCCAAATGCAGAGCTCATTCCCTATAAAACTTCTCCTATCAAAATTGATCCGATAAACGCACCTAATTTCTGACAATGAATTAGATATCGACAAAAACTGGGGGTGTTGAAGGACACCCTCTAGATACGAAGTTCCTTTTTCAATATAATATGAGAAATTGTTTTCAAATTCTTTTTTTTTTTCTCTTTCGATATACTTTTTGACTCTAGGCAAATGATTAAGTACTCTTTGTATTGTATATAAATAGTAGAATAAGGGAAAACCCTGAATTGTGTTGAAAAACGTCAAGTGAACAAATTTAGTTAAGAAATGAATGGGTATTTAAAAAATTATGGTTGTTGTTATTGCGGAATCAGTGGCGTACCATCAGTCTGCAAAAAAAAACAGGCCAGATCCTGCACGAATGCCATTAGTGGAAATAAAAAGAAATGTTATACGTCGGAAAATGCCTCTTGATGCGGAATACTTTTATAGCAAATTTCATTTGAATATCTAACTTGGTATAAAATGTATTAAAAAATTATTTATTTTTAAAAAATTACCACACTCAATCTCAAAAGTTAAAGCATCTAGAACATACCTTCATATAAGATTTCCTTTTTAAAATTAACCCAAGAAGCACCTCCTAAAATATCGACATTCACTTAGGAAACAACCTGTATATTAGGGTGTGCCAAAAACAATCGATATTGTTTTCCTCGCTTTCCACTCATAATATCGCAAAAGATGCCCGAACAAACATGCTATCCAAAGCAGAACTCATAATTTAAATTATAAGAAGCATTGAACCTAAATTTTTCCTACTGCTCCAGGGAAGTTGGTATTTTCAATTGCAAAAAAATTCACAGGTGTTTGGTTTTTCTTGAATAATGTATATAGCATAACACCTAAAAACTATTGTTTTAGTGTCAAAAGTAAGTTTGTTTTATACGTATTTCCAAGAGCTAGTAAATGATAGGTTTATCTAGCCGATTGGATAATTAGTCATTGTGTTATTTGGAAAAAAAAAACTGTAAAAATGCGCATTTTTCAATCGTTCATAATTATTGTTTCAAAAACATTAAAACTTTTAAACTCGGCAAAATGTTTCTTTTTTATGAGTTAAATAACTGGTAAGAATCTCAACTTCGCGACATTGACTCTTTTCCAGGGCGTTTGATTTTACATGAAGTTTACAATGCACCCATTTTGTACTAAATTAATTTTTCAACCAGCTGAAAGGACCATATTAATTATCAAATCTTTCAGTACAATCCTTCTTAAATTAATTTCATTTTAGTTTTGTTGTATTGTATGTAAATTCAGTTTAAAAGCGTGCATTTTGGTATTCGAAATCGGAAAAAAAATTTTGGTAGGGAGAAATCCCTTCTTCCCCTGATTTTACTACAAGCACCGAACTGATATTCATTTTAAAATGTTTTTCACGTTAAATATATTAGTTGTTTTTTATATAGTTTTATGTACCTGCATACTATATTTAATTAAATGATTGTGATAAGAAATTTATAATAATAATTCATATAAAATTATATAAATATTTCCCTAATATATAAGCCAAGACAACTGTCAAAGCGATTGCTGTCGTAACATGTTAATTATTTTGCCCCAAGTTCAAATTTCATACGCAGATTTTTTTTTCTTTTTTGTACTTTTTCTGTTATTATATTTTTATGTAATTATTCAATTTATTTTTCTATTAAATAAATGATATAAGCAAGTAAACATTTGAATATATATAATAATTGAGTATAAAATTCATTCAATCATTAAACTTTGGTAGTATCTTCGTTTTGGCTATAGGATTAAAGATCCATGGAATCCTCAAGATTTCAAGAGTTTGAACACTAATTTGAGGCAAAGCAGGCAGAAAATTGTGAAAATAGAAAATTTTAGATTAGGGTAGCTATCATTTTACAAACTTATGTCCACATTGAATCAACTAAAAGTATTTTCAGGTCGAGTGGCCCTCTCCTAAATTCATTGTTCATTTATCATAGAGTAAAAGTACAAAAATTAAAACTAAATGCCCTGCATTATAATATAAAAATGATGGTGGTATGGTACAGAATATAAAATAAGGTTTTTTCGTTTTAAAATCGTCGAATAGATTAAATGTGATACTACGATAAACTTTACTACAATTAGGTACAATGGTAAACCATATATGTATAAAAGCTAATTTTTTCATACATTTATTGAATAACACTATAGATTCCTTCAGAGGCACGAACAAACAATAGTCACAAGAATTAAGTCAGGGCTATAAGGAACGTGCTCGAGGGTTTCGTAGCCTATTTTTTGCAGTGTATTCCTTGTTTTTTGTTTGGAATACGAGGCTGTTTGCCAAAAGTGACAACTGACTGGCAGTAGTAATCTACACTCACTATACGGTGCTCCTGTAGAAAATCGATCAGTAAAATTCCTTTAGACTAAAAAAATCGTTGCAAGGACTGTTTCAGCTGAGAGACGAGTTTGAACTTTAATTCTTTGTTCGCCACTCCTTACTGGCCATTTTTGACAATGAGCCTTCTTGCTGAAATCGATTCAGAAGCCTTTCAGCGATTTCCGATCTCCCCTGCTTTTGATTTCCTGTCAACAACCTGGGAACCCATCGAGCACTAATGTTTCTGAAATTAAGTTGATCAATGATGATTGATTGAACATATCCATCCATAGCTGTCTAAGTGCTTCTTGGGAAATAACATCACAGTTTGAAGAAAATTGCTCTATATTCCAAACGTTTTGGAGTCTAGATCAGACCCCGTTGTCAATGGTTAAGAAACTACGGATTAAAAAAGGCACAATTCTAAGATGTAAATTAAAATATTTGACAATGTGTATTATTTGATTTTTGACGTAACTAAGAGAATTTTATTTGTAATAGACAGGGTAGCACAGACATTTCTAAAGATCATATAATCATAAAGTTCCTTTCAAATTGGAATAATTTGAAAGGGTTATCTTCCGAATGTGTCGCTCCTAGGTGCATTCGCATTCCCATTAAAATCATAACATAAAAATGTTAGTAGTTCCATTAATACAATAATGGAACTACTAACATTTTGTACCAAGACAACATATTTTCAACTTGATGATGACTTCTACCAAAAAGATTCTGGCATGGCAATGGGTTCCTGTTTGTCTCCCGCTTTAAGCAACATTTTTATGGAAAAATTTGAAGAACAAACAATTTTCTCAAAACAGATTAAACCTTTGGTTTGGTGGTTATGTTGATGACATATTCGTTATTTGGGAACATAAACTTGAGGATTTTCATGCATTACTTAACGACATAAACAACACAGAACCAACTATTCAGTTTACACTAGAGCTTGAACAGAATAACAAATTACCATTCTTAGACATTTTAATAACCAAAACACAATCGTCATTTGAAACAGAAGTTTACAGAAAACCAACTCATACTAACAGGTATCTCAACTTTAACTCTAATCATCCAAGTTCAGTAAAAAGAGGTATCATTAAATCTCTATACGACAGAGCAAAAACCAACACTTCTAATATCAATAAATTCAATGAAGAAAAAACGTTTATAAAAAATGTACTTTCTGCCAATCCTTACCCAAATAAATTTATTAATAACGAGTTAAACAAAATGGAATACCAAACAATCCCTAACAACCAACATCAAACTTCAACAAGCAACACTGACTCCCAAGATAATCACCTTAATACAATAACTATACCATACATACAGGGTCTATCAGAATGACTACAAAGAGTGGGAAACAGATATAATATCAAAACATCATTTAAAACAAGAAATACACTAAAATCAATTATATCAAAAACCAAACCAAATAACACAACTCAAAATACAAAAAATTGCATTTATAAAATCCCGTGTGAATGGAATAAATTCTATATTAGAGAAACCTCTAGACCTCTGAATGTTCGAATAAACGAACATAAAAATTACATAAAAAACGACAATTTAAAAAATCCAAAGTTTGTGAACATGCTTGGGACCTTGGTCATAAAATACAGTTTCAAAATTCAGTTATATTACACAAAGAAGAACACAAAATCAAAAGAAAACTAAAAGAGTCTGGTTTAATTTTGTTAAATGAAAACGATTGTATCGCTACTACCTCCGTAGAATTCAGTCGTTCCTGGTTGCCGATGATTAAGGAAGAAATTGCTAATGGTCATGTCCTTGTGAACAACCCAATATCGGGATAGTTCATAAGGTTTTTCCTAGGTTTTCCCTTATGATTTTAATGGGATCACTGAATCAACAAAGTTCTTTGGTCGCATTTTTGGCGAATGCACTATCTTATAACAAAGTCGCACCTAGGAGCGTCACATAAAATTCTGAATATACAGCAATTTTCTTTAAACTGTGGTGTTATTTCCCAAGAAGCACCTAGACATTGAAAAATATACCACAAGTATCATTCAGAAAACAACTAGTAATATCCATAGCTGACACCCAATCATGAAGATTAATATTGTTAGTTATAAGGCCTGGGCGTCGATCATGATTATTGTTCTCGGTCACCCTTCAATTTCGATTCTGAGACAGTGTACTATCCCCAAACTGTGCCTTCAAACGAGTTAAAATTATGAGGGTTTAACGCCTACAATGTTTAAAAACTTGATTATAATCTTTTGCACAGACAAATGTACCTCTTGCTATTCTGCTTATAGCAAATTTAACATTTATATTTGATTTACCCTCGTAATTTGCTTGGGAAAATATTTTAAGCGGAAAGTGAATTCGTATTCTACCGTTAGGAGAAATCATGTTCCCCCTCCATTAATATTTATGCATTGCCGAACACCAAAATGCAGAATTTCAAATTAAATTTACAGAAAATAGAACAAAGCCAAAAGAATGTTAATATATAACGAGTTGTGCCGAAAGATTTGATAATTACCAGATTCGTCTCAGATTTATAAAAAAGTAATTTGATGCAGAATGGGATATTTTTAGTGATGTTTACAATCATCACTAAAAATAAAAAATTATCGAAAAAAATCACATTTGTGAGAAAACTTTCAAAGCCATGAAGTTGAAATTTTGAATAGTTATTCTCTATATACAAGTGAAACTTTTGCAAAGTTTCATTATTCGAAATTTTTTAGACAATACCTACGAATAATTGAAAAAAGCGCCTTTTTAAAATTTTCTCGAATAACTCACTTATTAATTAACCAATCCTATCGGTCAACATCTAATGAGATGATTTTTAAAACCTACTAAATGTAGTAGGTTTTAAAAATGTGCATATAACACTCTTGTCTTTGATGCAGTAAGTTTTTATTGTGTTGCTGAAAAATCACAAACACTGCAAATTCTGCAGTTTTTGCTATTCAAACACCTGATTTTTTTGCAAAAATAATATTGAAATAATGCTAAGATCCCTACACCATATTTAAATATCACAGAAACGAGGATTTTTTTATATTATTTATTCATGTAAGTTGTGAAGAGATTTTTTATTCACAAAGTTAATGAAGGCTCCGTATCGAACATTAAATTTTGGAGAGAAAAAATTGAGTAAAATTTCTATCATCAATATTGTAGTTTTTACACGGGCATAACATTTTAATATCAAAAGATTTCGGAGTTTTTTTTCTTCTGGATTTTCAAACAAAACTATTGAAAAAAAAACGTTAAGCAGCAATTTTGCAGTCCATCTGACGCTCTACAAGAAAGTCTTAAACGATTTTTTGTAGAATATATCACATATTGTTTAGTACATCAAATTCTCTACAAATCAGTTACAGTAAGATAATTTCTATTATCAATAGTTTAAAAGTTACAGGCGTATCAACCATAATTTTTTTAATTTTTGTCTATTACCAAAACTTTACCTACACCTCAAAAAAACATAAAAATACGAGTGGATAAGCCTGTAAGTTGTAACTATTGATAATGCAAATTATCTTACCCATACTGTTTTGTCGAGAATTGATGAATTACTTTGTGTAGTTCACTTGATACAACTTAAAAAAATAACAATTTAAGGATCTGTAACTTTGTAGCCATTGAAAATATGAAAGATCGTTGAAAACTTTTTTATTGAGCGTCAGATGTACTGCAAAATTGCTACGTAACTTTTGATTATATCATATATCAAAACCTCCACAACCAACCCTCAACCATCTGGAAAGAAAAGCTCTTAAGATACTCAACAAATGGGAATCCGTTGTAATGGACTCCACAGTCTACCAAGCAAAAATGAAGCAAAACGACCGGAGCTACAACCCTTCCTCTAGAGACCCTACTACGTATCTAAAGAAAATAACTAGATTAAAAATCACAGACTCGCTTATAGAAAAGGAGACCAAGAACAAACTAATTCCAAGAGAAAAAATTCTAAGGACTCCCAAAAATTCACAAGGACGGTCTTCCCCTACGATCATTCATGGTCAGTGTCTTCAATTCGTCATTATATAATTTAGAAAAACATCTAACCATCATCATACTACCAATAGTAAAAAAAGCCGATTCATATGTATAGAATTGCCAACCCTCCGCACATATCCTCAATTGGTCCAGACGACATTATAGTCAGTTTTGACGTCAAATCCAAGTATACTAATAGAAGAAGCACTGCAACAAATCTCAGAGAATGAAAACCTTCCAAGTCACATAATCGACCTGTCATGCATTGCCTTAAAAACGCTTATTTTATGTTCAATAATCAAATACACAAACAAACAGACGGAGCAGCAATGGGGTCACCACTATCTCGAGCAGTTACAAATCTATTTATAACATACTTCGAACAAAAAGCGCTAGAGTTAGCAAAGCTTAAGCCAAAAACATGGACTAAATACGAAGATGACATATTTGTAATTTCACTTGAATTCCGAGACATATAAATAAACTCACCCTGTATAAAACTGGAAAAAATTGTAATTGCTTTTTATTGTCCAAGGAAAATGGAAACTACTTTTAAATCTCCACACAGCATCCAAGCATGTGAACTGCCAGAAATTGGTGGGTGAACCGACAATTTTTTTGCAATCAGTACACCGAAATAAACAGGAATTAGTTTCAATTTTTGAAAGTTTTTTCATTGTTAGACCGTGTTATCAGTACATTATAGACTTGATCCACATTCCGCCTTACGAGATAAATAATTTGGCTTATTAGATCTCATTTTTATACTCGTATTTAGTTTCGTATGCTTGATTTAACCAGCAAGGGTGTTAGCCAATTTAGAGAAAATTACTTCATTACTTCATTCTATATAGCTCAGAAAGCATAATGTTGACATAATGCAGCACTATTTCTATATTGACTACGAAAATTTGCGATATAGACTTTCATAAAAATAAACACTTTAGTAATTTTCACTAATATATTTATCAGACTGACAATTTTTTCACTAGGTGAATGCAGAGTAAAACTAAATGCCAAATTCGTAATTTCGAACTTTCGGGTAATTGCAAACGATAATTTATTAAATATTTTCCAATTGTTAGATATTTCTATATTAATGAAAATATCTAGAGCGAATGTTTTTGGGGACACAAATTCATACTTTCCGCTGTGGTCAGTTATGACGAACAACCCAACACGTTGAATATTCAGCCTAAAAGCCGCACAGTTTGATTAAAGATTTTCCGAAGAATATTTCAATTAGCGATGAAGCGATTTTAATTTTTAAACGTATAGTTTTCATTTAAAGTGAAATCATTGGTGGTGGATATGAAATATGGGATAACGGCAAACACATGAACGGCTCCAGATTCAAAACCTCGGTATGTTGGTTTCCCCAAAAGTCCTAAATGTCGCACATTCCACCTTGCGACAACATTTTCAATGTATCAAATACACAAAGAATCATAGGTCTAATTAATGTCTATTCTTTTATGATGGAAATATGAAAAAATAATTATTGAGGAAAGTAAAAAAAATTACAGCGTCAATTAGAGTTATCAACTTGCCGTTTCTTTATACAATTTTTGTGTTTATTTATTCGTATGGTTAGAGACCTAGATGATTCTCCAATATAAAATTTATTACATTGGCAAGAAATGTTATAATTGCAGTATATTGTTGGTTTTGGATGATTGAAATTAAATATGATGTAGGTGTCAGTGTGAGCTCGTTTCCTATAGACTTCTATTTCGAACGAACTCTCCATTGTTGTTACTTATGTGTTCAGAAAACATGTTATATTATTTTGTCAATTCCTAATCTAATTTCTATAATTTATATTGCAGTTACATTTTTTAACACACTGTATATTATTACATATTTGAATTCCTCGGTCAATTTTACTAAGACTTTATTCATAATCCATGATACCTAAAATGCAGAGTTTGGGGGTTATTCGATATTTTGTCAAAATGTTGACATCTACAAACAGTAGAATATTAGAGCCGTGTGGTATCATAGAAGGCTTTAATTGGAAGAAACTATTGACCAACTTCCATACTTCCAAGAGCCAAAATGGCAATGAGAAACTCTATAGTGCCGGATGTCACGCTAATCACTTTTTAAAAGTTTAACCATGGATTACTTGATTTTTTAAAAATAGAACCCCCATTTTTTTCAAGTTATCTGATAACTCATTTTATTTCCTTTCGTCCGATATAAAGTTATGTGTATATGTTTCTAACAATTTCTTCAGAAAACAAGAAATCAAAAGACTCATACATTCCGTGTGATTTCTTATTATTCATAAAATATGTTTGATCTTAGAAAGCTGTGCAGTTTAATATCCTCAGCATCTAATGTGAAATTAAATTAAATCATTACCAAAAAATCAAGGGGCGTTATGTCCAGCGATCTCCAACGTATTGGTCCATCCCTTTCCATACAGTTTTGATGCAATGCATTATTTAGCCATGTAGTACAACGCGGGTACGGTGAGGAAGTGCCCCATCTTGCTCAAAATACATATCTTAATTATCTAAGAAATTCATGTAGATGTTGGAATTCAAAATACCGCCAAAGAAAAATCGACCAACCTTCTGTCCATCTCCCCGACTATGTACGTAGAAAAGGTGTGGGTTTTGATCCGAGTAATAACGAAAATTGGGTTTATTCATGAATCCGTTGTTATGAAAAGTGCACTCGTCGGTAAATAAGATTTCACTCAATATATTCAAATTCCCATTAAATTATTGCTCTACCCAATTACAAAAATTAAGTCTGTTTTGAAAGTTCTTTTTAATTTCTGACGTATGTCAAGTCTCCAATTTAATATATCACAAAGAGAGAATTGCAGTGTTTACTAGAACGAGACGCAAATTTTGCGCAGGTATTCTATTTACTTGTATGTTATATTGGTTTATTTCCTATTTATTATTGATTTTCTATAAAAGTAGAGACTCTTAATATATTACCTGGTGCCTGTTTTTTACCCAGAGAACTGATGGGTATTTCAAGATCGAAGTAGTGTGTGGTGTCGGTCGATCGGTCTGTCGGTCGATCGATCTGTCGGGTTGTGTAGAAACAAATCAATTTTCATCTATTTTCATATGTGTAAGTGTGCGCCTCCGTTATGAAGTTTTCGCTTCAATAAATAAATTAATATCACCAAAAGTATTTTTAATTATAAAATGCACTTCGAAAAATAAATGCAGAAGAAAATAGCAGACACTAACACTGGTTATAAGTAAAATTTACCAGCAAAACTCAAATTTTATTTGTCCATTACTCGGAAGTGACAAGATGTTTGTTTTTATTTCATATTAAACTACGATGTAGGTTAAGCACAAGAATAATTTAAAAATAATCTAATATGGCTGACGTTATCTTGTCTCTGGAAATTGGCAATTCTGGATATTTTCGGCCTTAATGAGTTAAATAGTTAATGGTATATTAATATTCGCGATAGGGAGCTTTGTTACGTTTAGCTGTGACTAGTTTTTGCAAATTACATTAGTACTCTTAATAAAACAAATTATTTCAATAACATTACAAAAAGTTGATTAGAATGTCATATAACAGACTAATTCTGTAAAACACCAGAGAATATTCACATTATCTATTCAGTATTTGCTACTGAAGATGAAACAAGATTATGTCCACATCCATTCAGCTTTAGTACCAATAAAAAACAAATTTCCATCCACAATAATAAACAAAGCGTTTAACGATTTTCAAATGACGTAAAAGGATAAATAACTTTTAGGCAATCAACAAATAAATGACGAATTACTCTACTTAATAGCGTTGTTAAATTTACAAATACAAAAGAAAATAAGATATATATATATATATATATATATATATATATATATATATATACAGGGTGTTTTGTAGAAGGTTCGCAAACTTAGAGGGCAAATAAGTGAGCTCATGTGCTATATTATGTTGCCCATATAACATCTAGATATCTTACGGTTTTGTTTTCTTTTTAATTTAATTTTTTTCCCTTAATTCTCAGATTTTTACAATTGAACTGTTGTAACTTTTTTATTTTTCACTGCATCTTCACCAAATAAACTTAACATTCCAAAAAAAACTAGAAGCACATCGAGAACTTCGAATGCTTACAAAAACTTCTCTACTTCAACCCCTTTCCAACGATATATCACACGTATTGGAAAATAATCAGTATCATAATAAAATTTGAGATTGTAACTTACAAGGTTAGAACTACAAAAAATAAAACATACATCAAGTTGCAATAATTTGTTATAAATTTTCTTCAAACCGGCTTTTACCGCTACGGATGCAATCGCGACACCTTCTACAGTGGTAGTCTCTAGTTGCATCTCATCCCATATTATTTCAAAAGCAACTTTTATTCTTTCTCTTAACTGCTCTTTGGTTTGTATTTCTCTTTTATAAAAGAGTTGCTTGGCCCGTCCAGATACAAAAAACTCAAAAGGAGTCAGGTTTGGCGACCTTGGAGGCCACAGTATTGGGCCACTTCTCTCAATTCACGCGTTTGGGAATGTAATCTCCAGGAGCTCTTTGACAGTTTGCCAATAATGAGCTGGACAACCAACTTTTTTGAATATTATTATCCTATAACAAATACAAAAAAAAAATCATTTTGATTTTAAGCCGTTGCTAATCGATTTTGAAGTATTTACATTTAAATAACATTAAATAGTGACATTGTAACATTTGTTTCTTCCGCTCACAGTCTAGAATTTTATTTGTCGAATTTTGGATTTTAGATTCTCATAAAGGTCTAAATTCTCTATGAAAAAGTTCATTGAGTCAAATCTGTAAGTCAAATATGCTATTTACAAATCGTCATTGGAAGTTGAAAATTGCTCAAAAATACCATAATTCAGCTACTAAATTAACTAAACTAAAATTCATTTTAATCTACTATAGTAACTAAATTATTACACTTATCAGATGTACAAATACAAGTTTTAAGCTATAGTTCAGCTTTTAATTTTGAGTTTAAGCCGTTGCTCATCGATTTTGAAGTATTTTCCTTTAAATAACATTAATAATTACATTTTAACATTTTTTTCTTCCGCTCACAGACTAGCATTTTATTTGTAGAATTTTGGATTTTAGATTCCCATAAAGGACTCAATTCTCTATGAAAAGTCTATTGAGTCAAATATGCTACTTACAAATCGTTTTTGATGTTGAAAAATTGCTCATAAATACCATAATACAGCTACTAAATCCCCTTAAAGTGTCAGACTTGTGAAAATTTCATTTTAATCTACTATAATAACTAAATTATTACACTAAACAGATGTACAAATAACAGTTTTAAGCTATATTTCAGCTTTTCATTTTGATTTTAAATTAATTTTGAAGTATCTCCCTTTAAATAACATTAAATGGTTGCATTTTAACATTTTTTCTTCCGCTTACAATCTGGAATTTTATTTGTCAAACTTTGGATCTTAGTTTCTCATAGAGTACTATGAAAAAGTCTATTCAGTCAAATCTGTAAGTCAAATATGCTGTTTACAAATCGTCTTTGAAGTTAAAAATTGCAAGAAAATCCCATAATTCAGCTACTAAATCCTCTTCATGTGCCAAATTTTCAAAAAAAATATTTATTATTGAATATAATAACTAAATTATTACACTTACGTGACAAGTTGAATATGAAATTTGTTAATTATTGAATGTGTTAAATATTATATCAACAATTTTGTGTAAACAATTCTACAGCTATTAAAAAAGTTTAAATCGTTCCCAAATTGTCTTTCAGATGACTGCAACAACAAGACTGCTAGTCATAAAATTAATACTAAAATTTATATTTACTTTTCAAAGTAATATTTGCGTTTATGTTTATCACCCACAAATTACAAAATATTTGCAACTGAAACGTTTTCAATAAAATACAAGTAATAATTGATTTTCTAGTAAAAAATTACAATTTTTAATGTTATTGAAGGTTAAACTACTGGGAGGCATGTTGTGTAATCTTAGATGGATCAAATCTAATGCGTTGGGATCACCGACTTGCTTCATGGCATGTCTGCAATTATGACTAGATACGACTTGTTGCGTTTGACGTAAAAACTCCTGTAGAAACGTTGTGCTAGGAGCTGCTAAAGTTATTGTCATACTTAACATGGTCGTTTTCAAAGAATATATTAAAAATAATGCTACTGAAAACGTTAGTAATTAACATGAAAATCGATAGTACATTGTCCCTTTTAAGCAGTTCTTCAATACTGCTACCTTCAAGATTCATTAACTAAAACAAACATTTTTAAATAAAAGCTATAATTCACTTGCCAATCCTGTTCAATTGCCGGAGGATTATCTTTCATTGGTTTGAAATTTGTTTTTATTTATTACATCTCATTTATTTTGCAAACGTTACCTTTGGAGACTTTGTGCTTGACCACTTTTCTTAGCAATATTTCAGAATTTTTTTTTAACTTCAGTTCTAATAAGAGGCAATTTCTTTTGTATTGTGTTAATAGAGCACCATTTTTTCAGTTCTTTAGCTTATATTTCAGCATAATAATACTGAGAGAATGTTCCAAAATTTAATTATAGCCGAATAGAGATGATGGCCAACTTGGATATTTGAGTGAAAACAAATTTTAAAATTGTGCCAGGTAAAATTATAAAGCTATGTTTACCAGATATACGAGTATATATCAAAACACATTGCTATTGCTTTGACTCTTTGAGTGAGATTCCGCTGATTCAATGTTTCAACAGTTGCTACTGCTTGATTTACTCCTGTCGATTCCTCAAACTGAGGTACTCCTAATAATTGCGTTGTATTCAAAGCATTATGATCGGTATCTACTTTTTTGCTACCAACAATGGCAACTAACATTTAATTATCCTAGTAAACGACCAAGCTAGGAAGACTTTGTAAGTTTTCGTTCAAATCATTGGCAACCAATTGTACTATACTAGGAACTTGATTTATTTCAAGCCCAATCACGGCAGCAACAACAACAAGAATATGCATGGCAGTAGCTTTTGTTCAATCGATCGCAGGTATAACACCTGCCGCCAGATTCTAATTTTTTTATGTTTAATTGGTGACGTAATTCTTCTTCTAAATCTAAAAGATAGTACAATGTAAAGCAGCGGATGTAGCACTAGATGTAGAATTTGGTGACAAAAAATATTCTTAAAAGATTATGAAAAGATTTTAATTTGCAGTTAACTGTTTTGAACCTAATTAATGAAAAAATAGTTTTAAATTGCAGAAATGTGCGATGGAAGACAAAAGTGAGAAACGAAGATGGAAGAAAATTCCATATTTTTGAATTAATATTTAATTGAATTAGTTAAAAACGCCGATTTGAAGTGTAATTCCTAAATTCGTCATAAATATTATAATAAATTGAATAAGTAATCTTAAATAGTGTTATTCGTTTCTGCTTGCTAATTTTTAATAAGTTATCAAGTAAATTAAAAAAAAAAAATTTTTTCTTCATGCTTTTATAGTCGGATTGATTTTTTTCTTGAATTATTTTTTGAGACACCGTTTTTTATAAATTTCCTACTTTTTAATTTAATGTTGAGGTCGACCAATGAATGACAAAAATGTTGCCCAAATTATTCGAAACTCACAGATAACCTCTTTCGAGCTTACTGTTGTTCTTATTTTAAATTTTGGGTTTCTGGATGTTATGTAAACACTCAGGCTGTTGCGTTCCCGCAATTTGTTTAGTGTATTGTTTAAATTTGATTGAATTACTTCATTGATTTTTAAACTTCTGCACCTTTTCCAAAACCTTCCGTCGCGCTAATGCTAATTTTAAGTGTTTTTTGCGTGTAAAATAAAGACAGTATTCGGGATTCCTGTATTGACTTCCAAGCTATTTGGACGCTTTTTTGCATCCGTCGTACGACGGCTGCTTTTTGTTGTTCTTGTGTTACGATTTCGCGAGTTATAGTTCCGGTCGTAACAACCGCTAAACCGTTTTCCTTTTATTTCTTTTGTGTTTACAAAAGCGCATCATTTGTTGTTAAACCCGCATTTTTTGTTTGCTCAATCAATGAACATTACATCGCTATTTTTTGTGTAACGTGTTGTCCAGACGAAGCTCTAAAAACAGTTAATGCCGCTGCGGGGCTAGCCTCTGAAGAAAGAACCAAGAAAACACCACCTGCAGAGCTTCGACGTAAAAGGTCAGTATTTAACTTTTATTTGGTGATTCATTTACGCGACGGCACGTGTTTTATTGATGGTTCCGCTAAAGGTCCTTCGTCAATTACATACTTGCATTGAACTAAAACCGCAACACTTTAATTCATACATTTTTTTTGATATTATATGTAATGTGCCCTCGAAGACATCACATAATTTGGTCCTTCGAGCCGGATGCAATTTCAGTTAATTTCGTGCAAAGTTTATCGATCAAACCATTAATTTTTCGTTGCAATTATTGTTAAAAACCGCATTGAATTTTCGTTTCTTTATTTGTTAAAAGAGAAAGCAAGTTCGGGATATTCATTCGTTCAGTTGGAAATAAATTTCGCATATTTGTTTGCGGTGTTAAAAAACTTACAAGAGCTCGTTTCGTTTGTTTGGTTATTTTGCTAAATCGTTTTGGATTTATTTGACATTTGGTCAGATATTTTCTACTTCAACAGTAAAAAATTGTACATTTTTGGAATAGTATTTTGTTTTCGTTCTATCGTGTTAGATTTGTTCAGTGGCGTTACAGTGATTTTAATTTATTGTTAAGATGTCAAAAACCGCTGAAAATTTACGTAAATTTAAAAATCATCGACAATCGGAGTTTAAAAGATGAGAAGATATTTATTTTGCTGCCGAGAAAGCCTTAAGAGGTGACGACGTTGAATTGTTTTTTTGCATGATTGATATGGTTGATTCAATACATTCAGAATTTTTTAAACATCACAATTCGATTGTTGGTTTAATTTCAGAAGCCAACGATGATTTTGACTTTGAGGATGACATTTGAAAAATTGTTTTATTTAATTAGGTCTATTTTTGCTAAACTGAAGACTGTTCAGAATTCTACGCCACAAAATATAGCTCGGGAACAGGAAACGGTTGCTTTGCCGCGAATTGATTTGCCTTCATTTAGTGCAGATATATTGGAATTTGGTACTTTTATTGATTTGTTTGATTCATTAATTCACAATAATGAAAAACTCAGTGCTATGTAGAAGTTCAAATATTTGCAGTTAGCTATAAAAGGGCCTGCTTTTGAGGCTATTAAGAATTTTAAACTAACACAAAACAATTACGTGAGTGCTTATGAAACACTTTTGAAAAAATTCAAGCGAACTCGTTTAATCGCGGAGTCTCATTGGTCAGCTTTAGAACAATTCCCCCAACTAACTTCAGATAGCCCTTCAGAGGTTCGGAAGTTATTGGATGACTTCAGTGATAATTTGGAAGCACTGAAGAATTTGGGTTTACCAGTAAATCAGTGGGATTTTTGTATCGTTCAGATGATGTTGAAACGTGTTCCAAAGAATTTAGCCGCTAAGTTTGAACTTTACCATGGTACTGTGACCGCTCAAGATGACTTTCCGATCCGCTCGGAAGTTGTTGATTTTTTGTCGAAGCATTGGGATGCCTTTGAACATGTTGAATTATCCCGCAAGGAAAAGCGAAGTGTCGAATGGCTGTAAATCTTTATCCACTTGCCGCAACTGCAAACAACGCCATCACACATTGCTTCATTTTGTAAATCGTGGTGATTCAGGCATTCGGTCTGAATCTAGTGCTCCCCCCGCAAACCTGGCTTCCACATCTGGTGGATCCAGTACCATTAATACTGTTGTAAGCCCCGAAACTTCTCTACCGCAGACTTCTTGTCATAGTTCACTTTTGTCCTACAATTCAAATGTGTTGTTATCTACCGCTTTAGTTGAGGTATTAGATAAGCACGGTTCTTATCAAACTTTGCGATGTCTGCTAGATTCTGGTAGCATGACATCATTCATTGCGAGCAAGGCTGTGAAACGCCTTGGCTTCCGACCTATGCCCGCTTCGATTCAACTCAAAGGGGTAGGTTCTATGCAGAGTACCTCTGCTGAGGGCTCTCTTACCCTTTCTCTTCGCTCTATAGTAAAGCGTGAGTGCAATTTTGTTGTTGATACTATTGTTTTACCCCGCATTTGCAATGATATGCCTGTTGCGCCCATTAACATGGCTAATATGGCATATCTAACCAATTTGAAACTTGCTGATCCTGGTTTCAATAGCCTAGGCGCTATTGACCTTTTGTTAGGTGCTGATATATTCTCTCAAATTTTGTTGGATGGACGCCTTCTGGGAAAGGACAATTGAAGATGTTCCTACCGCACTGGTTCAGTCCCCTGATGATCTTATCTGCGAAAAAATATTTTCCGAGGGATGCAGGAGATTGGAAACAAGTAGATTCGTTGTGCCCCATCTTTTTCGAAATACACTTCCTGCTTTTGATGGATTGTATAATCTCGCCGTACAACGTTTCTACTCTTTAGAAATACGTCTTCTACAGCAACTAGATCTCTACAAACAATATTGTGATTTTCTCAGAGTATTTGGAGCTGGATCACACGGTGTTGGTTCCCGATCCATCTACTTCTTCTGATTGTTACCAGATACCGCATCATTGTGTTTTGAAACCTGATAGTAGCACCACCAAACTTCGTGTAGTGTTTAATGCATCCGCTAAGATACCTCATCGGTTATCTTTGAATGATTGTTTGTTTATTGGTTCCAAGTTGCAGCAAGACATTATCGCTATTGTGTTGACCTTGCAGAATTTAGTTTTGCCTCGCCTGCTTGCTATAGAAAACTTTTCTAGTTGTGAACTTCACGCATTTGGGGATGCTTCTGAGAAAGGTTATGCCGCTGTTGTTTATTTTGTTTTCGAAACTGCATCTGGATTTCGTCAAAGTTTTTTTGTGTTGTCTAAATCGAAAGTTGCCCCTTTGAAAACTTTGTCACTTCCCAGATTGAAACTGTGTGCTTCAGTTCTTACCGCTAACTTGGCTTATTATGTTTATGAGCAATTCAATAGTCGTTTGTTGTTCAAGGTGATTCGTTGCTGGTCAGATTCCACGGTAGTCCTTTCATGGCTTAGTTCTTCCCCGCACCGTTTGAAGACATTTGTCAGTAATCGAGTTGCTTACATTCAGGAAAAAATTCCTTCTTCGCATTGGTTTTACATTCAATCTTGTGATAACCCCCCTGACTTGGGTTCCCGCGGCACTTTGCCATCAGAGTTATTAGGCAATACACTTTGGTGGAAAGGCCCACAATTGTTAATTACCGCTTGTTTGCCACATGCTTGCTCAGACTCAAGCATGTCACCGCTAGTTATGACTGAAGCCCGTATAGTGGCGCTTCAAGTCACCGCTTCACCAAATTTATTTGGTAGTTTGTTAGAAGAACATTCTCCTATTAAAATCGCATTACCCGCATTATAGCTCATATTTGTCGCTTTGTTGATAACGCTCGCAATCCAGACCGTAGGGGCTGTGGATCATTTTTGGCTGCTGAGTTATATCAGGCTCAGCTTCGCATAGTTCGATATGTTGAAGATCAATATTTTTCTAAAGAGATTTCCCTTCTTCGAGAACGAAAACTTTTGCCCAAATCGCTTCGTAAACTTTCGCCGTTTCTTGATGAAGAGGGAACTCTTAGAGTTGGTAGTAGATTCGCTAATGCTCCATTGCCGTTTGATACTAAATTTTCCCGCACTGCTACCAAGTAAAAGTCGTTTGACTAATCTAATTGTCGAAGATTGTCATGTCACCAATCTTCACGCATGATCCAAACTGTTCAATTTCTTTTGCAGCAACGATTTTGGATTCTATCCGCAAATAAAGTAATTCGTAGTGTCATTTCTAAATGTATTTCTTGTTGGAAATCCTTCTGCTTACCAACCCTTCATGGGAAATTTGCCCATTTCCCCCGTTACACAATTGAAACCATTTTCTCATGTTGGAGTAGATTTTGCTGGACCCTCACTATAACTATGGCTAAAACTAGAGGGTCGAAAACTTTAAAGGCTTATCTGTGCCTGTTTAAGTGCTTTGCAACGAAAGCAGTTCATCTAGAACTCGTATCAGATTTATCTGCTGATGCGTTCTTGGCAGCTTTGCGACTATTCATTGCACGTCGTGGTCGATGTAGCCATATCTATAGTGGTTGTGGTACTAATTTTGTGTGTGCTCACAAGCAGATCTTGAAAGCTTTTAGAGCTACTTCTGCACGAGAAACCATTTCTTGGCATTTCAATCCCCCTTCGGCTCCTCACTTTGGGGGACTATGGGAGTGCGGAATTAAATCCGTTAAAGCTCACTTAAGACATGTCGTTGGAGATCAAATCCTAACCTACGAAGAACTTTCTACTGTATTTGCGCAGGTCGAAGCAGTTTTAAACTCGCGACCTATAACCCCTTGCAGCAACGATCCATCGGATCTTACCGCCTTGAGTCCTGGAATGTTTTTTACAACGGAATCTTTAACAGCCCCTCCTAATCTGATTTCTTACCTGCCGCATCTAATCGTCTCAACAGATGGCAGTTACTGCGTCGATTGCATCAGGCATTCTGGAAACGTTGGTCGCAAGAATATTTATATACTCTTCATCAACGGAGCAAATGGACTGATCCCTCGGAGGTTGTTAAGCCAGGTACTCTTGTTATTTTGAAGCAAGACACTTCCCCTCCTTTGAATTGGCCATTAGGGCGCATTATTGACGTACATCCTGGACGTGATGGTGTTGTACACGTTGCTACAGTTAGAACTGCAAGTGGTACTTTGAAGCGACCTCTTGTAAAACTCTGTCCACTGCCAGTGGACCCTTAGTTTTGAAATTAGTAATTCAAGGCTGGCGGAATGTTGCGTTCCCGCAATTTGTTTAGTGTATTGTTTAAATTTGATTGAATTACTTCATTGATTTTTAAACTTCTGCACCTTTTCCAAAACCTTCCGTCGCGCTAATGCTAATTTTAAGTGTTTTTTGCGTGTAAAATAAAGACAGGATTCGGGATTCGTGTATTGACTTCCAAGCTATTTGGACGCTTTTTTGATTCCGTCGTAAGACGGCCGCTTTTGTTGTTATTGTGTTACGATTTCGCGAGTTATAGTTCCAGTCGTAACAACCGCTAAACCGCTTTCCTTTTGTTTCTTTTGTGTTTACAAAAGCGTATCATTTGTTGTCAAACCCGCATTTTTTGTTTGCTCAATCAATGAACATTACGTCGCTATTTTTTGTGTAACGTGTTGTCAAGACGAAGCTCTAAAAACAGTTCCTGCCGCTGCGGGGCTAGCCTCTGAAGAAAGAAGAACCAAGAAAACACCACGTGCAGAGCTTCGACGTAAAAGGTCAGTGATTAACTTTTATTTGGTGATTCATTTACGCGACGGCACGTGTTTTATTGATTGTTCCGCTAAAGGTCCTTCGTCAATTACATACTTGCATTGAACCAGCATTGAACTAAAACCGCAACACCTAATTCATACATTTTTTTTATATTATATGTAATGTGCCATCGAAGACATTACACAGGCGAACTTACTATAATTTATTTACACTAATTTTATATTCAGGCACCCATTTACAATTTATCTTGAACACCTATTATTTACTAAACGGTAACCGAATACAGAATGAATCCCTTCGCCGGCTACGCGTTTTATATTTTTTTTTTCTCAGAAGTTCTAGATCAAATATTCGCTGAAATATTTTCTTCATGGATTCTCGAATTCACGAGAACTTTAACAGTGCTAACCGCCGGCCTCGAGGCGTGAGACAAACAACTTCCTGGATTCCACAAATTATCGGATGAATGCCGATTCCACAAATTATCGGATGAATACCGATTCCACAAAATATCAGATGAATTCACATCACACTATAATTGTTAATTTCTGAGTACGAAACATAAAATAACAAATTAAGGCATCACGATTTTTCGCTAGAATCGAGTTACTGAGTTTATTTGATTCAAAACCAACTAGGTACATATACTTTTTATATTTTGTTGTAATAAAAACTATTCTACCGGTAATTTTGAGACTAATTCATGTATAATACCCTATACTTATTTTCAGCTCTTTTCGAGATATTCCAAAATGTTTACTAAAATTGACATTTTAAGGCCTTCAGATAATTGCCAATTATGTAGTAACGCAGTGGAATCAAGAGATTTTTTCGGGAAGGTGATAGAATGAACTTCGAGCTTCCAAAATATGTAATATTAGTTTGAAAATTGAGTACAGTGTTTAAAAAAAATCCCGAAAATTGAAATGCGAAATCAGGAAAATCTCAATTTTTTTTCAAATAGAAACCACCATTTTTTATATCGTTATCAGATTAAGCATCGAAAATAAGAGGTACTCTGTTAAAAGTTACGTATATATGATAGATTTCTAAGATTTCGACTTATTCGAAAAAAAAAACATTCAGCATCCTCAATAAAAGTAACTAAATTGGCTGTGACACTTGCTAAGTACTCAACTGAAATGTCAGTGTGAGTTGATTCAGTATAATAATATTAAATTAAACTATACTTCTTAGTGTGTTAAATCTGAAAAAAATGCCAGCAAGTCTAAATTATACAAACGAAGTTTATTTAAATTTACTTATTATTTATGGAGAAGAAAACCAGTTGTTGATTAAGAAACAATGGAAATTATGTTTAATTCAGTTCAATAAATGTTCAGATTGGTGACCATCAACTTGATGACACTTCTCACATCTCATAATCAGTTGTTCATGGGTGGCTCTTTTAATTGAACGAGCACTTAAATTTTGAAATTCATCTCGTATTCTCCGTTTGCAATCTTATTTTACTGGACGTTCATAAACTTGATTTTTGATTGAATCCCTAATAAAAAAATCCAGTACGGATAGATCGGGGGACCGGGGTAGCCAGAGAAAAGGACCATTACTCGCAATCCATTGGTCTTGAAATGTTGATTGCAAAAAAACGTTGACAAGATGGCCACTATGAGGAGGAGCCCCATGTTGATAAAAAAAGGGTCGATGGTCTGCCAATGGAAGATTAATTAAATAAATATTTTCCAGTCCTTGTAAAACGTTTAAATATCATTGCCGTAAAGAATTAGTTCATCTAGTTCATCAAAACAAAACATGAGGATTTATATCACTCCAATAATATGAGTTATGCCTATAAAACATTCCATTTTTCTTGAATTTTGCCTCATCCGTCCAAATGATAACTTTTAACAAAGTATCTCTTATTTTCGATGCTTAATCTGATAACGATATAAAAAATGGTGGTTTCTATTTGAGTTTTGTATCATTTCGCATTTCAATTTTAGGTTTTTTTTAAACACTCTATACACAATTTTCAAGCTAATATTACATATTTTGGAAGCCCGAAGTTCATTTTATCACCTTTCCGAAAAAATCTCTTGATTCCGCTGCGTTATTGCATAATTGGCAATTATCTGAAGGCCTTAAAATGTCAATTTTAATAAACATTTTGGAATATCTCGAAAAGGGTATTATGCATGAATTAGTCTTAAAATTATCCGTATATACCAGAATTGCAATAATTTATAGGGTGTTCCATTTGAAATAAGCAAGTTGGTATCAATTTTCGGTAAAACCGGAAGTGGCACATGCTTGAATATAATTTAGCTGGACGGCCCCCAATCCAAAAATGTTACCAGTAAATTTTCATGAATTCGTAAATACCGTTTTCCCATTATCGATCGATATCATTCCCGGTGGGCCACCCTCTTTATATAGATTACTTGTTTGTCAAGATTTCATGCCCACCCTAGGCCCGTTGATAAATAGTTTATTTATTTCTGTACAAATAGTTGATCAACGGTTGGATTTTTGATTAATTGAAGACCATTCCCTCAATGTGACGATAAACTCGCTACAAGATGAAAAAAATTTTTCCTCTTCAAAAATTTTTGAAACAGGTAAGAGAGAGGTAAGAGAACTAGAAGGTGTTAAACATGTCAAAATGGTGAGTGATTTTTTTTACAATATAAGTTAGTTATTTAGTTAAATCTTTTAATAATTTTTAATTATCCTACACTTTCGATGGTATGGCAGCAGCGTCCCCTGCTCGAAAAATGTTAATTTAAAGTGAGCAAAATATTTACTAATATCAAGCTAATTTTTTCACTCTTGCTTGGTAATTAGTATAATAATCGAATGGCATTTTTGTTCTACAAGTTAAATGGAATGTTTTCCTAGTCCTATGCGCGGAACATGTAGATTTTATGAGCTCGCCGAAATCATTTAGGAAACAATGTGAGTGATAAGATTTTACAACTGTCCTACAAAAAAGGTATATATTGATAAAAAATGTATTAAACTAGTAAAAAATATATAATGTCTATAACAGTGCATAGTGCATAGACGTTACCGGAAACTCATCCGATTCGGTGGATTCAATTAAATTACTCAGATATTCACTTTCACTTTCGATGTCTTTATTCACACAAAAATAAATCCAGTTGTTTAAAAACAATGAGTAATACTACAGCTGACTTCTATCCATTCAATTCACACGGCAATATAAAACTCAACTACTGGACATGTACAACTGTACTATTTAGTCAGTACAGAAAAGACTGGAATGCCAAAATTATTTTTTTGTTTTCGGAGCGTTCTTCAAGAATCTTCTCGAGGTCGCCGCTTTTTGCACTCATCGAAATTTCAGGATAGTCATTTTCTTATTATCTCAGCCAGTTGTATGTTTACATTGTTTTTTTTATCGAAAATATTACTTTAGGTTTCTTAATTTTTTTCTCCTTGGCGTAAAATGAATTTATAACACTGCCCCCCTTTAATAACGATCTTCCCGATCAGAAATATTCTCTCCATGGTAGGGATTAGTCGATCTAAATGAACCACCTTCATCTCAGGGTTCCGCGAATACTATAAACAACGTCATTCATCATCTTGAACATCTCGTATAGACCATCCCAGGCTATTGTGAGCTTTGGAGATTTACCTTTGCTCCTCTGGGAATTGTACAGCCAGACCTCGTCCCTCTATTGAAACCCTACTAAATTGGCCTTGAGGTCATATCCTGTCTACCTCTGATCGCTGGTGGCCAACATTTGTGTTCGGGCTAGTTCGTGTATTGCCAGCATGTTCTGTCGGAGTTGGTCGGCATAATCGTTGACTTCTTGGGATGATTCTTCTGGTGAGCCAAATGCCAGATCGCAAGATAATCTCAACTGGTTTCCGAATAGTACCCTTGCTGGAGTCAGTCCTGTGCTGTAATAGATGGCTGAGCGACAGGCCAATAGGAAAAGGGAAATATGCTCATCCCAATCACGACCTTGAACAGATGTTGTTCCAAGGTCCTGTTGAATCTTTCCACCATTCCGTCTGATTGGGGATGCAAAGGTGTGGTTCTCGTTTTCTTGATTCCCAGCATCGTACAGACCTTCCGGAATACATTGGTCTGAAAGTAACTCCAACGGGTCACCAATCTTACTGAATAACTGTTTTATCAGCACTGTCGCCACAATGGTTGCCTCCTGACAAGTTCAATGTCTAGGTCAGCCATTTGGTCCTGGATACACTGTTCCGTTGTCCAGTCTTCATTGGTTTATACGCGGATCTGTCGGACGGAGATACTCTCTCGCTGTTCCGTCTTCATACAATGTCCGCATTCTGCTCTACAGGGTCTTCTTAACAAGGCATCGGCATTATTATGCAAACGGCCGGCACGGTGTTCAACCTTGAAATCCTATTGCTGTAATTCTCCATCCAGCTGGCCAGTTGTCCTTCCGGTATCTTCATTTTCAACAGCCATTTGAGGCTGTTCTGACGACCATAGAGATATTTGTGGAAATGGTCTACAACCCTGATTATTAATGCAATAATTCGTTTCCAGTTTCGAGAATCCAGGGCTGTAGTACTCGATCACCCGCTCTTAACCATCTTGCACCTGGGATAGGACGGCCTCTAAACCTGTGTTGCTGGCATCGGTGTCTAAAATAAACTCGCCGGAATGTGTAGGAAACGCTAGGATTGGACTAGAACATAGTCCTAATTCCAACGGAAAGTCTCTTTTTAAGTGGTCTGTCGATGTAGAGGTGCGGCAATGGTGGTAGATCCTTCAACAAATGACCGGTAGTACCAACAGAGACCCAAGAAGCTTCGTAGTTCATGCTTATATTTTGGAACTGGCCAATCACGAATGGCTGCTATCTTATCTTCGTTTGTAAGGATTCCTGTCTCGGATAAGACGTGGCTCTCTTAATTCTACAAAATACTTCGCCCAGGTTCTTCAGATGGTCGTCGAATGTGTGACCCATGACCAGAATGTCGTCGAGGTATACTAAGCATGTTCTCCATATCAACCGGCTCAATACATACTCCATTAGTCTCTCAAATGTAGCGGGAGCATTACATAATCCAAAGGACATCACCGTGAACTTAAACAGTCGTTTCATGGTGGAGAACGCTGTCTATTCTCTGTCGTTTTCAAGTAGTCCAATCTGCCAATATCCACTCTTTAGGTCTAACCAACGGCCCCTGTCTCCTTCACCGATGTCTGGTACGCTTCTTCGCAGTTGATGATGGTGTCTACTGGCTTGAAACAAGCTATTTCTTGACCATTGGCAATTCGGATGTCGTTGTCGGACATATTCAGGACTGTAATTGGTATGTCTCGTCTGGTTTTAACTATAGCCCGTCCAACTAAGTAGTCATGCATGAGCTGAATGAACGGGCTACACCATTCCAACGCAGCTCCCAGGATTTCTTTCGAGCTGCCCATGAATAATTTGTTCCGTTCGACCGGGAATTCTGGTTGAGAATTTTGCTACAATTTTTATAGTCGCTAAGCTGAGACACGGAGAACGTCATATCTCGGGTTCGTCTTGAATATCCGCTACCAGGACCCTATGCCGAATTCTTTGTCCCCTATCTGTAGTACTACATCAGCCTCACCCTGTATTGACATGGACTCGCCGGTGACTGTTCTTAACTGGATGTGGTTGTTAGGTGAGTGGATTTTCGATGACCTCAATACTCTGGACCTGGCAATGGACACAGCGGCACCGGTGTCAAAGGTGATGATGATTACTCGGCCATTGATGGTACCCCTGTTGCTATCTCGGATGGATCCCCGGATGGATATTGTCCTAGGGGCTGGTGGAGGGTTAGTTAGCATTCGCCCCCTTATGGTGACTGCTCGGAGTTTCCCTAGTTGGTAAGGTTGCGTTTGTTGACTACCCCTGGTTGGTAATCGTTCAGGAAGCCTTACTCTGCTGTCACGTTGAAAATGCCCTGTCCGTTCACAATGGCAACATCAATTCTTTGAGACCGTTCCAGTCGCTTGTTTATTCTGGTCAACACTGCCTGAGGGGATGATTCTGGTTCGTCCTGGTTGAAGAAAACTGCTCGAACTTTCGGCTTTATGACGGTCTCTACTTCCCCAAAGCCTGAAGCAAAGATTCGTTACTTTTTTGATGTAAGTCTTAGATTTCGTTGACCTCCAACATCTCTGATACCTTTTATGAAACTCTGTGTGACCAATTGATCTTTAGTTTCCTCTGGTAAATCTGGGTAGGTCAGCTGAACTAATCGTCTAATCTCTGCTTCGAATTCTTGTAGGCTCTCTCCGGATTTTTGCGTTTTTCCACTGAGTTGCACCTAATATAGTTAGCTCAAGGATTGATTGTCGTATCTTTTGTCTAGGATTGCGATGATCTTGTCAAAATTACCTTGTTTATCCACGGGAATGCTTTGAATGAGTTCTAAGGCCGGACGTAGACTTAGATTATTGGTTATCCCATCCATTAGCTGTAGCCACGGCTTCAAATTACCGTTTGTACATGGGCCAAGATGAACTACCATCAAATGTCGGTTGTTTGCTAAAAGAACCTTTGATACTCACGGTGTTCTGGTATGTCCCTCTGCAATTCTTGATGCATTTATTTAATTTCTGTTTCAACTTTGTTTTGGATGGCACTGATTTTATCTTGTACTTCACTTTGTACTGTTTTTATATTGATTTCAACTCTTACATGGCTTTGGATGGAATCAACGTCATCTACTTTGATTTCTAGAGTATCCACGGGTATTTTTTATGATCTTAATGTCATCATTTATCTCTTTTATGTCTGACTCCACTATTTGCATTCTCTGATTAACTGCTTCATTAACTTGCGTTATTTTCCTTAGTTGTTCAAGTTACTGTTGTCTTTTTAATTCATCAGTCTGTCTCTTTAATTCAGTTTGTTCATGTTTTTCTTCAAATACTTTAAATTCATTTTGTCTCTTTTCCTCTAATATTTTAAATTCCGAAAATAACCCCTCAATTAAATTTTGTTCTTCACTTTTCATCGTAGAAACAAGGTGTTGTTGCTTTGCATCTTTATTAGTTACAAGGTTCTCTAATTCAATTTTACGCTTTTCCTCAAAAGATTTCACTAACCTTTGTTGGATCCTCATGTTGTTTCTGCTTTTTGTCACGTTTTTCCAAGATCTGAGCTATTTTTTCGTCAAGTTTATCAGTAACCTGTTTGAATATTATTTTGCTAATTTCGTCCATTTCGGCCATACTTCGAGTTGTAGCCATAAATCAATTTAGAATGTGAATTTCCCTTAATTTTATAACAGTATGAAACGAATTTAAAACTCACAGAAGTTTCGCCAAGGTTTCACTTGGTATTCTCAATGCGTTGTCACCGTGAATATTTGTGAAATTTATTGTATTTGGTGTCACAACTAGTGGGATTAAGTGAAAAAAGTCAGATCTTGGAAAAACGTAACAAAAAAAGGAGAAACAAAATCAAGAAGAAATACAACAACAAAACCATCTGACAAATCTGCTAGAAGATGTGACTTTAAACATTGTACGTACAATGTGATACCAAAATGACGGTTTGCCTGCTCATTATGCTTGTCCTATGCTAGAATAGACTTTTATACTGGGGGTTCACGGAAAGATAAGGTTTATTCGAAATATATATCAACAGTTGGTGAATTACGTCAAAGAATCGTGGATGCTGCCAAACACAACAATTCGCGACGTAATGCACAATTGGTGAAAAGGTCGTTTTGAAGACGACGCTTAAATTAGTGCTCGTGGTAAACAGTTTGAACATTTGTTGTTAGTAATAAAGTTTTCATGACCGTATATTTGAATGTTCACATTCGTTTTATTTCAAATCCGTTGAGAATTTTGGAACGACTTTAATAGTTGGTTCTTATTCAGAAATGTACCTACATGAATTTTTATTTGGAAACCCTGGAAGAAGTATACCATTTTGTAAACTTTATTAGTGGTGCCAGTTTTTGCAATAACTTGACTTAGTAGTTTAGGTACATTTTTTATACAATGAGGTGTCGAACTTAACTGAAAAAAAATATGTCTTCAAATTTCTCTTAATAAATGTAAAAACATATTTTTTATGATAAAACATCATACATTGCGGTTTAATTTAGAATTTTCAAAATTCTAATTATAGTACTGAATAATAGCCCCGGGTATTCTTTTAGGACGTCTCTCAATAAAGTGCTTATATCAAAAATTATTCTAATTTTTTAAATTTATTGTTTGTGAATAAAAATCAGACATTCTCGAAAATATTATTTTAAAAATTGTATATTATAAAGAAAAATTAATTGTAAAGAACAAAAAAAGAAAAAAATGATTAAAGGAATTACATAAAAAAATATACATCGATTTCAGTGAACTTAATGGCTTTGTTTATTATATACCAAATCCCTCGATACTAAGGGCGAGTGGATAAAATTGTTATTGCAACCCTGTGCCGTTAAATGCCAATCGTATTTTTTTGGCTTATTTTGTCATCATATAGAGTCGTAATATATACGAATAATTTTACAAATATATGGTAATGCATCTCACTGAGAAATCATGTAAAACATTAATTGATGAGATCCGATATTATTACCAAATGTATAATCATACTTTTCTTGTAGGGCTAGGGATACGTATCCATATTTTTGTAGGGCATTTACTTTTTTGGTCAGTCAAAACACTAAGGAATGATACGGTTTCATTGTCCTACAGTCATTAATGATTTCGGCGAGCTCATAAAACCGATATATCTTGCGTGTAGAACTAAAAAACATTTCATTTAACTTGTAAAACAAAGATGTCATTCAATACTGAAAAATTAAGCTGATATTAGTAAATATTTTGCTCACGTTAAATTGAAATGTTTAGAGCGGGGACGCTGCGGCTATACCATCGAGGGTATATAACTGAAAGTGGTCTGGCGTTTTTTATCAAATTATGACAAAAGATATTTAACTAAAAAAATAACTGATGTTAATAAAAAATCACTCACCATTTTGACATATTTAACAACTGTTAGCTCTCTTATCTATCTGTTTCAAAAAGTTTCGAAGAGGAAAAAGTTGAGCGTCCCAGCGAAATTAAGCAACTCAAAAAATTTTTGTCTGTTATTAATCAAAATAAAAATTTGTCGTGGGCAGCCGGTCTGTTATATTCCACAATAACACACTCTTCAAACCCATTCGAGGAAGAAGCGAGAAAATGGTGGAACAAAATCACCAGTTGACGGTCTATTACGTTCGAAGATTATTAAAATGATCCAAGTCAAGTATCCAGTTAGAATGCTTCTACAAATGTAATTTTGATTAACGAATGAAAATATTTAACTTACCTGATACAAATTGCAATGCCCAAACCAAATGCTATACCTATTCTACGACTCACCTGCAAAAAGAAAAACATTGCAAATAGTCATTTGAGGCAGGGGGGGAGAGAAAATATTTATATATGTTTATTTTTCTACATAATTTAAGTATCAAAATATAAAAGAATAAAACATTTTTAAAAAATATATAACCGCCTTCTACCTATAACTAAAAAGCTAAAAATAATTATAACAAAATACAACTCTAGCAAATAAATAACACATTCAATGTTGTAAGGTACCTACCCAGGAAGTAAAAAATGTAAACATTAAAAGGTGCTCATTCTGTACAAATTTATTACCTATTAATCTAGTATATTTTTGAAGCCAAGGAAATCTAAAATCCTTCATTACTTACTTATCTACTAATTCATCAAACTTGATTGTTGCTTGGCACCGACTTCAAAAATATACTAGATTCGTAGGTAATTAATTTGTACAGAATGAGCACCTTTTAATGTTAACATTTTTTACTTCCTGGGTAGGTACCTTACAACATTGAATGTGTTATTTATTTGCTAGAGTTGTATTTTGTTATAATTATTTTTAGCTTTTTAGTTATAGATAGAAGTCGGTTATATTTTTTTTAAAAATGTTTTATTTTCAACTTTTTAGTTTTTTTTGAACTCAGGTAGTTTTCATTCTTCATTTTTTATGTATGTATAATCTATAGACAGAACCAGGTAACATCGAAAGCCTCAACATTACACAATGATACTTTCTCATTTAAATTGACAGGTAAATCTTTACGAACAAAATGTATTTATGCCTTATGGACTACGCCATGTAACCTTTTTTCAACTTTTTTTGACAACCCTGTATAACTAGACAATTCCACTCCAACGTATGTACCAACCAGCCTGTACATACGACTGCCCACGGACAAGCATAAATTTGTTAGCTGCCTACTGTAAACTATAGGACGGAGTAAGAATCTATCCTATATTTATGGAGTCAAATCCGTCCTATATTTCAACCATAGTATATAACTTCTTGTGGGCTACCCCATAAATTATATCCTTTTTAACATTTTATGTTTTTTTGCTATAAAAGAAATAATTTTTTAATCACACTGTATAAATAAATTATATTTCAACTGCAGCATATATTTCAAGCATCCTGATTTGCTTATGTCCACATCATATAACAGTTTTTTAATCACCCTATATAATTTTAATTTCACTTTTTTTCCAACATTTTTATACCACCAAACGTCCAGTCCACCCTATATTCCAACCATCCTGTATATACGGCTGCCTACGGACCACTATCATTCTAGTTCGTCTTATATTTCAATCTTCATATAAATGCAACTCCTTCTATCACTTTACTTTGTGATTTTGTGTGCTGTAACTAAACACCCTGTCTATAAACGTATCTAATAGCAGTTTAAAGTTTGACATGTGTTGTCACTGAATTTTCTATTAGGCCCGGAGAATGTGACAACCAAAACCACCGTCTTCGCAAAATGGAAAAATTTGCATTTAAATAGGTATTTGCCTGGTATACAAACAAAATGAGCTTGGTACTCATTGATTTACGGAACCGAAAATACTATGCTTTACTACCTATATGCTTGAGATGTACATAGAAAATTTTCAAATTCGCAATTAAAACTTCCAGTGCCTAAAATTACCGCACTATTACGTTGGAATTAAAATATTTATGAGGAAATGTCCGTTATGTCATTTCGATGAAATTTTTGATAAGAATTTTGTAGTTTTCTGCGATTTTCTGCAAAACTGCAAGTTGCACGTCGCAGAAAAGTATATGAGATCACCTAAGGATCTTCCATAATAGATTAAACGTTAAAAAACTATACACATCCATAAGGAGTTATCGAAAAATCCACTAAAATATTAGGGATATTGGTCGATTTCCATGCACGCATGTGTTCATTTACAAATTTTATCACTTTACCAATAGAATTCTTTTCCAAAATTTGAAGTTTCACCAACCCGGATATATACTCTATTAAACAAGACTATATTCGTTCAAAACGGTGAACCACAGGAGAAGAAATCAGGTAACATACATACAAAAAAAAGCGAAAAAATACGCGACGAATTGATAACCTCCTCCTTTTTGGAAGTCGGTTAATAAATTAAATGCTATTCTTGATTTATTATAGTAATAATTCTACAATTTATTGTACATAGTGTCCATTGCTGTTTCTGACCAGTTATCATTGGTGGTACTCATAGCACTTAACAATTTCGTGTCAAGTTCTCTTGATGGAATGTTATATAACCTATATACCATTATAAAATTGTAGTTACCTGTTGGTTTGTTTGTTTGTTCAGCCATCACGTAAGAACTACTGAACTACTGATTCTGCTGAATCTTATTTTGTTGAAAATCGTACGTATAGTTAGACGTAACATCTGGTATACATTTTATCTCGCTATATTAACGAAAATCATAGATATAAGAAAAAACCTCCTACACAATTAATCTATTGGTTCCATCGCACGTACCAAATATTAGATACTGAATTTTACAGTGTTCCATATATAGAAGTTATATTAGGTGGCCCATAGGCAGCTCTATATATAATACAATGTAGTTGAAATATGGTTGGAGTAGTGTTATACGGGTAGGTTCAAAAAACTTATATCGTGGACCATAAACAGTTGCATATACCAGTAGGTTGAAAAAAGAGTGGAGTAGAATTATATTTATACAGGGTGGATAACAACTCATAAGTAATTGCGTAAGCAATGTGTTTGAAATAACGGTGGAGTAGGATTATAGTTAAACAGGGTAGATCAAAAAATTGTAGAACAATGTTGTTATATAGGGTAGAACATGATCAGTTGTATATATGGAATACCTAAAATAAGGGGCGAAGTAAAATTGTAGTTATACATTGTGATTCAAACAAAGCTGCACATAAAGGGTGGTTTAAACATAGGATGAACGAAATAGCGTAGCCGATAAGGAGTTGTACAGATAAGACAGTTCAAATATAGGGTGGTGCAAAGTTATAGTAAAGTGTTTAAAACATATTATATTGGGTGAGCCATAAGCAATTGCAGATGCAGGATGGTTAAAATAGTTTATATAAATAAACAGGGTGGTTCAAAAAATCACAGACAAATAAGTTATAATGGGTCACTAATAATAAGCAGTAAACAGGATGGTGGTAACATAGGTTGAAGTAGAGTCATGCAAAGTAATTTAAAAAAATGTTCAATAAAATTGTTATATAGGGTGGCTCGTAAGCAGTTGCAGTTTGGGTGAAATATATTGGCGATTGGTGGATTTATATTAAACAGGGTGACATAAAAAAATTATAATGGGTGACCCATAAGTAGCTGCATGTACAAGGTGGTTGAAATGGAGGGTTGAGTAAAATTATAGTTAAACAAAGTGGATCAAAAAATGTTATATTAGGTTATATAGAACATGAGCCGTTGCATAAATGAAATATGTGAAAAATTGAAAACAAGTAAAATTAGTTATACAGCGTGAAGAAAACAATGTTAGAAAATAATTCATATAAAGGGTGGTGGAAATAGAAAGTGTAGAGATATTATACTTTCCAGAGTAGTTCAGAAAAGAATTATACAAGGCGGTTAAGAAAACTTAATAAAATGATCATATAGGGCGGCCAATAAGCAGTTGCAGTTTAGGTGAAATATGTTGGGGTTTGGGGTATTTATAATTCTACAGGGTGGTACAAAAAATGTTTTATTGGGGACATAAGTAGTTGCATATTCAAGGCGGCTGAAATTGGATCAAAAATTGTTAAAAAATAAAAATTGTTATATAGGATAGACCATGAGCAGTTACAATGTTTAACACAATGTTAGAAAAAGTTGTTAAAATATAGTGCAGAGAGAAATTAAAATTTAAACGGTAAAAAGTGATTAATTGTACTTTACAAGATGGCTCAAAAATATCAGAAATAATTGTTATATAGCGTAGACTATAAGCAGTTGCATAGCTGAGAAATGGGTTGGAGTAGAGTTATAGTTACATTTTTTAAAAATGTTAAATTGGGTGACAAATAAACAGCAGCTTATACAGCATGCTTGCACTATACAGTGAAGTGAAGTTATATTTATACAAGGTGTTCAAAAAAATGTTGAATAAAATTGTTATATATAGGGTGAAATATATTCGGGATTGGTGGATTTATAGTTATGTAGTGTGGTTCAACAAAATGTTAGAAATTTTTTTTATATAAACAGGGTGTTTTGTAGAAGGTTCGCCAAACATGGAGGGCAGATAGATGGGCTCATGTGCTATATTATGTAGCCGATATAACATCTAGATAGCTTACGGTGTTTATTTTTTTTTAATTTACTTTTTTTTCTTAATTCTCAGATTTTTACCTTTAAACTATTGTAACTTTTTTTTATTTTTCACAGTATCTTGACCGAATAAACTTAAATCGAATCTATGATGTTTGTTTGCTCATCTGCATTCGATATTTGACACTAATGATTGGTTGAAAAAATATGAGTGCACGAATGGCGAAGTTCCATAAAAAAGTAATTAACACTTTATCACATTACAAAAAAAATAAGAAGCACATCGAGAACTTCGAATACTTACAAAAACGTCACTACTTCAACTCCTTTCCAACGATATATCAAACGTATTGGAAAGTAATCAGTATCATAATAAAATTTGAGATTGTAACTTACAAGGTGAGAACTATAAAACAATAAAACGTACACCAAGTTGCAATAATTTGTTATAAATTTTGTTCAAACCGGCTGCTACCGCTACGGATGCAATCGCGACACCTTTTTCTGACTCCTACAGTGGTAGTCTCTAGTCGCATCTCATACCATATTATTTCAAAAGCAACATTTATTCTTGCTCTTAACAAACTGCTCCTTGGTTTGTATTTCTCTCTCATAAACGAGTGGCTTAGCCCGTCCGTCCCCATACAAAAAAATCAAAGGGAGTCAGGTCTGGCGACCTTGGAGGCCAGAATATAGGGTCAGTTCTCTCAATCCACGCGTTTGGGAATGAATTTTCCAGGAGCTCTCTGGCAGTTCGCCTATAATGTGCTGGACAGTAATCTTTTTTAAATATTATTGGTCTGCCTATATGGGATTTCATCTCATAAGATCTATCATCCCGCATTTTTTGGAACGCAACATTGATTATTTCTCTTAACTGCTCCTTGGTTTCTATTTCTATCTCGTAAATGATTTGAATTTTAATGAATGATTTATTGATCTTATTAGATGAGGTCCTATTGGAAGACAGACCAAAAATTTTCAAAAAAGATGGCTGTCTAGCACATTATAGGCGAACTGACAGAGAGCTCCTGGACAATTCATTTCCAAACACGTAGATTGAGAAAACTGGCCCTATACTCTGACCTCCAAGGTCGCCAGACCTGATTCCCTTTGATTTTTTTGTATGGGAACGGGCCAAGCAACTCGTTTATGAGAGAGAAATAAAAATCAAGGAGCAGTTAAGAGCAAGAATAAATGTTGCTTTTGAAATAATATGGGAATAGATGCGACTAGAGACAACCACTGTAGGAGTCAGAAAAAGGGGTCGCGATTGCATCCGTAGCGGTAGAAGCCGATCTGAACAAAATTTATAACAAATTATTGCAATTTGGTGTAGGTTTTATTTTTTGTAGATTTCACCTTGTAAGTTATAATCTCAAATTTTATTATGATACTGATTATTTTTCAGTACGCGTGATATATCGTTGGAAAGGGGTTAAAGTAGAGAAGTTTTTGTAAGCATTCGAAGTTTTTTTGCAATGTGATAAAGTGTTTAACTTAATTCCTTTTTTATGGAACCTCGCCATTTGTGGACTCATATAATTTTTCCAACCAATCATTTGTGTCAAATATCGAATGCAGATGAGTAAACAAACATCATAGATTTGATTTAAGTTTATTCGATGAAGATACTGTGAAAAATAAAAAAGTTACAATAGTTTAAAGGTAAAAATCTGATAATTAAGAAAAAATAAATAAAAAAAAGTAAGCTATCTAGATGTTATATGGGCTACAAAATAAAGGACATGAGTCCAGCTATCTGCCCTCCATGTTTGGCGAACCTTCTCCATGTTTCACAAGTTATTTCTTATTGCAAAGAATTGTTGTTCCATACGCGGGTGAAACCGCGGGTAACAGCTAGTAAATAAATAATATATGAGGGTGATTGCAATATCCGTGAAGTGGAATTATAGTTATACAGGGTGCTTCACAAAATCATAGACAAATAAATTTAAATGTAAAATAATTTTAAAATATTTTCGAGAAAAATTCAATCAATTCGTGTTCTATAAAATTAATGATTCTCTATTCAGTGAACGTTAGCTTAAGACAACCCGTAATTAGAGTATGCGTAAATGTTGTTGCCTGTATTTAAGGTATGTAGTCTAAAATTAGAGTTTTCGAAATTCAAAACATTGATTGTAGATGTTTTTGTTTGCTTCAAGAAAATAATTTGTTATTAAGGTACAAGAGTTTTAAAATACTGTAAACGAACGTTTACATTTTATTAACATATACGGTGCCTGGAAAGATAAATAATAATAATAAGACTAGATTAAAGTAATTGCTAATTGTCAACTCTTCCATTGTACACTGCACCGTCCGTATGTTGAAGTGTCAGCAATCCAAAATGTGAAGTGTTACCCATTACTAACTTACGAATATTGTTATAAACTTCGTGGGTTCAATTAAAATTTAATTATTTTGAAAAAAACTAACTTTCTAGAATATTTATTTACATCAAATATACACAACAGCTGATTCGAATATCACAATAATAATACAACATAAGCTCTTCGCCGCACTAACTGCCTGCTGCGATGATGGACCGCTCCTTTAAAAAACAGCATCGAATCCTCTCGTAAATTCCAGTATCAATTCTACAGTTGCGGAGCTATTTCGAGATTTTTTTTCCTCCCAGCGATCGATGTCGTATTGGAATGAAACCAGGGCCGGCTTAGGTAAATTTCGTAACAATATGTAAATATGTGTATAAAGGATATGACAGTGCATATGTTAAATGAAGTTCAGGAAGAAATAAATCGGTTCAAGAAATGCAAATTGCTGATTTTTTATATGGCCGTTATGTTGGATGGACCGAATTGTATGGCGCATGTGTTAATTACAAATGCATTTTCAATCAAATGTCATTGTCAAACTTGATATTCATTTACCGAGTAATATTTACTTTCGAAAAGGCCAACAACACCAAGCAATTCAAGGTAGAACTTTAGACAATGTGTTGAAATTGCCTATACCAAAATTCTGTAGCGAATATTATTAAAGAAATTTCTGTGTACACTGCAAGTATTAAAAATCATCGACAGACTATAGTGAAATCTATGCGATCAGAATAATAAACATAAAATGGAGGGAAAACGATACTACGGTGATTTTCGACATATCACCAGTTCTTCGACATGGATCACTTTAATTGAAATTTTTTTCAAAAATTGGCAATAAATTTTGTTTTTTTATTTTCATCAAGTTGAGTTTTATCGAAATATGAGAGATTTGCCAAGTGAAATGGAATTTGTCGAATTCTTAAAAAAATGATAATAGTGAAGCTCAACAATTAACTCAGTTTGGTGAAAATATCATTAAAATATCTCAGCAATTAATAGGAGATGAAAATATTAATGACGTATATGGAAACATATCGGAAAATTCAGTTATTTTAGCACCTAAAAATGATAGTACTTTTATTAGTACAGATATTCTCAATCGAGTACTAGGTGAACAGAGAATATACCATAGCCAAAATATAATAATTTTTGATATGAATAATGATATTAATAATTATTCCCGTGTGGTGGCCGGGTTAGAATAGCACCATGGTATCCACCGCCTGTCGTATGAGGCGACTAAAGGGGCAGCTGTCCGCTGACATACTCCCTAGCTTTCCTTCCTTCCTCACAACGCGCACGGGATGTTCTGGTTAAAATCATTTCATCTGGGAAGTGACAAGCCCACGGATCCGAGTTACCTGGGTCACCAGGGTCAATTGGTGACACCACCTATGAAAATGGAGCTACGGAGTAGATGCCTCGGAAAAGAGCCGCCGCCTGGGGATTGCCAGTGCATGTCTGGAGCCGGCGCTGGACATGACAGAATGCAGGAGGTCGGTGGCAGGGTGCTGAGCAGGCGGGCCGCTGGCGTCCAAAAGCTACAGCCCAAGAACCAGAAAAACCACAACAACACTCACCAATACAGTCACAGCAACAAGGTGACCATCACCAACGGAGTCAAACGAGAACTCTACCCACAGAAAGTGTTGCGCAGGATTAACAGCCAGCGCTCACTGAAGCGGGACTGAAATAACAGCGCATGAAATGGACTAGCACCATGAATGAATGAATGCGCAGCACATTTTACAGAATTACGAACCTTGGCCAGGGCAAGACTGGATATCGCCAAATACTCCATCAAGAGTTTTGTCGTGAGTACCCAGAGCAAGTTAAAGAACAGAGAGTCGCAGATCAATATCGTGTCATCTTGAGAAATGGCCTTATTTCGCCTGAACAACTGGAAACAATAAAGAGTGAAGTGGGCGTGAAATGGAAGGAGCTCTTATAGAGTATAGTGGAACAGATCTACTGACTAGACCAACTCTTCCCAAACTAAGATTTTCTAAGAAACTATGTTTAGGTGCTACACATCTACTGTGCTGTAACTTCCACCTGCAGAACAACTGGGGTCGCAATACGACCAAAGCAAGACCCTCCCCAATTTAGACAACCTCGAATACCACTTTGGCAAAGAAGGCTTGAAAGGGAAAATCAATTCTCTTTGGAAAGACTTTGGAAGACTGACCGAGTACCAACGAGGGGTCAGGAACAACAGAATAGAAAGACTTGTCAAGACTATCATGGACAAAATCACTCCCAGTGAGATGGAGAAAACATCACATCTCAGCAGTGTCTGGACAGTCTACGACAAAACTCTACACAAGTCGATTGAGAATGAACAAAATCAGTAACGGAAACTAGACAACACACTTTTCTGACAATCAGAAAAAGGGTCTTATCGAAAACTTAACATCAATAATAATGAAGCCCCTAGTTAGCCCAGTAAAACAGACATCGAGGAATTCTGGAAAACACCGCTTTCCACAACAATTACCTATAACTCCAGAGCCAGCTGGATTAATGAGGAGGAGGCTGCATTTCAGAACTGTGACATCACGCAACACCAACCATTTACAACGGAAGACACATCCAACATAATGAAGCACCTCCATTACTGAAAAGCATCAGTACCAGATAGTGTGCAAAATTACTGGATAAAGAAATGGTACGCAACCCACGAACCACTAACAGCCCTTATAAATGACATAATTACCCACCCTCACAAGATGCCTAGTTTCCTTACGCATGGTGGAACATCGTGCATTAATCATCGCATTTTCAAACATTGGTATGTGCAAAAAAATCGATGGGGTGCAAAGAACAACTGATAATTGATTCCGTTGCCTGCAATCAAGCCCACGCCAAACGATGAAATCTCTACATGGAATATGTGGACTACAAAAAGGCCTTTGATTCAGTTGCACATGATTGGCTCATTAAGGCACTAAAACTCTATCAAGTGAATAATTGTATTATTAACTTTTTAGAATATGCCATGTTCACCAGGCAAACGAAAATCTCACTGAATGAAGCCAACTGTTTGATACAAACTGACCCCATTCCAATCAGAAGGGGTATATTCCAGTAAGGCTCTCTTAGCCTGCTGTGGTTCTGCCTTGCCAAGAACCTTGTCTCAAACAAACTGAACTCGACTAACTTTGGGTTCAGTCTCAAACACAAGCACGTACAAGCATTAAAGATAAACCATTTGTTATACATGGACGACTTAAAGTTGATGGCAGCTATGAAACAACAGCTGCATTATATGCTTGAAATAGTAGAAGGGTTCTCTAGTGACATCCATATGAAATTTGGCCTAGACAAATGCCAAATTATTAATATAGTTAAAGGCAAAATAAAGCAGGGGCACTTCGAAATGGGAGATGGCACCTCAATTGAATCTATGGGGGAAGGTCATACTTATAAATACCTTGGAATAAAGCAGGCTCAACGTATTGATCACATGACTATGAAAAAGGACCTAACAGCAGAGTTTTATAGAAGGGTAAGACGACTGTAAAAATCTGTTTCAGACTATTAACACCTATGCGTGTTCAGTGCTCAGTTACACTTTCGGTATAGTTAATTGGGACAAGACTGACATAGAACAATTACTAACAAAAGCTCAAAATCACCATCCAAAGAGCTCTGTCGAACGTACAACTTTGCCACGGTATGAAGGAGGAAGAAGATTGGCAAATCTGAGCAAACTATTAGATCAACAAATGTCTATTTTGCGTAGTCATTTCCAGCAACTCGCAGAAATTTCTGATCTACACAGAGTCATGTGCCAGGCTGATGGTTCAACACCACTGCGACTGACACAGCACGTCCTATTACACCACCAGACCACTGACCAGAAACTGCTGAAATGGAAAGAGAAGCCCCTTCATGGAAGACATATAAATGACGTCAACTAAGATTATGTCGAGAGTGCAGCGTCGAACTACTGGTGGATCTCTGGTCATGTTTCCTGAAACGGAAGGCTTTATATTGGCACTCCAAGATCAAGTAATTTCAACAAAAAACTATCGAAAGTACATCGTTAAAGACCCTTCTATCAACAACGACAGATGCAGGTACGGTTGCCAAACATCTGAATCTATCCAGTATATCACAGGACGTTGTCAAGCGTTCGCTACAACTGAATACAAAAAACGACACGATGCTGTGGCAAAAATACTGCATCAGGAACTAGCACTGAAACTTGAACTATCACAGTCGGTGATATTACCATACTATAAATACAAACCAGAATCTGTTTAGAAAATAACAACTACAAGCTGTACTGGGACCGCACGATACTAACTGATCGGACTGTTGCTCACAATAAACCAGATATAGTTTTGGTAGATAAAGTCTCTCGGAAAACAACTTTAATTGACATAGCAATTCCTGACAACAATAATATAAATATCATGCAGGCTGAGAAAATAACCAAATATAGAGATTTGGAATTTCAAATAGACTCAGTGAGACATGAACAACACACGAACTGGCCCAATTGTTTTGTCAACGACAGGAGTAGTCTCAAAAAATCCATTAAACAATTTAAAATATCTCGGTCTGGACGAACATCTTTACCAACAAATGCAAATAGTCGCCCTGTTAGGAACAGCCCGGACGGTCAGGAAATTCATGGGAAACTGCCGCCACGACTCCAAATACGGGCCTGAAAACCTGACAAAGGCTTCCACAGAGCTAAACCCTTTTGATACCTAGGATATCTGGGGTTTAGTGAATTTTCCCCTAGAGAGGGAGTATGCTGCCATACATTATTGTATGGTCAAGTCGGGATTGGGGTTATTCAGTAGTTTTTTAATTTTTAATTAGTAGTAGTTTGCGTCCAGGTAAGTTAGTACTGAAAGTTAATTGTATCATTTAATTGATAAGAAACTTAAATAGAAAGGAACTATTAGTCAATGGAATGAGAATACGCATCAAACGTAAATGCATCGTCACGATGCCATCGTGATGTTCTCGATTGCGAAGTTGTGACTGGAAACGCACGGAATAAATAAATTTAAAATATAATGTGTAACTATGTTTTTTTTTCTTTTCGACTGTTACTAACATTAAATTTCATGGATATTGTAGGGAATTAAGACAAACAATAGGCGCTAATGACGTATTTATAAACGGTGGCAGCTGATGCAACATAACACATTTCAAACAAATTATATGTAACGATTATAGACATATACCTACCTGACAAACAAGACCTCATTACGTTCAAACTTCAAAATTTAATGAATTGTGGTCGAATTTCAATCACTGGGCGACCACTAGAATTCTTTAATATTCCATATAGAGAAATTGATTCTAAGAATTTTATTTTAGACTACCAAAATACAATCAACAAGTGATATAATAAAATCACATTCATATCATATATCAACTATTTTAATTGCTAAAAGACAATTGCAAATAGTAATATGTATTTAATAATTTTCAAACCATTACATGATAAATTATAATTGAGCACAATTTCTGAAAGCATGAACAAACCAGTATGTTATTTTGACTTATACATTAATTATTATATATTTGCTCAAACCTCTAGTTCAATTTTTATTTTATACGATGTTATTTAATAGCTCGCCAGCATATACTTCTAGAGATAGCCTGCAATGCACAAATATCTTAATAATACTAGAAAGAGAAGGCAATTAAGAGAGCATCATGTCATCTCACTTGGTAGGAGGACAGCCAATGAACTACATTCTGTACGGTTGATTTGAGAATACACTTGGATGCAGCTCCAAATATAGTGAAATAGCCTCTTGCTCCCTATTTCTAGTCTTGACGCGATCTTTGGGCATTGCAGGTTACCTCCAGAAATGTAAGCTCTATATTTAAAAATTCATAATTCCATATACGAGGTGATCCAAAAGTCCCTGTACGGCAAAATGTCTCAAAAGGAATGCATTTTAGAAAAAAAGTTAAATTGAAAAAAATTAAGATTTTTCTAGAGCTATCAGATGGTGACCTTGAAACCAATATTGACACTGACCTTCAAGGTGATTTAAAGTTCAAGTGATTTTTTTTCAACTAGATTTTTATACCGAATTTCAAAAGAGCGAAAAATGTTACGTCAGAATATGGTTTTGACCCTGACCCTGACCACGACCTTGAAATTCAATTCATGGTCAATTTATTTCATTTTCTCAACAGATATTTATTTTCCTGTTCTGCAAATGCAAAATAAAAATTTATCCGCTCCAAGTAAATATTGACCATGACCTTGACCGGTCATTACAAGGTCAAAAGCACTTTTATTTTCAAAAGGGACATGAACAACCATGACCCTGATCATGAACTTGAAAGCAATTTCAATATCAAATAGATTCTCTAATTTTCTAGCCGGATATTCATTGTTGTGGTGCGCCCATGGAATAAAACATTCCTATCCGAAATTGAAGATACTTTCAAGGTCAAATGTTTTAGTCCAAAGAAAGATGGCCTTGACCACAGGTTTGACTATGAGTAATAAATAATTTCGGACGGAAATGTTTTACTACATGGGCGGATCACAACAATGAATATCCGGTTAGAATATGGGTAAATCTATTTGACCTTGAAATTCCCTGCAAGATCATTGTCAGAGCGATGGTCAAAGAAAACTGTTGACTGAAAATTTGTACATGTGCATACCGCAACAATATGCATTTAGAAAATGAATGAAATGTTTTTGACCTTGCTATGGCCTTGAACGTCGTGGTTCAAGGGTCGAGGTCATGATCAACATCACATTCGGACGTAAAATTATCCGCTCTTTTCAAATCCGTTATAAAAAATTACGGTTTCTATTTGAAAAAAAAAAGAACTTGACCTTCAAATGATCTAGAGAATCAATGTTAATATCCGTTTCAAGGCCATCGTCTGACAGTCTGAGAAAAATCGTCAGACCTATCTATTTAACATTCTTTCTAAAATGCATTGCTTTTGAGATATTTGGCCGTACCGTAACTTTTGAATCTCCTGAATATAAATATATCAGGGGGAACTATTTTTGACTAGCAAAATACGATCAACAAGCGAATCACCAGTCACATTATATTATACTTAGAGCATAGAGTCCTGGAGGTAGTATAGAAAGAGCAAATATTGTGACCAGTTTAGAGAGGGAGAGAGCAATTCGACCTGTTAAACGATGAGAACACATATACGCAAAATTGTCGTTTGAACTGTTGTGATTTAATGAAAGTTAACTTATATACCGCTATGACAATGCACTGTGACTATAAACAAACATTATATTGCTATTATTTCAATATTATAACGCATAAATAACTTAATTACTTTCAATATAAAATATTAACCGACTTTTTGGAGATAAGTGTGTTCTTAAATCAACCGTCACGTGATGCTAAACATCGCTTAACAGGCTGATTAAAGAAAATAAAAACACTATTGCACTCAAATGTCGAGTAAATTTCGATGAATTGCAGAATACAGTGTGTTAAAGTGAAATTAAGTAAAATAACATTTATTATCATAATATTTGCGCTTTACAGGCTACCTCTCTTGTAATGCACAATTTTCGTGTAAAAGGCTAGACTCGTTGTGTGCAAGCCTTACGAATCTATTGCCAGAATGTAACTATTATGGGAAACCACTAACCACAGAACAAACAGAGAGAAAACATACGCCCAACGGCAGCAGTGAAAAATGACGCATTTTCGAACATGTGCATAAGATACGAAATACAGTAAAACCATATAAACATATATATCATTGCACCGTGATGTTTGCGCCTATCTCTAGACTTTGCTAACAATATATTAGTATTCAGTATATGATTGGCTGCACCCCCCAATCGAGTGAAATAGCCGTTTGCCCTCTCTTTTTAGTCTTGGCGCGTTATTTGTGCATTCCAGGCTATCGCCAGAAGTATATGCTCTGAGACCTCTAAACTGTATATGCTCTAAGATATTATCAGCCATTAGCACTTCAGAGCTTTTACCATCTGGAGATTGCAAGTTATCTCCAGAATGTACTTAGATCATTTATCATCTAGATATAGCCTGTCAAGCATAAAATCGTGGCAACGCTAGAAAGAGACAATAGAGGGCAATAGAGACAGTAAGAGGCTATTTCACTTAGTGGGTGAAAGCAGTCAATGAACAACATGCTGAACGTATTTCATTGGAGGCAGCTCCTAACCGAGTGAAATAGCCTCTTGCCCTCTCTCTCTTTAGTCTTACCTCGACATTTGTGCACTGCAGGCTCTCTAGAAAGTAAATGCTCTAAGAGCATGTTCATGCTCTAAGATTACCACATTTAAACGAACGCTACTATACCAATCAAATGAACGATATAGCTGTTTCTTGATAAAAATGTTCCATGCCTAAACTTCAGCTGTCAAAATGTTCACTTAAATTGTGAACTAATTTTGGAATAATAATTTATAAATAAAAATACACATTTTTTAACACAACAAATATTTTAAACAAATGTCTCTCAGGAGTTTTTCTAACGCCAGTTCTGTTGCTGTTCAACAGTTCCAGGTATTCAGCACAAAATTAAACAATAAAATTAAGGGAACTTTTTTGGAGAAATGGGTCAAATATTGGAAACAATTAGCCAGAGATTATACAGATGTTGCCATATCTGTAAAACAAGAAAGTAAAGAAAAACCCGTAAAAGCAGCTAGTTACCTCACAGGACTTGGATTTTTATATTACTGCAATACACACAATCCAAATCTACAAAGTTTCAAAGCAAAGTATCTGCAATGTGCCAATGATATAAGTCTTCTTAATGAACAACTTGTGAATATTAACTCTATAAATCATATTAAACAAATTGAAGAATGTTTTAACTCTAAATTAATTCGCTACATCAACTTAGGTGTTGCTTCAGTGATATGGAAAGATAATTACAGTAATACATGTGACTTATATGAAAGTAATTGTAAATATTTAAAAGTACCATATAGCAAATTTCCAGAAAGGATACTTGACATTGGATTTTGTAATATTTGGTGGATAACATCCAGAAAAATGTTAGATTATGATGTTAATGATTAATAATTAATCTGAATTATGTAGGTAGCAAATAAAATTTTACTTACCTTAAATTCATCTTCAGTATATTTTTCAGCATGTTTCACTATACTTTTTGGTACTGGACTCATATCTCTAGCACCAGAATCCCATTCCCATTTGTCTAATTTTCCTGTAACAAATAAAATTGTATTACTAATTTTAAATACCTATCACAAGTAGGTATATTATTTGTAGAAATTGGAAATACTCAATATTTTCAACATATATTTTTATTTAAAAATATGATAATACACTAATATATTAAAATGGTGAAACTACAAAATAACTTTGTTAATTAAATTTAGACAATAATAAAAACTGGAAAAATGAACCTATGTATTATAACTCTATGTGTATGTATTGTGAATACCATTATTTGTTTCTTAGTAGTTTACATATTGTTATATACATATTCTTATGGTTTTATTGAAAATATTTGATTTTGTACTCCTCTGCCTTTATACTGTATACACTCTAGAGGTTGCTAGGTTTTGTTCTGCTGTGCACAACATGGAAATTCCCCAATGTTTATCAACTTTTTTGTATACATGGATATTTCGGTGCTTTGTGTTCCTTTGACATATAGTTGTACAATTGTAGCAACCTTTATGGTGCTTGTTCATTCTTAGTTTTAATATTTTTTAAGTAGTTTTGCCATATTTTCATTAATACTATCATTATTACATTTCATTGTGCCTTGTTTCTACAGTTAGTATAAATCTTTATTTTTGATATGATGTTTTTTAGCAGTTCATGGAAGTAGCTTTTCCATCTATTGATTCATGGTCTCGTGTATTTCAGTTAGGAATCCAGGTTCTTTAATTTGGACTAAATTGACAATTTCTTTCCAAGACAAGACACTTAATGCTCATATGTGAAAAATTCGACACATTTCATCGAAATACTTAGAAAAACGGTCTTACAACCAGAGTGTCTTCTTGTAAGTTTTGACGTAGTGTCCCTTTTCACCAACATCCCTATCGACGAAGCCTTGGATATCATAATAGAAAAATACAAACCACCTCAACACCTTGTAGACTTAACAAGGCACTGTCTGATGAACACCTATTTTGTTTACAAGAACCAATGATACAAACAAGTAGAAAGAGCTCCAATGGGATTGCCACTCTCACCAGTTATAGTGAACCTTTTTATGGAGAACTTTGAGGAGTTGGCACTAAGAACAACAACTCTTAAACCCAGTTTATGGTTGCGATATGTGGATGATACATTTGTGATTTGGCCTCATGGGAGGGAACACCTCAATACTTTTTTAGACCACCTTAATGGCATCCATCACAAAATAAAATTTACCATGGAGGTTGAAGCCAACAATCAACTGCCTTCCTTGATGTTCTCATAAATAGGAAGGAAGATGGAACCCTTGGCCATACAGTATATAGGAAAGCAACTCACACCAACAGATACCTTCATGCTAATTCTCATCACCATCCAGCCCACCTACAAGCCCGTCGTCAAGACTTTAGTAACCAGATCACAAAGACTAGCTGACCAGGATAACATCAAACAGGAAATGGACAGTTTAAAAACAGCTCTGAGACAAAACGGATTTACAGACCGAAATATACAAAGAGCCCTAAAGTCAAAACCGAGACAAACAGACGAGGAGTATGAGACGCCAATAACCAAGGCTTATTTACCGTATGTCAAGGGGACCACGGACAGTATTGCAAGAAGACACAATATCGATACTATTTTCAATACAGACAGAAAAATAAGCACGGTGTTGAGGACTCCGACGACGAAAATTCCTTTAGGACAACACAAAAATTATGTGGGCAAACTAATAGAAGAATTCAAGCTAGACGTGATGAACACCAGAACGCTGTAAGAAAGCAGGAAAGAACAACATCCATTGCGGAACACGCTACCACGATGTCACACCGAATAGACTTTGAGAACACCAGAGTACTGGCAAATATAGAACACCCGAAATCAAGACTCGTAAGAGAGGCAATTGAATTAGGGAAGAGGCCTCACAGTAGTGTTGAGTAGGACATACATGAGGCGCTTCATTTGTCCCGGACATGACGTCAAAATGTAAGAGTGCCTCGAAATTTAAAATTGTACTACTTCAATTTTTTTGTCGCGGTCGAGCGAGGCAGACAAACGACAAGCACGTCACGTGATCACGTCACTGTCGTCGCGTCTGATATTTTGAGCGAGAGTATATTGTCTTTCATGCACACTTTCATGCGAGGCGAGGAGGCGCGCATATTTCGTACTATAATAATTCAAATGGTTCAGTACGCCTCGCCTCATTTGAAGTGGGACATTGTACTGGCTCAGGACAAAAAAGAGGCTACTCTTACAAACTCTTTTTCAAGTCGTGTCCTACTCAACACTACCTCACAGTCTAAACGCACGCAATGAAATTCAGAACTTATCGAATTGTTGGAAAATTCTATTAAACACCGTACCGGCCCTGACCCGTCCAGTAACAACTCAACCGGAAATAACAAATCAGAAGACGGGAGGCGTGCCCACTGAGCTCCAAGGGCCAATCACACGCAGCCGTTCACGGTGCCAACCAATAGGCGCCGAGCCGCGACTATATAACAGCTCGAGCGCTTCTGAAAATCTTAGTATTCGGGTAACTAGAAGCGAAAGCAGAAGGCTACGAGAATTATGCGAACCGACCTGAAGAGGGCAGATGTGACTCTGCCGAAACGTCATTGTACCATCGATCCCGGCAGGGATCAGTTATCAACTACGCGGATGAATTCCCGGAAACCACCTAAAACATATATACATTCCATAATATTAGAAAAAGAAATTGGTTCCTAGAGATGGTCCATATAAACAATCAAACCTGTTGCTTCAATATATCAATTTATGTCCAAATTCTTAACATCATATATAGTAATTTATTATATATGGAAAATAACTTTCATAACAACAATCATTCAGAAATTAATCTTTATCTATGAATAGTTTCTTATGAAATTTATAACATGAACAAATTCAATTTAACAGTGGTTTGTTTATACCATCACTTCAGTAAGAGTTTATAGACAACAGCAAAATCGTTAAAGTAAATTTAAGGATCGGAATTTTGTCAATGGACAAGTTGTAACGAGTCAGAAAACCTTTTTATCGACTGTTTATAAGTCCGGATTGGATCATTTTACACCAAGAAAAGTAAGTAAAACTGGTAAATAGTGTATTATTTTCAAATTACCATTACTCTCTTGTAACTAAAACTCGAAAATTTGTCAGGGTAATAGTTCATGTATGATGTTGAATAAGTAGTTTTTGAAATAATGTAATAATTTACAGAGATATTTTGCAACGCGAATCGTATTAACTAGGCTAGTCCGATAGGGGTATGCTAAAGATATTATAATGCCAGGTAATTGGTTTAAAATGGTAGAAATATTGCATTAAAAGTGTGAATATGCGGCAGACAGCGATAAGAATAACTTGTTTAAGCCACTATTCACAAGCATTATTAATACATTTTACGGTACTGTAACGAAAACTTAAAAACACACACATATATATATATATATATATATATATATATATATATATATATATCATTTTCTGAGAGTACACTACAAGGAATCCATTGTGTGCTTGATTTTTCTATTCGGAGAAAGTAACAAGTTTCTAAAAAAATTTGTACATTTTTAATTAAAAAACGAAACAAAAATACATTAAGTCAATATGTTAACAAAAGATTGTTTCCAATACATGTATAAATGTCTGTTTCCTGACATTATTTCACTTTGCTAAGAGATGTTGAAATAGCCGATCGATGGCATTGCAGCCGTAACTTTATCCGGATTGAAGTCTGCGACTGGAGAACTGATAATGAGGATACATTTTCAATAGTTGTCGCAATATGTTCCAATAAGTGCTGTTGCATTCTTTCAACTAAATGTTGCAAAAACTGCAATCTGTTGATTTCTTCTGACTGTTATAGTTGCTTTAATGTCAACGCCATTAAAGCGACAAATATAGACTCTACTTTACTCGTTTGTTAAAGACACCATTCTGAATAGCCTCTGTAACTTGTTTTCCTTGTTTCTGATAGTTAAACATACCTCTGATTGATTGAACACTCATTGCTCAGGTCATTTACGAAGTTACCTGACAAAATTAATAGTAGAACAAAACCAACATCAACGTGTTCTTTTACACAAAATCCACCGTTAAAACAGTGTTTGCTACTATGGGCAATGTTGAAGAGAAATGAAAAACCTACAAAATGAGCTAATATACGCTCAACTTGTTAATTGGTTTCTTAGATAATGGAACATTTACCCAAAATTCTAAAAAAAAATAAAAAATCGTTTATATATTTTTTTTATTTTATAGCTAAAACGTTCTTATTAACGGAAACGATAGGTCTTCTCATACCCAATTTATGTTCTAAAGATACATACTGTAGCCCCGGTAGTTTTTGCAAAATTTCTGTCAATCCTATAGAAGACATATTTTTTTGAAAGGCCATATTATCATCTCACCAGATAACCCTATCATTATGAATAAACTACCGTTGGAAAGTAGAAGAGTTGATCTCTCTCTCACTTTTCCAAAATATATATATATATATATATATATATATATATATATATATATATATATTATCGCCCCGTGTAACATTAATTCCTCTCCACACTTTAAGCAACTTCTTATGGGCTATAAAAGAAATAATTTTTTAATCACAATGTATAAATAGAATTCAACTTCAGCATATATTTCAACCATCCTGTATATGATTCTGCTTATTTTCACATCATATAATAGTTTTTTAATCACCCTATATAATTTTAATTTCACATTTTTTCCAACATTTTTATACCACCAAACGTCCATTCCACTCTATACTCCAACTATCCTACTCCATCCTACATTTCAATCATCATATAAATGCAACTCCTTCTATCACTTTGTGATTTTGTTTGCTATAACTAAACACCATGTATATAAACGCACCAAATAACAGTTTAAAGTTTGACATGTGTTGTCACTGAATTTTCTATTAGGCTGGGAGAATGTGACAACCAAAAGCACCGTCTTCCCAAAATGAAAAAATTTGCATTTAAATAGGTATGTGCCTTGTATACAAACAAAACGAGCTTGGTACTCATTGATTTAAGGAGCCGAAAATACTATCTTTATGCTTGAGATGTACATAGAAAATTTTCAAATTCGCAATTAAAACTTCCAGTGCCTAAAATTACCGCACTATTACGTTGGAATTAAAATATTTATGAGGGAATGTCCTTTATATTATTTTGGTGAAATTTTTGATAAGAACTTTGGAATTTTCGGCGATTTTCTGCAAAACTTCAAATTGCATGTCGCAGAAAAGTATATGAGATCACCTAGGGAAATTCCTTAACAGATTAAACGTTAAAAAACTATACACATCCATAAGAAGAGAAATCTTGCTTGATACAACGGAGAAGTAAACATCTCGAAGTGTTGGGCGAGTTTAAGTGGTTTGGAATACAATAATAATTATAAATGTTATATGCATGTATGTATGCAAAATTGGAGCTCGCATTTGATACCATTTCAATATTGTGCAATTAACTAAAAGTGAACTTATTTTTTGTTCTCATATATTCATACACTTTACAAAAAACTCAACTAAATATAAACATCACGAAGGTGGATAAAAATTCGATAGTCCGGTTTGGAAATTTATAGTTTATAATCGACTAAATTACTGGAAGGAGTTGGGTATAAGTCCGCAGGCTCAAGATAAAAATGACGGAGAACGAGGAGTGTAGTCTGTCATCGCACAATCAAATCTAATCAGCATGCACTGGAGTGCTCCCGATGCTGCGCCTGGGTACATAAAGGATGCTCTGGCATATCAGTAGCAGAGTTTAACAAGGTTTATTCATGGGCACAGCGTTCAGGGTCACATAGATGGGAATGTAAATTTTGCTCTGTAAATAAAGAAGTTAGAAGAGTATCGATGCGGAAATCAAACCTTTCAGACTCCGAGACCTCGTATCAACCAGGAACAAGCAAAGCAAGCAAATCAACATCGAAATCGAACAAATTGGTAAAATCTGATTCGGGCTCTAGCCAGAACGTCACAGATGCCATCCAAGGTTCTTTGTATGCAGACGTAAATGGTGAATATGGCCAGATGATAAGAACCATGCAGGAATTACAGTCGAAACCAAATGTTAGTAATAAGGACATATTATTTGTGATAGGGCAGTTGTTTCAGCTTATTATAGATCAGAAAAATCATCTCCAAAATGCTCTGGATGATTTCTTAAACATACAATTAACCAAAATAAATAACTTGGAACAAGAGGTTCAGGAGATTAAAGATAGTATTATCCAAATAAGAGCTGAACAAGAAAAACCTACTATTAGCCCTCAGGCGGAGTCCGAACAAGATGAAATTATCTCTGAAATCCAAGATCGTAGTCTAAGAAGTAAGAACATAATTATTTACAATGTAACTGAATCAACAGATGAAGCTGCAAAGGATAGGATTGGCTCAGATAGAACACAAGTGGTGAAAAATTTGGAGAAACTAGAGATAAATGTAAGCTCGGAATTTAGAGTGAGTAGAATTGGAAAAAGAGGAACAAAAACACGTCCTATGAGAGTGACGTTCTCGGAAGGGAGCATACCAAAAACATGTTTGAAGAAAAAGAGTAAACTGGAAAATCTGAACGTAACAATCAAGGCGGATTTGACGTATATGCAACGACAAAAGCTAAAAACTCTTCTTTCGGAGCTGGAAACGAGGAAGAAAAATGGTGAACAGGACTTAGTAGTTAAATATGTGAAAGGTGTTCCGGGCATTCATTCTTCAAAAAACTTCAGGGAGCCAGGAGGAAAATCATGCATAGACAATCTCAGTTTGTACTATCAGAATACAAGGGGAATAAATACTAAAGTTGATGACATATATACTGGAACATCTGAAACAGAATTTGATGTATATGCTTTCTCCAAAAGTTGGTTAACAGCAAGTGTTGATAGTAAAGAATTATTCTCAACCAAGTATGCAGTATACCGATCAGACAGAGAATGTTCCAAGGATGGAGTACTACTAGCGGTAGCCGCTTCTTTGGAGTCTTACTCTATGGACCTATCTCTGTGTAATAAGGTAATATCATGTATTAATATTGTAGGTGTAAAGATTGTTTGTAAAGCAGATGTGGTATATGTAATGGTTGTATATATTCCTCCTAATCTAAGTTGTGATATTTATCATAAGTTTTTTGAATACCTTGAACTATTGGAGACTATATATGGCAGGCATATATTAATAATATGCGACTTTAATATACCGTTGTATTCTGAATCCACAACGGATGCAAAATCGGTACTACTTAGGAACTTACTTGAATTTTACGAAATGAAACAGTATAACAACATAAGAAATATTAACAATAGACTATTAGACCTAGTAATAACAAATACCAACTTGTCAATCAATAGAGATGAGTGCCCTCTTGTCAAAGAGGATCCTCATCATCCAGCTCTTGCTATTACTCTGAATACTTGTAGGAGGAGAAATAACAGAATTACTTCAGGCAAAGATAATCTGAGCTTTAACTTTAAGAAAGCTGATTTTTCGAGTTTATATCAGGAAATTTTTAGGACTGATTGGTCTTTCTTGAATTATAATAGAACTATCAATGAAATATGTCAGGACTTTTACGAAAGGTTAAACGCTATCTTCGCTATGTATATTCCGAGATATCGCCATAGAAATGTTAAATATCCCTCTTGGTATAGTAACGATACTAGGAAAGTACTTAAAGAGAAGAATAATTTCTTGAGAAAATACAAAAAATATAAGACGGATTTTTATCTTAATGAGTATAAAAGACTAAGAGCTTCCTCCAAATTACTTATTAAGGAATCATATACATCATACTTAACTGAGGCTCAAAATAAGTTGACCTCAAATCCCCAAGATTTTTGGAAATTCATACTTATGAGGAACAACACATCAAATATTCCCCCTGTTATGATTGATAATGAGGATACCGAATTCAGTCATCCTCAAGATATTGTTAACGCTTTTGCTGCTCATTTTAAAAACTCTTTCAACCCCAATCGAGATACAAGTAATACTTCTAATATACCTTTGTCCTTTTATAATATCTTGATATCCCAGTTCTCAGTGAATGATGTAATAAAAGTAGGTAAGAAAATCAAACCTAAATCATCATTTGGTCCGGACGGTGTTCCATATTTTTTTGTCAAAATTTGTATCAATGTCTTAGGTATACCTCTGTGTAACATATTAATCTATCCTTAAGACGAGCGGAGTATCCTGAATGTTGGAAAATGTCTAAAGTTTGCCCCATCCACAAAAATGGTAACATTTCTTTACTTAACAATTATATGCCTATATCAATGATTAGTGGTTTTTCAAAGGTGTTTGAAATGTTGCTGTATGAGCATATATTCTTTCACGTTAAAAGCCAAATAACATTTGACCAACATGGTTTTATTAGTGGACGCTTAACAGTAACAAATCTAGCATGTTTCGCCGAATATCTGTCTCAGTCATTAGATGAAAGAATTCAGGTTGATGTTATTTTTAGAGATTTCTCGAAGGCTTTCGATAGGCTCGATCATTCAACCTTACTCAGCAAACTTTCTGCGTTTGGCATGAGTGATCATTATGTCGAGTTTCTTCGCACCTACCTAGTAAACTGTACTCAGTTTGTTTGGTATAATAATCATAAGTCTGTTAGTTATATTTCTAAATCGGGGGTACCTCAAGGTTCAAATCTGGGGCCACTAATGTTCCTAATTTTCATCAATGATATCACCAATGGCATTCATGTTAAAAAATTGTTATTTGCAGACGATCTTAAGCTCTTCTCTTGTGTGAAAAACCAAATGGATTGTGAAAACTTACAAAATAATGTTGATAAAATTCAAGAATGGTGTACGATAAACAATCTCCCCCTAAACTCAAGTAAATGTAAAGTTATGACCTTTGGATGAACTCATAATATTGTTGATTTCAGCTATAAAATTGGTTTGTGTGTGCTGGACAGAGTTAGTGAAGCCAGGGACCTAGGAATTATATTCAATGGCCATCTCAACTTCAGCAATCATATAGAAAACATAGTTACTAATGCATCAAAAATATGTGGCTACATAATGAGAAATACAAGACAATTTACAAATGTCAATTGCCTCAAAACTCTGTATAGTGCACTTATAAGAACTAAACTGGAGTACTCGTCGATTATATGGTCGCCGCATTATAAGTTGTATATAGATAAATTGGAACGTGTGCAAAGAACGTTTGCGAAGTTCATGTAATTCAAAAAATATAGGATATACCCCGAGAGGGGGTTTGAGCACGAGGTGTTATTATCCGATCTGAGTCTGGAGAGTCTAGAGCAGCGCAGATTTATCGCCCATTGCCGATTTGTTTATAAACTAATCAACTCTGAAATTGATTGCCCATTTATATGGAGCATTTTAAGTTCTTAGTCCCGAGAGCTGAGTCTAGAAGTTCATGTTTGTTTTATCCCCCACCTGGTCGAACAAATATCCGTTTTGCCTCTCCTATTTTTAGGCTATGCTTTTGCTGTAATATGATTCGCAAAAATATTGATTATACGGTAAGGAGGAATATCTAACATAACCTACTGAAGCTGTTTGTCCAAAGTAACACAGTAACATGTTCTTAAAGCTGTGTCTAAGTATATTAAAATGTATTGTTATGGTTACTCGGTCACGTTTTGTAATAATAATTATGTAATTCATTCAGGTTTGTTAGTCATGGTTGTATACAGTTAGCGTTTTTTTTTTTCTATTCTGTGATGTTTATGGACTTTTAATGTTTTCATATTTTTTGTTGTTAGATCTCATAGGCTATATTTTGTAATTTAGTATTTTAATATTAACCCTGTCATTGGTGTAATACTGTTGGGTTAAATAAACAAAACAAATCAAAACAAAACAAATAAGGAGTTATCGAAAAATCGAATAAATTATTAGGGATATTGGTCGATTTCCATGCACGCATGTGTTCATTCACAAATTTCATCACTTTACTAATACAATTCTTTTCCAAAATTTGATGTTTCACCAATCCGGATATATACTCTATTAAACAAGACCATATTCCTTCAAAATGGTTCACCACAGGAGAAGAAATCATGTAACATACATACAAAAAAAACAAAAAAAATAAAATACGCGACGAATTGATAACCTCCTCCTTTTTGGAAGTCAGTTAAAATATGTTGAATTTTATTTCAATTAGTCAAGTTTTATCAATATAACACGTTGATGTCATTTTGTTCTACTATTAATTTTGTCACCATAAGTAAATGACCTGAGCTATCATGAGAGTTGTTTTTCTTGACTGAATCATAAAAAATAAAATTTTTAGTTCACACAGAATGTCATAGAAAAGCCGAATTGATCCCAATTTTCATTATAACCTCTAATGTGTGCACACTGGCTCCTTTTTCAGAAATTGCTTGCAGACCAATATACATTCAAGACACAAACAACTTATTTTCTTCATTTTTCCAAACCTCTGGAAAGTCAGTTAAAATATGTTGAATCTTTTACTGAAGTTAGATGTGATGACATAATGTATTATCTCACATAGTCAGCTCCAGTTTATCAATAGAACATGTTGATGCTACAATGTCATAATTGATGTTCTATAACACTATTAATTTTGTCATCACCATAAGGTCTTTTTCTCTGTAAATGACCTAAGCTGAAAAATAGCAGTTGAGATAGTTTGTCTTTTCTTGAGACTGAATAACATATTACAATTCAATAAAATAAAATTTTAAAGTTCACATAATAAAAACGGGATTTCAATCAATAACAGAATCAGTCATAAAGAGCTGGTTCTTGCTGAAAGCCGAGAGGTAGAAAGTAACGAAAGCTTTTGTATCGCGAGAATCAGGCAAGCATTGCAGCTACAGCTTCCCAAGTTTAAAATTAAATGTAGAAATTTTCAATGTAATTGCGTTTTATCAGAGTAAAAAAGTAAACACATCGCTGCGCTGATTTACTTCATAAATATATGAAAAAGTGCTTCAAAACAAGTATTGAACAGCAATAAGTGCTCGGCTCGCCAAAGACAAATCGAAGGGAGCATACTTTGAAAACATGCATACATGATTGGAAATCTCCGAATTGGTGTTGACTGTCCGTTAAAACAAATTTTATCCAATCAAACAGTCCTCAACTCTTTTAACGCAATACTTAATATTCAGAAATTGCTTGTATTCACGTATTTAGACTAGATAACAATATACATTGTGTTATCAAGAACATATTGTCGCATTACAAACATTCTACTTATTTTCCTTCATTTTTCCAAACCTCTGGAATTCTTTGGGTTTTGATGATAATGAACCATTCATGAGCGAATAGCAGCTATTCAGTTATGTACAGAAGAGTCCATATTTAATCCATTGATTTGTGAAGTTCTTCAAATTCCAAGACGGGATAATGTTTTTCTTTTTCAGATACATGTTAAACTTCTGATCCAAAACTCTATCATTGCCTTTCTCCAATATATTTCATATGACATGTATGCTTTGCTTGGTGAGTGCTGTCTGATTTTAGCTCTCACTGAAGCCTGCTGGCACTGGCGGATCCAGGGGGTGGGCTAAGGGGCTGAAACCCCCCACAAATCATCTGGATGGTGTGTTTTTTTAGTGTTTATTGTGCTAAAAATCAACCTTCAGTTCAAGCCCCCTGATCAGATCAATCTCCCTCCAGATGACCATCCTGGATCTGCCCCTACCTGCTGGTGTTTTCTACTATTTCCAGCAACAATGACTTAAAAGTTCATCCACTCAGTCAAGATTCAATCACTGAAAACAGATTTTTCAAATTGAGTGCAATGTATGGCCAATGAATATAGATAAGGTTCAATATTCCTTGGTTTTGCCTTGATACACACTGCATCCTAGTTTTCAATCTATACTAGCCAACCATGGATTCCTTGGTTGAAACTAGTCTACAATGAATGCCAAATTTCTGATGTTGATAAAAGTCATGATCTGAATAAAAGTCATGATCTCAATAAGTATCAAACTTTGATTATTCTGTAAGGAAAAGGATGAGTCAGCACTAACAGCATTGACATTACTAGCTTCACATTTACTCTTCTTAGTTGACTGGTGGACAAAAATCTCACTTATTAGAATTAGAACCCATTTTAGTAATAAAATTGTGAAGTACAAAATGTCCTAGTTGATTGCTGAGTGTTTACCTGCCTCTTCCAATTTCAAACAACTGTGTGACTGATTTACTTTTAGTTAATGCACACTTCTCAAATACCAAAAGAAATAATGTAACAAATGCCAGCAACTAAGTGATAGAAACATAAAAATAGATGTCCAATGAGATTGGCTATCACAAAGTGATAACTGAGACCAATGAATTATTATATACAAATCCAGTAAAAATGTTTTCCACTTTATGTTAAAGATATTTTAAAATGAACTGTGAATGCAACATTCTTAATACTATAAAAAATACTATTATGTACCTTGGCTGTGGTCACTGATGTTATCTTTATTATTTGAAGTCTTCAGTGCGTCAATTTCAGGCCTCAAAGCTAGTCTTCTTTCTAAAAACTGATCATAAGATATTCTACCTTGAGAGTCAGCTCCCAATTGTAACATAAGTTCATCAAGGGAGTCTTCAAGACTTAGTTCTCTGCATATAGCTAGCAGGTCTTGACTGAAATACCCATTATTAAGATTACACTGTTTATTAATAAAAACATATTTACCTATCTATATATCCATCTCCATTGGCATCACAGGCCTGAAAGAGTCTTCTAACTCGTTCTTCATCGCCTATAGAACTAGCGCTTTCACTCGCACAATCTGTATCAGCCATAACCCTTTTGAAACTAAAATATTCTTAATTTCTATACACTGTAAAGCTAGAACATATGAGTTTTTTTCCATAGACTTATTTAAAGAATAATTTTATAATTGAAAATATTCAATTAGATATTTGTTTATATTTTTCACTGATTGACAGTTACCGAAGTAGTTCAAACTACCGACAGTCGACATTGGATGTTTATAATAGTAGAGTTCCTTTGGTAATTTTATATAAAGCTCCTGCTTACTAAAGCATTTACTTCCGGAGGTAGCTTGTACTTCACAAATGTGCCGACTTAGATCATTTACCATCTAGATATAGCCTCTTAAGCATAAAATCGTGGCAATGCTAGAAAGAAAGGGCAATAGAGACAGTAAGAGGCTATTTCACTTAGTGCGTGGGAGCAGCCAATAAACAACATGCTGAATGTATTTCATTGGAAGCAGCTCCCAACTGAGTGAAATCGCCTCTTGCCCCCTCTATTACCCTCTCTCTCCTTAGTCTTACTACGACATTTGTGCACTGCAGGCTATCTCTAGAAAGTAAATGCTCTAAGTGTGCCGAGATTATAAAGGTGCGAGAAAACAGTTCTCACTCCTGTGAAATAGCATGTGAAGTCCAAAGATATGAGTCAATGTAGCCGACGGAAATTAATACAAAATATTTTTATGAATGTAAGAAAACAACGAAGATGTATTTTTGGGGTCAATCCAATTTTATGAACGCACGAATTTCTCAACACTATATAAATTATTATTATTGAAGTGAAATCCACACTTCCACATATGAAATAATACATTAAAATGTATATATGTTATATCCGTCATAAACCACACTTTGAATATTTACACCATAGCAACAATATAATAATCATTTCTCATAAATATCGTATTACATCTCATATTTCACGATATAGCAATTCCCACGGACAACGCTCGGCTTCCTCGCACGTGTAATCTGCTGATGCTTATCTTGCAAAACCAAGATTATAAATTCACATGCGACGACAGCGAGCGTCATTAAGTGTTTTAAATTCATTAAGTTATATTTTATTCAATATTGTTATATTCAAGTTTTTAATTTTGTAATTCAAATAAAAAGTTATTTTTTAAAGTTAATTGTGTTAGTGATAATATAAAAATTGGCGCAGTCAGTAGGATTGTTCCAACACGGCAAGAACACGAAGAATTCTCACTCGTCGTGGTGGTTTCTAAACCTTTGTGGAACAACGACCTTAGAGCTGGAGACACAACTGCGAGTAAATCAGCTCCAGGAACAAGCCAGGCTAACCAGTGCGGTCCTCACAGAACAATCCATGCCGAGATTTATACTGTAAGAATCACGTTTAATTTACACTTAATCATTATTTTTATTTTTTATTTTTTTGATCGAACATTTCTATCATCAACGACAATTTATTTTAACATATTTATTTATCTTTGTACTGATTTATTGATTTTGATTTCCTTTTTAACTAATTTACCATTCCCCTACACAATATATTGATAAAATATTTCGCAATATATTAACAAGGTTTTAAACATTTATCACAACAAATTATTATTACCCCCTTTTGGTAACATTTTATATACTTTAATCTGATAGTAGAATTTTCATTCTACTATTGCTATTTTTTTGTTTTTCTATTTTCTAATATTGTGCAATAACCCAAGGGTAGAACCTTACAAAATTTCAGAGATATTTGCGATTATTCCTGAATACGACGGGAATCCCATTTTCCTGAACACTTTCATTAGCTCTTGCACAACAGCACACAACATGGTTGCTAATCAAACAGCCTTATTAATCCTTCATATAAAAAACAAGTTGAGAGGCCATGCCGCCGAACTTGTAAATTCCCGGAACCCATCAACTTGGGACGACATCAAAACGCTTCTTGAAACACACTTTGGTGATTCACGCGATTTGTCTGCATTAATTCAAGATCTTCAGAAAATGCGGCAACTTCCCAATGAGTCCCCATTAACCTTCGCAGCCCTGTCTTCAAACACACGAAGCCAAAATGTACGCGGCTGTCAATAAACAAAACATAACTACAAAAGAAAAAGACGCACAAATTTCTCTCATTGACTCTATAGCTCTGAACAGCCTTTTAACAGGTCTTGAGCCAAAAATAGGGCAAATTATACGTGCCAGCAACCCTGACGACATTATAACTGCCGTTTCTAGAATAAAACGGGAGATACAACTGTGTCACTTAGAAAATCAAAAGTTTCTAGTGACACGTAACCAACATCAACAAAAACGACCAAACACTTTTATAAAGCAATGCTCGTTTTGCAAACGAACAGGGTATTCGTTTAACGAATGCTTAACTAGACAAAGGCAACAGCAGCCAAACTCGAATTTTAACAATAATAACTTCCAACAATTTCGACCTACCCAATTTTCTCAGCCCGCGAAGCAAATGAGACCCAACTTTGACCAGAATAGACAACAATTTCAACAAAATCGACCCTCAACTAGCGGACAAAATCAAGGTCCTAACAGCTTTCGACCCAATCCAAACTTTTTCAGAAAGTAGCAACAAAGAGCTCATCACTTTAACCAGTCAGATTTTTATAACACTCCCAATTACACAAATGATCAGTCCAATAATTTCTATGACTCTGATTACCCTCAACAAGATGAATACTCACATTTGAATACTGAAGCCCAAAGTAACGATTTGTATTACTCTCAGGTTCACAATTATGAAAATTACGACAATTATGAAAATATTTACCCAGAATTCTGCTCTGATATACCCGATAATTCTCAGCGAAATTTTCAAACGGCTCTCACCGTAGACAATCCCAATTCGAGACAATGAATTTCAACGACAGCTTCAATCCAAACCTCAACTTCCCGGAAAGCGCTTTCCTATAAGCCCCGCACTGTCTGTTAACTCAAAGAACCTCTTTTACATCAGTGACGCTTCTAACACTTACAAATTGTTAATCGACACAGGAGCAGGCTTATCAATCTTCAAGCCCAAAACTTGTGAAAAATTTCCAAACCGATCTCCTGAAAACGTTGTGATACAAGGTATCACTAACCAAAAATTCTCATAAACGAATCCACTTTAGTCCCGTTCAATCTAACAGATCCACACAAAGTCTACATATGCGATCTAGACATCGAATTCGATGGCCTATTAGGATCCGATTTCCTGGAGCATTACAATTGTGTAATAGACTTTAATAAGAAAGTTCTCGTCACCAATTTCAAAACCATCCCTCTTATGAAAGTTACTGAAGAGACATTATCAACCGACAGACAACTACAGATAAACAACCAAACGATTTCAAATACCATCAGTATCGAACCGCGGACAGAACGCATTTTTAAACTTAAATGCGATTTACGAAATACGGAGGCCATTCTAACTTCCACCGTAATAGAAAACAACGTAACGTAAGATTACCAAACGCTTTAGTCCAGGTCAATAACAAGGGTGAATTTTTCACTACTATTTTAAATGCAAATGCTAGCCCAAAAATTATAAATTTTAACAAAATCCAATTAGAACCCATTCAGAATTTTTCTATTAACCACTGCGAACAAATCTCTTTCGGAAACAACTCTAACATAGACAGACTAACAGAAATTCACAAACAACTTCGACTCAAACATCTCAACGAAGAAGAGGCAGAATTAATCCAACAACTTTGCATCGATTTCTCAGACATTTTCTATTTAGAAGGAGATAATCTTAGCTTCACTAACGAAATAAAACACTCTATTGATACAAATAACTCGAAACCCATATTCACCAAATCTTATCGTTACCCCCAAATCCATAAGGAAGCAGTTCTAACCCAAGTCTCAAAAATGTTAGAACAAGGTATCATTCGCCCTTCAAATTCCCCTTGGTCTTCCCCTGTGTGGGTTGTCCCAAAAAACAAGACGCATCCGGCAAACAAAAGTGGCGTGTAGTCGTGGACTACCGTAAACTCAATGAACTCACAGTAGACGATAACTATCCCTTACCTAACATATCGGACTTACTGGACCAACTTGGCAAATGCCAATACTTTACTACACTAGATCTTGCTTCTGGCTTTCACCAGATCGAAATTGAATCGAAGGACATTCAAAAAACCGCTTTCACTGTAGAGAACGGTCATTTTGAATTCGTTCGCATGCCTTTCGGTTTGAAGAATGCTCCCTCAACCTTTCAAAGGGTGATGGACAACATTCTCATCGGAATCCAGAACGAGAAATGCTTGGTCTATATAGACGATATAATCATCTACTCACCAACTATACACGAACATTTGGCCCGACTGACTGAAGTATTCAAACGACTTAGGAAGGCAAATCTTAAGATTCAGCCTGATAAATGCGAATTTCTCCGCAAGGAGGTCGCATATTTAGGACACCTCATTACAAAGGAAGGAGTAAAACCGAACCCGTCCAAAGTCGAATGTATACTTAACTTCCTCCAACGGCAGAACCAGAAAGACATTAAATCTTTTCTTGGTCTAGCTGGCTACTACCGTCGATTTATACCAAACTTTGCCAAAATATCCAATCCTTTTACAAAACTGCTCGAAAAAGACGTTTCATTTCATTTTAATTCAGACTGTGCTGACTCCTTTAACAAATTAAAACAAGCTCTCACGTCCACTCCGATCTTGATCTATCCCGACTTCAACGAACCTTTTCTTCTAACTACAGACGCTAGAGCTTTCGCAATCGGCGCTGTACTTTCGCAGGGACCAATAGGCAAAGACCTGCCCATTGGATATGCCTCTAGAACTCTCTGCAAAGCAGAGACCAGATACTCAACCATAGAGCGCGAACTTCTGGCCATCGTCTGGCCTGTCAAACACTTTCATCCGATAATTTTTGGCCGCAAGTTTAAACTCCTGACCGATCACCGCCCGTTAACGTGGCTCTTTTCTATCAATGATCCGGGTAGTCGACTCGCGAGATGGCGCCTCAAACTTGAGGAATATGATTACGAAATCATATACAAGCCAGGAAAAGTCAACAAAAATGCCGACGCCCTTTCGCGCATTAAAATAACTCACTTCAATGAATGCATCCATTTCCAATCAACCAACAATCTTCAATAATTCCCAATAAACCCCCTTAACGAAAACGATGACACCGACTCAGACGAACCTGAAATGAATAACGACGATGACCTAATATTTACCGAATTTCGAACGTTCGTAGAACGTTACAAAACAGTTTCACTCATTGACTACAGTACGATACAATACTCTAACTGCCAACTTCTTGACAGAGAAAATAAAAACATTCTTTCAAACCGACAATCTTAAAGACTTTCACCACCAAATCTTGGAAGATATCTTTGAAGAAAATGCCGACTTCGATATAAAATTAACGTATTCTCCAGTAAAAGTGTTAGAAAAAGACGGTATTATATTATACCCTTACCATCTAATCCTGAAACCGTAAACGAGATTCTATTTGCTTCAATATTTAAAAGCAAAAATGTACTACCCGAATCAGACCTTTGTTGCGTCGAGAATAACTTGGAATTACCTATTTTAGAAATGGTTTCGTTTATATTTGCAGAATTAAATGTAAAATGGAAAGTTTGTCAAAACATAACTCAAACTATCGAAAAAGATCAAGTGCCAATAATTCTTGAACAGTTTCATAACGGGAAAACCAACATACATAGGGGTATTAATGAAACAATTAGGCGAATTAGGGAAAAATATAATTGGCAGGGTCTTACAAAAGATGTTGACAATTATATTAAGAACTGTCGAATATGTCAAACTGCTAAAACATTTCGCAAAAACCTTGATAGCCCTCTGGTAATTACTGAAACTCCAAGAACTCCATTCGAAAGACTTAACATTGACATCCTCGAAGTCCCGAATAAAAACTATGCCCTGACCATACGAGACGAGTTAACCAAATTTTCCCAAGCATACCCAATCACCGACAAGTCTGATAAAACAGTAGTCGATACGCTTCTCTTATTTTTCCAACATTTCAGAACACCTATTAGAATACACTGTGACTATGGTCGCGAATTCGATAACGCCCTACTTAAAGATCTTTGTAAACTTTTCGACATTAAACTTTCATATTCAAGTGTTGGACACCCGCAATCCAACAGATCATTTGAACGGTTTCACTCTACTCTTCTAGATATGTTACGAATTCATAAAGCAGAACATCCCGATGAACACCCCTTTAACATTTTGCCCTATGCGGTAATCGCATATAACAACTCTGCCAATAAGACACAGAACAACAGAAACAAAAGCCAAAGTCCGATTTGACAAACATGTTTCGGGAAATCCTCCTAATTATCAAGTAGGCGATAAAGTGTACATAAGAGAATCTCAATTTAAAGACAAACTGCAGAACAAGTTTAACGGACCTTTCAAAATACTAGAAAATCCATAAAAATTCAGCAACCAAAATACGAAAGTAAACTTTGATCGCATGAAACCATTCATAGAAGACTAATTTGTTTACAGGGTCATCCTGCTGTTCGGATCAGCAGTATCCCAGTTCGAAATAAAAACTATAAATAACACAATCGGAATTTACTATAACGAGGAAGCACGAATTGACGTTTCAAATTGCAAATGGACACTATTAGTTCATAAAAATCTTTCAGCTCTTGAACAAGTCTTCACTACTAATAACAGACTCCTTGACACATTAACAAGATCTATTTCTTATAACCTCAACTCAATGAACCTATTCCGTGCCGACGTCCAAACTCACTTAAATCTACTTAACCAAATTTCAAAATCCATAAATAACAAATTTAGCGAAATTCATATGGATACCAGGAGATATAAACGCGGATTAATAGATGGTGCCGGTACAATCTTCAAGGCAATAACTGGCAACCTAGATGCCGCTGATGGGGAATATTTCACAAATAGTATCAATAGATTAAATCAGGGACAACTTCAAGTAGAAAACCTTTTGAAAAATCAAATTAGCGTAACAACTTCATTGATAAAAAACTTTAACAATACTATACAACAAATCCAACTTGACGAAAAAGCGTTCAATGAAAATATTCGGAAAATTGAAAATACTATAAGTAAACTAAGCGATAAAATGACTTACGTGGAAGCTAAACTTTCATTTTTAGAAATGTTTGAAAGACTTATGGAAAACTACTTATTCTTAGAAGATAGCTTAAACAACGTGTTAAACTCAATTACATTCGCCCGTTTAAAAATTATTCACAATTCTATTTTAACCCCCGAACAGTTCATAACCGCCCTACAGGAAATATCGCAAAACCTCGTAAAGAATAATTTGCCTCTACCTGTTAAATATTCGAGTATTGCGCGATATTTAGAAATCACTGAATTGGAGGCTTTTCAAATAGACTCAGACCTTGTTTTTATATTAAGAATACCTTTAATCCAAAAACAATCATTCACTGCTTGCCGTCTATATCCTATTCCCGTCTACGATGAAAGAACTGGCTTGCATCATGTACTGTCATTTAGCCAAAATTATATTGCCAAAAACGATGATTCTTTGCTGTATATCCCCATTAAAGACTTAAGTGAGTGCAAACCATTAACGATCCGGAAGAAATTGTGTTCAGAACTTTATGCGTACCCAATAGACTCGAGTGCTTTGTGTGAAGCCCAACTCCTCAAAACCTTTAAAACCGTACCAGATAATTGTAAAAGTGCAGTGATACTCGCCCAAGGCTACCATGTTCATAAGTTAGAAACCAACGTATGGTTAGTCATGGTTGCGGAACCCCTCCGCATCACAATCAGTTGTCCAAATATTAGTGCAAAGACTTTAACAATTAAGAACAATTCCTTGTTAAAATTACAGAGCGAATGCAGTGCTTTTGTTGGAATAACTAAAGTCCAAGCAGAAGCATTTAAACCCATCAACATAATAGACAATTACCAGCCAGTTGTCATCCCCTTCAATTGTTGTGACACGATTTCAGAGAAAATCCAAGTCCCAGAGCTGAAACCATTAAAGCTCAACGACTTAAATGTGGATGAATTAAACATCGCCAATCATAAGTTGAACGAGTATTCGAAAGAGTTGGACGAACTAATTAACCAACCATTCGTCAACAAAAATATTTCGTGGTTTACATATGCCACCATAATTTCCATAGTTATTATTATCGCTGCCTTCGTGCTTAAAACATTTTGGACCAGTGGTCACACAGCCCAAAAGGACGAGAACCCTACGAAGTCAGCACAAAATAGCCTGTCTAGACTCTTACCAAAGTTAAGACCTATTCTAGAGGAGAAAACTGCCGAAGATATCGAACTTCAAGCAAATAAATAATTTTGTAAATTTTGATTATTACGTTTTCTCTTTTACCATTTTTATTATTTCATATTTCATATTTTTAATCAATACATTTTATGTAATAATGTGTATGAAAATTTATTATTATCTTTAGATTATTGTTTTTAATATTTTAATTACTTATGTTTTATATTCCTTTGGAAATTTGTATTAGCATAATATTTTTATTCCTGATTTGCTTTTGTACTTATTTTATACAAAAAAGGTTCCTGTAACACAGTAAGTTTTTGTTGATAAGGGGAGTTGTTATATCCGTCATAAACCACACTTAGAATATTTACACCATAGCAACAATATAATAATCATTTCTCATAAATATCGTATTACATCTCATATTTCACGATATAGCAATTACCACGGACAACGCTCGGCTTCCTCGCATGTGTAATCTGCTGATGCTTAGCTTCGAAAACCAAGATTATAAATTCACATGCGACGACAGCGAGCGTCATTAAGTGTTTTAAATTCATTAAGTTATATTTTATTCGATATTGTTATTTTCAAGTTTTTAATTTTGTAATTCAAATAAAAAGTTTTTTTAAAAGTTAATTGTGTTAGTAATAATATAATATATATATATATATATATATATATATATATATATATATATATATATATATAACCGACTTTCAAGTATAACTAAAAAGTTAAAAATAATTATAAAACATACTACTCTAGAGAATAAATAACACATTCAATATTGTTAGGTACATACACACAAAGTAATAAATGTAAACATTAAAAGATCCTTATTCTGTACAAATTAATTACCTACCTATCTAATATATTTTTGAAGTCTGTGCCAAGCAAATTTAACATCCTGCATTGCGTACTTATCTACAACTTCATCAAATTTGATTGTTGCTTGGCACCGACTTCAAAAATATATTAGATAGGTATGTAATTAATTTGTACAGAATAAACACCTTTTAATGTTTACATTTATTACTTTGTGTGTAGGTACCTAACAACATTGAATGGGTTATTTATTGTCTAGAGTTGTATTTTTTTATAATTATTTTCAACTTCTTAGTTATACTTGAAAGTCGGTTATAAATTTTCTTAATGTTTTATTTTCAACTTTTTAGTTTTTTTGAACTCGGGTAACTTTTATTCTTTATTTTTATTTTGTATGTATAACCTTAATAGACCAGGACCAGGTAACATCGAAAGGCTCAACATCACAGAATGATAGATTTTCATATAAACTGATTTAAAAGTTAACGAACAAAATGAACTGGTACGCGTTGACTTAATAAGCCAAAAGTATGTTTAACTAACTGACCCCACAGACGTTGTCTTGTCCTAACGTTTTATAAAGATTGTAATTATTTGTTTTGATGATATTATGTGAAAGAAATCATTAAAATACCTGGCGTCATCACGTGTACCCGTTAATACAAATTAACCTCTGAATAACGTATGAATATATCTGTATACTTTAGGCGTTAATGTCTTAAATATAAATATAAAACTGTGTTAATCAATAGTAAGAACATTTAATTTCAATTCTCTTTTATTAAAACACTTTGTATTAGTTCCACTTTACAATATATTTCATCTACTCTGTGTACTACTCACATTATTTAATCACCCTGTTTAACAATTATTCCTTTCCGCCCTATATTTCACTGTCACATATTCATAGACCACAATGTCCTATATTCCAACCATTATGTTTATACGGCTGCTTATGGGTCACCATACATTTTTTAACTATAATCCTATTCTGTAGGATGTGATGGTTGAAATATATCCAACCATCATATATATGCAACTTTTTTTGTAGAACAATATCTCCTCTCCACTCTATATTGCAACTTAGGCTACGCAATAAAGCATTTTTACATCACATTGTATAACTATATTTCATTTTTCAACCACCCCGTATATAAACCTACGGATGGTCACCCAATGTAACTTTTTTTAATAACCCTGTAGAACTGTAATTTCATTCCAACCTATATTCTAACCACATTGTAAACTCAACTGCTAATGTTCTACCTTATAGGTATAGCTTTATTTTAACATTTTTTTTAATCACCCTATTTAATAACTATTCTACTTCGCCCTATAATTTCATTTTCATATATATTCAACTACTGATATCTACCATATTGTTATGTACTCCGTGGGTTCAACTAAAATTTAAAAACTAATATTCACTCTCACTTTCTAGAAACTTTTATTTACATACACAACAGCTGATTCAAATATCACAAATGTAATACAACATAAGCTGTTCGTCGCACTAATTAACTCCTGTGATGATGGGCTGCTCCTTTTAAAATCCGCATCGAATTCTCCAGTACAATCCATTATCAATTCTACAGTTGCCGAGCTATTTCGAGATTCATTTTTTTGTCCTAACGGCGATCGAAGTCTTGGAATGAAACCAGGGCCGGCTTAGGTAAATTTCGCAACAATATATTATTATTTTTTCTGTATGTGTGTATATATATATGTTAGGCGTAAATATCATGCACGTGTATGATACGAAGTATCATATTTCACTGACCAGTTTCCTGCTTCATAATGTAAACGTGGGAACGCATCGACTTGACCGTTCTTTTGATTAGTCAGCTTTCTTAATGTTATAAATCAGAGCGACGCGGTCCCACGGTCGTCATTTATCGTTAGTATACTTGTACCATTTAGTTAGTTAATTTTAATTTTCAATTTAATGTTTTATTCAAAGTTTTAATTTTTATATTTCAATAAATAATTTTTTTTAAAAACTCAAAAGTGATTTACAAGATATAAAATTGGCGCAGTCAGTAGGATTGTCCAACACAGCTAGAACACGTGTACACTCACTAGTTGTGTCGATTTCCAAATCCTTGTGGACAAGAACTTCCAGACCGAGACAACAACTGTGGCAGCGAGAACCCGGAACACGCAACCTTACAGCTAACCAGTCCTCAGCTTCTCCAGAACAGTCTCATGCCAGGAGTATTAACATATGTACTATTACAATCATCACGTTATTGATTTTTATTATTTTATTGATTTATTCGATACGAGTTTTATGTATCTTGAACATACAGTTCTATCATTTAATATTCACCTACATTCATCTCTATTATTTTAAAAAACAATTCTTGAAACATATACTTAAACACATAGAGGCCTTCTGTGCTTTTGTGTTCGATATTATTTTAATTGTTTCTAATACTGCAATTATTTACTTTATTGCATTTACCTTTACCTTCATGTTTTTACATTTATATTGACCTGTTTATTAATTGCTGTAACAAATTTACCTACAAAAATACCCCTACATTGATTTTTTCCTTTTAATATTTAATTTGATATATTTGTTTTTATAAACTATTTCATAATATTTCTAAATATGGTTGAAACACGCCAAGGTACGGTAGAACCTTACAAACTTGCGGAAATTTTCGCTATCATCCCTGAATACGACGGCAATCGAATTTTCTTAAATACTTTCATCAGCTCCTGTTCGACAGCACAAAATATGGCTGTCGCAAATCAAATAACTCTTTTAGTTTTGCACATTAAAAACAAGCTAAGAGGCTGTGCAGCCGAGCTTGTTAATTCAAGAAATGCGTCGACTTGGGATGAAATAAAAACACTGTTAGAAAACCATTTCGGTGACTCACGCGACTTGTCCGCTTTAATTCAGGATTTACAAAGAATGCGACAACTACCAACTGAATCCCCACTAACTTTCTCAGCGAGACTACAAAGCCACGAGGCAAAAATGCACGCGGCTGTTAACAAAAGACGCGCAAATTTGTCTTATAGATTCCATGGCTCTAAATAGTCTTTTGACCGGACTTGAACCAAAAATAGGCCAAATTATTCGCGCTAGTAACCCTCCCGATATAATTACCGCGGTTTCCCGAATAAAAAGAGAACTCCAACTTTGTCACTTGGAAAATCAAAAATTCTCAAATGTACGGAACCCTCAACAACATCAACCACAAAGACGACCACCTCCTCAAACTTTTGTAAAACAGTGTTCGTTTTGCAAACGCACCGGGCATTTGAATAACGAATGTCTAACACGACAACGACAACAACAACAAAACCAACAACCACACCAAAACTTCAACAATAACAACCCGCAACAATTTAGACCGAATCCTCCTTATCAATCGGCTAATCAAACTAGGCCCAATACTGATCCCAATAGGTATCCCGCACAACAAAACCGACCTTCTGCCAGTGGACAATATCAAAGTCCTAATCAATCTCGACCAAATCCCAATTTTTACAGAAACCAACAACAAAGAACCCACCACTTCAACCAAGATGAGTTCTACAACCCTTTAAACAATTTAACAAACGATGACCCTTATACAAATTCATACTACCAAGACGATTGTTCTTATTCAGACCCCCAAAATACAGATTTCGAATACTCTCAAAATGACTATACTGAAACTTTTGAAAGCAATTACCCAGAATTCCCTTCTGAATTACCCGAAGACGGACGACAAAATTTTCAAGAGGTACTTACAATGGACAAACCACCCGATACACAGATCTGCAATCTTCAAACCCAGTTCGAAACAATGAGTTTACTCGACGACTTCAACCCCAACCTGAATTTTCCAGAACAAGCTTTCCTATAAGCCCCTCACTTTCGGTAAATTCTAAGAACCTTTTCTACATCAACGACGCCACTAATACATATAAACTGTTAATAGACACAGGTGCCCGTTTATCAATTTTTAAACCAAACACTTGTAAACAATCAAAAAATCCTGATTAACGAATCGACCTTAGTCCCATTTAATCTTAACGATCCACACAAAGTTTACATCTGTAACTTAGACATCGAATTCGATGGTCTACTAGGTTCTGACTTTTTAGAACATTATAATTGTGTGATTGACTTTAACAAAAAACTTCTTATAACCAACTTCAAAACTATTCCGCTTATGAAAGTAACAGACGAAACAATATCTTCAAACAGGCAATCTCCAACAATTAACCCAACAATTTCAAACACAATTACTATTGAGCCGCGAACAGAAAGGATTTGCAAACTCAAATGTGACTTACGTAACACAGAAGCTATACTAACCACTACCGTCCTAGAAAATGTGAGACTTCCGAATGCTTTAGTCCAAATCAACGACAAAGGCGAATTTTTGACATCCATCTTAAACGCTAACGCCTGCCCAAAAACTGTAAATTTCGACACTATCAAATTAGAACCCATTCAAAATTACTCTGTAAATCACTGTGAAGAAATTTCGTTTGCAACTAATCCTAACTTCGACAGACAAACGGAGATTAACAATCAACTCCGACTCGAACACCTTAACGAGGAAGAGGCCGAACTAATACAACAACTTTGTCTTGACTTTTCCGACATTTTCTACTTAGAAGGTGACCATCTTAGTTTCACGAATGAAATTAAACATTCCATCGACACAAACAACGCCAAACCCATATACGGTAAATCGTACCGCTATCCCCAAATTCACAAAGATGAAGTCCGTAACCAAGTTTCGAAAATGTTAGAACAGGGCATCATTCGTCCCTCAAACTCTCCCTGGTCTTCCCCTGTATGGGTTGTCCCGAAAAAACTCTACGCCCCCGGGAAACACAAAATGGCGCGTAGTCGTGGACTATAGAAAACTTAACGAACTGACAATAAATGACAAATATCCGTTACCCAACATATCCGATCTGTTAGACCAACTTGGCACGTGCCAGTATTTTACCACCCTAGATCTAGCTTCTGGTTTCCACCAGATTGAAATTGAGTCCAAGGACATTCAAAAAACCGCTTTCACTGTAGAGAACGGTCATTTTGAATTTGTTCGCATGCCTTTCGGGTTGAAAAATGCCCCTTCAACATTCCAAAGGGTGATGGACAATATTCTGATAGGAATCCAGAACGAAAGATGTTTGGTGTACATGGACGATATAATCGTTTATTCGCCCACCATTCACGAACACCTAGCAAGACTAACTGACGTTTTTAAAAGACTTAGTAAGGCAAACCTCAAAATACAGCCTGACAAATGCGAGTTTCTCCGCAAGGAGGTCGCTTATTTGGGACACTTAATAACTAAAGACGGTGTAAAACCCAACCCGTCGAAAGTCGACTGTATCTTAAACTTTCCTCAACCGCAGAACCCCAAAGATATTAAGTCATTTTTGGGACTTGCTGGTTATTATCGGAGGTTTATTCCAAACTTCGCGAGAATATCGAAACCCCTAACTAAACTTTTACAAAAGGATGAACCGTTTAATTTCAACGCTGAATGCGTCACGTCCTTTAACGAACTCAAACGTGCTTTAACTTCGACACCAATACTGATCTATCCGAACTTCGAGGAACCTTTCATACTAACCACTGACGCCAGTGCTTTTACAATCGGCGCTGTACTATCCCAAGGGCCAATAGGTAAAGATTTACCCATTGGATATGCTTCCAGGACACTTTGTCAAGCCGAGACAAGGTATTCGACTATTGAGAGAGAACTGTTGGCTATTGTTTGGGCAGTGAAACACTGGAGACCGATAATCTATGGCCGAAAGTTCCAACTTTGTACCGATCACCGCCCGTTGACGTGGCTGTTCTCGATAAAAGACCCCGGAAGTCGATTAGCCCGATGGAGACTTAAACTCGAAGAATATGACTACGAGATCATTTACAAACCGGGTAAAATTAACAAAAACGCCGACGCCTTATCACGCATTAAAATCAACCACCTTGATGAGTGCGTACTATTCCAGGCTAAAACTAAACTAACACCCCACAAAATCTTACCCCTAAATGACGAAGACGATGACAATACCTCCGAACCTGAACAAAACGAAATAACTACCGAAACGATATCCCAAGAATTCAAAACTTTTGTTGAACGTTACAAAACTGTTTCCTTAATTGACTATAGTAAAATCGAATTTTCTAATTGCCAACTTCTAGACAAGGCAAATAAAAATATCCTAATCTTTCCCCAATCATCCAACCTTCAGGAATTCCATCACGACATATTCGAAGATATTTTCGAAGAAGTCGCTGATTTTGAAACATTTAAAATCAACGTATTCGCTAGCAAAACTGTTAGCAGGAGACAATACTTCATAGTCCCACTTCCAAACGATCTCAAAATCGTAAATGAAGTCCTTTTCGCATCTATTTTCAAAAATCAAGACGTTCTCTCCCCATCGAAAACATATTGTGTAGAAAACAACCTTGATCTTCCAATTCTGGAAATGCTATCCTTTATTTTCTCTGAAAAAGACATTAAGTGGAAGATTTGCCAAAACATCACAAAAACTCCTAACAAAGACAAAATTCCACTAATACTCGAGCAATATCATAACGGAAAAAACTACTTGCATCGCGGCATAAACGAAACCATACGCCGTGTCAAAGAGAGGTTCAACTGGCCGGGATTTACTAAAGACATTGAGAACTTCATAAAGAACTGCGTAATCTGTCAACAAACCAAAGCTTGTCGAAAAAACTTAGATAATCCCCTCGTCATAACTGAGACACCTAAAACACCCTTTGAAAGAATTAACATCGACATCTTAGAAATTCCTAATAGAAATCACATTTTGACGATAAGAGACGAACTGACTAAATTCTCACAAGCCTATGCTTTGGCAGATAAATCCGCCAAATCTGTCGTTAGTAATATTATGTTGTACTTTCAACATTTCTGCGACTATGGCAGAGAATTTGACAATGCCATACTAAAAGATCTATGCAAACTTTATGACATCAAACTTACCTACTCTAGCGTGGGACACCCGCAAACAACCGGCTCCGTGGAACGATTTCATTCTACTCTACTAGAAATGATTCGCATTCACAAAGCTGAAAATCCCGACGAACACCCCTTAAACGTACTTCCGTATGCTATTATTGCCTATAACAATTCAACCAATAAGACACATGGCTTCACCCCGTTCGAACTCGTTTTCTGACATACCTCCAGCAGACCCCCAGAGACTCTTTATAATCAAAAAGAACTAATTAGCAAATATGTACGAGACCTAAATAACCGAATTTCTTACTATTACAAAATTAGTGAAAAGACTAACTTACAGAAACAAAAAGCGAAAGAAAGATTTGACCAACACGTTTCGAAAAACCCACCTGATTACAAAATCGGTGACAAGGTATACGTAAAAGAGTCACAAATAAAAGACAAACTCCAGAACAAATTTAATGGCCCATTCCAAATTATTGAGATTCACAATAACTCTGCTACACTTCTAAACCTAAGAACTAACCAACGAACGAAAGTGAACTTTGACAGAATGAAACCATATTCTGAAAACTAACTTTCTTTTCAGGTTTCTTCTGCTGCTCGGATCAGCAGTTTCACAGTACGAAGTCAAACCGATTAACAACACTCTCGGTATCTACTACCATGACGAAAGTCGAATAATTGTATCAAACTATAAATGGACTCTATTAGTTCACCGGAACTTGACAACCCTTAATCAACTATTTGAAAATAATAACAGAATCCTCAATACTTTAGAACGAACCGTCGATCCTATACCTGGCTTCAAATTTCACGATACAGGTGCCTTTCGTGTGGACGTCCAAACACACATTAGCCTTTTAACACAAATCTCCGACTCCATCAAAACAAAATTTTCAGAAGTATTTCTAGTCACTAAAAGACCAAAACGCGGATTAATAGACGGTGCTGGAACCATCTTTAAAGCAATAACCGGTAACCTAGACGCATCCGATGGCGAATTTTATACTAGCAGCATAAACAGACTTAACCAAGGACAACTACAAGTCGAAAATCTTTTAAAGAATCAAATGAGCGTTACAACCACTATTATTAAAACCTTTAATGAAACTATTCAGAAACTTCAAATAGACGAGAAAATCTTTAACGAAGACATTAACGAAATCAACCTCACGATATATGAACTAAATGACCGGATAGCCACTATTCAAGCCAAACAATCATTTCTTGAAATTTGTGAAAAACTAATGGCCAGTTATTTGTTTCTTGAAGATAACCTTAACGATATTTTAAATTCAATAACTTTTGCACGTTTGAAAATTATTCACTCATCTATTATTACACCGGATCATTTGATTGCCGCATTACAGGAGATTTCTCAAAATAATTTACCGTTACCAGTCAGATTTTCAAGTGTTGCACAGTATTTAGAAGTAATTGAACTACAAGCTTTTCAAACTCACTCAGATCTAGTATTCATCTTAAAAATCCCTCTAGTAGAGCAACAGCTTTATACAGCTTACCATTTATACCCTATTCCGATTTTAGATGATAGAACTGGTTTTCATCACATCCTTTCTTTTACTCAAAAATATGTAGCGCGAAATGATGATTCTCTTATGTACATACCAATCAAGGACTTGAGTGCGTGCAAACAGCTGACTCCACTTCGAAAACTGTGCTCCGATTTATACGCGTATCCCATAGACTCAAATGCTCCCTGTGAGGCGCAGCTCCTGAAAAACATTCGTAGTGTCCCCGAAACTTGTAAAAGTGCCATCGTTTTCAGTGAAGGGTACAATGTTCAAAAACTTGAAACAAATGCGTGGATTGTAATCATATCGGAACCCATACATGTGACCATTAATTGTCCAGGAATTGACGCTAAAACTTTAGTGCTAACGAACAATTCTATCATTCGGTTACAAACGGAATGTAGTGCTTTTGTTGGTATTACAAAAATCCAGGCCGAACCACAAAATTCATGAACATTTCGGACAATTCTCATCCAGTTTTAATTCCATTCAATTGCTGCAATTCTCATCCTAAGAAACTTGCAATTCCGGACCTTAAGCCCCTGAAGCTGGACGACTTAAACATGGAAGAACTGTCCATAGCCAACCACAAGCTGGACCAGTATTCAAGGGATCTCGACGATCTCATCAACCAACCCTTTGTTAATAAAAACATTTCCTGGTTCACGTATGCTACAATAATTATCATTGTAACAATTGTTGTTGTATACAGCTCATTGAAAATCATAAGGCACGTTAAGAGACCTCCGAAAAACGACAGCTCCAATCCAGAGAGTCTGAGTACCCTGACAAAACCATTCTCCAGGCTGATACCAAAACTGAGGCCCCAAATCGAAGAGGAACCTGAACATCCAGACTTATAGAATTGAGAACCTTTTTGATACATTTCCATTCTTATTTGACTTTTATGTTTTGTATATTTTTCATATTTTATGTAACCTATTTAAACTTAATCATTATGTTCACTTTAACTTTATTTCATTTCCATATTTGTATTGTTTTTGCTTATTTAGCTAGCATCCAGTAAATTCCAAAAGTTGATGTTACAGCATCAACTTTTCTTGGTAAAGGGAGCTGTTAGGCGTAAATATCATGCACGTGTATGATACGAAGTATCATATTTCGCTGACCAGTTTCCTGCTTCATAATGTAAACGTGGGAACGCATCGACTTGACCGTTCTTTTGATTAGTCAGCTTTCTTAATGTTATAAATCAGAGCGACGCGGTCCCACGGTCGTCATTTATCGTTAGTATACTTGTACCATTTAGTTAGTTAATTTTAATTTTCAATTTAATGTTTTATTCAAAGTTTTAATTTTTATATTTCAATAAATAATTTTTTTTAAAAACTCAAAAGTGATTTACAAGATATAAAATATATATACCATGTGTTAGTCAATCGTAACAGTATACCTACACTTCTCAAAACTTCATATTAAATTGAACTTATAATATTATTGACTGCTCTTACCTAACCGTGTTGAATAATTACTTCTCAAAAAGTTCACCGTATAATTTAATCGTCTGTGAAATTGGCACTACGAAATGATAAATCAGTTGTTTTATATATCGATATAATTCAGACTGATGCATCTTATTATTGGTATTGCTTTTATCACTTTACTTTGTGGTTTTGTTTGCTATAACTAAACACCCTGTGTATAATCGCACCAACTAGCGGACTAGACATGTGTTGTCACTGAATTTTCTATTAGGCCGGGAGTAGTTGACACCAAAAGAATCGTCCTCGCAAAAATGAAATATTTTCATTTAAATCTGTATTTGCCAGGTATACAAACAAAATGAACTTGGTAGTCATTGATTTCAGGACCCAAAAATAATATACTATACTACCTATATGCTTGGGATGTACATAGAAAATTTTCAAATTGTCAATTAAAAGTTCCAGTGCCTGCAATTCCCTCACTATTACATTGCAATTAAAATATTTATGAGGAAATGTCGGTTACATCACTTCGATAGAATTTTTGATAAGAAAATTGGATTTTTCTGCCATTTTCTGCAAAAACGCATATTGCAAGTCGCAGAAAAGTACATGAAATCACCTAGGGATCTTCCATAATAGATTACACTTTAAAAAACTATACACATCGATAACAGGTTTTGGTAAAATCGACCAATATGTTAGGTATATTGGTCGATTTCCATGCACGCATGTGTTCATTCACAAATTTCATCAGTTTACCAACAAAATTCTTTACCCAAATTTCGAGTTTCACCAATCCGGTTAAATAGGTACTCTATTAAACAAGACCATAACCGTTCAAATCGGTGCACGACAGGAGAAATCATTTAACATACATATATACAAAAAAAGACGCTCCGAATTGATAACCACCTCCTTTTTGGAAGTCGGTTAAATAGCTTAACATTTTAGTGCAAGGTAAAAATTGCATTTGTTTCGACGGACACGCTCCTACTTGCATATATTTCGTATGAGAAGCGAGTGATACAGATAAAACGTACGACTGATAAAAATATACAAACAATTAATGTAAATGTAAAACACAGTTTTGAACCCTAACACCAAACCTTTATTTTAAACACTTAACGCCGTTTCAACAACTCTTAAGTTGTCATCTTCAAGGAGTAAACCAAACAAAATCGAAATTACAATTTTCTCTAATTTATACCTACCACTAAACTATTACTTAAGTAACTAGTACAAAGGGTAAATCCTAAGTACCTGAATTCTAAATAACAGATTTCTAAGATAAGGCAGATTTTATATAATGCAATTATGTAAATTAAGATAATCCTTAATTACCTACCTACTTTTATGCTACATTATTAAGTAATGACATTTTTAATACTTATTTTATGGATTCTTAGAAAGTAAACTATACAATGAACTGTATGTAATAGGACCTTATCTGAATTCATTAGTTTATTATTTTTATAAATCATTATGCTTTCGTAAGAGTCTAGTTCCCTATAATTATTTACTTGTTTAACTAATTTTAAAGAAGATAAATCTGGTTGTGTTTTAAAACATGATGTGCAACACTAGATTTATCTCCTCTTCCGTATTTCAAATGGGCAATATGCTCTTTGAAACGGGTACTGATAGAACTGCCTGTCTGTCCATAGTACTTTAAATCACAATCATTACATTTGATTTCATAAATACCGGACTTCTCGAAATCAGCAAGTTTATATTTAGGATTGCCCAACAAAGTGTTGTAGTTATACACCGCCTTCATACCAAGTTCTTTAAAAACTTTCTTAAAGCCCCTAGTATAACGACTGTACGGAACCGAGACAAACTTTTGTTTTTGAGACTCATTTCGAAAAGTTGACAATTCTTTCATTCGTGGCCAAAGCCGTTTCTTCCTAATTAATTAGGGTTCCGTATATCCCTTTGTGGACCACTACCAGAAAACAATATATTTTTTTAAATATTTCACATTTGCTGGAATATTGGTGTTGCAATTAGTCGAATAAGTTTTTTTTTTATTTTTTTGCTTATTTTTGTATTGTTTTTTTAAATAGTACTTCGAAGTACCGTTGGGAGTTCAGAACCTTGAGACTTTTAGGTACCGCAATTTTTTTTAATAAATGCTGGTTTTAGACAACACTTTAGACATTTATTTCATGAAATTGAACAAAACAATTTTTCTTTTCATTACAACACAAGAATACATTACAAGTTGAACATTTCGAATGTGGTCTTGATTGCATTTGGTGCTTACTGCACACTTCACATCGTCCTCTAGATTCCGAATATGTGGGCCAATGGACACACCTATTTGTAAGACGCATATCGGCACTGACGGAGTAATTATGTTTTCGTCGTTTTACCACTTTACTTGATTCACATGATGATCTGTTTCTAGTTAGCGATTGAGTCATTAGACCTAGAGTAATGGACCGACGAAATTCTAATAATGGAACTGTGTCATGTAGAGAACAGTAAATTACGAAAGCATTCACAAAACAAATGTCTAGCATGCGCCAAGATAATTTATGCCACCATTTTTTGGACCTCCTGTTCAACCCATAAGCAGCTCTCAATTGGTCTGCATGATCAACTCCTCCCAGCAGTTTATTATAATCTTTGACGATAGTAGGACATATTATTTCGATTGAAGTACCATCTTTTTGCTTCCTTTTTACAGTACTGGTTTCGGTTCCATGATAATTCAAAACCATAGCCACCGTTTTATTGTCGCGCCATTTGAAGTATCCTATGTTTATTGAAGAAAATCTGTAGTCATAGTCTCCTCTTTTCATAGATTTATCTTCTCTCATATTTGTAGGTGTACCTTTTCAATCGCTTCAAATAGTGCCACACGCAAGAGTCTTTTGTGCTTTTATCTTTTCCATCAACGGTATAGACGAAAAATAGTTATCAAAGAACACCATCCGATTATGACCAAGGTATTTTTTTATTAAATTCATAACTACCTTTTCGCCCACAGGAATTTGTGTCTGATCACTTGTTTTTCCTGTGTAAATGTCAAATTGGTCTGCTATTGTCCATCATGTGTATCCTCTTTTTATGGGTTTCTTAGGATTGTATTGTTTTATCGAACTTCTGCCTTTGAAAGCGATCATTGATTCATCTATACTTAGCTCCCTTGTTCCTTTATAATAATAGTCAAAAACTGTATTCAATGTTTCTCTCATTGGTTTCAGTTTATATAAATTATCAGCATTATTTGGAGGTATTTGTGTATTGTCGTTGAGATAATATGTTATCAAATCTCAAGCGACTAATGGCATTCGATACCAACGGAATACCCAGATCTGGACTGGTTGACCAATAGTGTTTCCAAGAAGGCAATATGTGATAACCCATGAATAGATTTATACCAATAAATGACAGTAGTTCTTCTTTTCGAAGGTTGAGTACCTTGTTTCTCTGAACTGCATAGAGATTGGTTTGATAATGTATATTTTCAAGGAGAGGCTCAAGAAATGTCAAAAAATATCGGTTGCTGTTTGACAGTTTTAAAAAATACCGGAAGTCGGTCCCACAACTACATTATATTCCGGTATTACAGTTTCCACTTCTCGTTTACTCCATTTTCTATTAATTTCTTCCTCATTTTGGTTTTTGGTTGAAGACTTCTGTTTTCTTTCTCTTGGTTTAGTGGCAATATTTTCAAATTGTTTTTCATTTTTTCTTTGTTTATTACTTCCACTTTCCATCGATACCTCATTCATTTCTTGATCAATTTCACCAATATCCCACACTTCAGTGACAGTACCAGCCTCGAAATTCTCAATCGCTGACAAATGATCATCTTCCTCCAACTCCTCATCCGTTTGAAAATTATTGTCAAGTTCAATATTGTATTCGATATCATCTTGTATTCGTTCTGCTTCTGCTAAGAGTTCCTCATCTGTTAGTGACTTCCTCCAGTACGTATCTTCGTCCATCTTTCCTAAAAAATTTAAAAAAAGTAACACATTCCAATCTACAGGACCTCAAAACTCAGACAGTAGATTATAAAAGGCTTCTCTGAAAGTTTATTAGTAAAATAAAATTTTAATGTTAATTTTTGGGGGCCAAATTAGAAAATTAAATACATATGTATTCTTATAAAAATCAAGCGAATCCTGAAGCAGATAAAATAAAAAGTCTATGTGTGGAAAATGAAAGTGCATATTTTTTATAAATTTAAAACGCTTCCTTTAAAAAATATTAGGATAACTATAAGAAAATGCACTCATTCCCTGCTTGTCTGAAACTGGAATATTAGAATCTTGAAGGTGGTACGGAACCCTTAGTATGTGAGTCCAACTCGCACTTGACCAAATTATTTATCTATAGTATCTGTTGGATAACCATTACATGCAGCTATTTCTCTAATAGTTTTCTTTTCATTTTCAAACCTCTCTTTATTGAGAGCGAATGTCAACAACCGATGTACAAGGAAATTAATCCCCGCCATTTCATATTGTTGACCTATATACATCAAACTCTAACTTATCACTATCATTTCTTAAAACTAATACATCTAAAAATGGTAGAGTACCCTTTTGTTGCTGTTTATATGTAAATTTAATAGAAGCAAACCTATTGTTAAGATAGTATTAAATATAGCAAATATATCATCCACTAGGAAAATACTGGGAGTCATTTTTTGCTTCAACTGTGAACCTGCCCATGAACAAGTTGGCAAGGAACGGCGACAAGGGGTTTCCCATTGCAGTTCCTTCCTTCTGGTCATAAAAGCAATATCTCAAAGGGATTTTACATAACGCGACGAGCTTTACGTAAATGGTAATTAAATTTTCCTTTATTGTAAGTTTCATCACCTATCAAAACACACGGAACTACATCACTTTCACCAGCTAAAGGCCTTATTGGGAGGAACATTAAATGTACCATTTTCGAATCTTCCTTCTATACATGAAGTCTCGAAAATAGCTTCAATACTATTTTCACCATATGCACCTACATCTAGACAAGTAAATTTATATTGCGGTTGGCTTAAGTACAATTGAAAATTAGCGATTGCGATCGCGCATATGTGCGCTTCCTCGTGCACGCGAGATCAGCACGCAATCGTGATCGCGTGATCGTGGTCGCGATCGCGTATATGTGTTCTCCGCTTAAGGAAACCGCGACCATTTTTAACGTAGCTTTTCCTGTTGTTAAGGTGCACTCTGATTCTTCGGTTACTGAGCATATTTTGCACCAATTGTTCATTTTCTGGTATCATTTGTAGCAGCTTATACATCATGCCCTTCTTTCAGACAATGTGATAGGCACTCGATAGGTCAATGAATGCAGCAACTGTCTTCAGCCCCTTTTGGAAGCCTGGTTCTTTATGGGTGGGTCTAACTATAACTTTACTGAGTTCTATATTTCAGGTACTCGATATATGCAACTGCTATATAACAAAATTTTTCTGCCATTTGTTATCCACCTTATATAATCATAATTTTACTCCACCCTATATTTCAACAACCTTGTATATGCAACTAGTTATTTGCGACCCAATATAACATTTTTGTACCACCCTGTATCCTTAAAATTCTACTTCACCCTATAGTTCAACTATCCGGTAAATGGAACAGCTTGTAGATCATAACATTTCTTTATAACATTTTTTAACCCCACCTGTATAGCTGTAATTATACTCCTCTACACTTGTGGATATAAAATATTTTTTAATCACTCTATAAATTATAATTCTACTCGATCTCATATTTCAACCACCCTGTATAAACAATTTCTTCTAATATTTTTCAACCCATTTCATAACTATAATAAATCAAGAACATAATTCAAAGATCCTAATTGCTTACATAACAGATTTTTTTCTAAAAATCTAACAGTAATATTTAACAAATGCTTATATGGGGAAGAGATACCATCCGAATGGAAAACTGCTTATATCAGTTCGGTACACAAAAAAGGGAATAAACATGACTGTACAAACTACAGAGGACTTCCTACACAGCATGAAATATCTGAAGAAATATTTCAATGAAATAGTTCTGCAATATTCCTATGTCCACGACAAAACATCTACTGAAATATTTCATGAAATCTTAGAGAAACATTTCGTGAAATATTATATCAATATTTCATGAAATATTTCAGGAGAATTTTAGTCTTGAATATAGTAATATTTTGGAAAAAATTTCAAAAGATACTTTAGACATCAAATATTTTAGCACTATTTTAAAATATTTGACTCTAATAGTTCTGAAATATTCGTATGCTCACGACAAACAAATCTTTTAAAATATATCATGAAATATAACAGAATATTTCATGTAATATTCTAAAACGTTTTTGTTGCGAAAATATGAAGATTTCTGAAATATTTTATGATACTTAACAAACAATACAAAACAAACATGAAATACTATATAAATATTTTTAAATAGTTCACTAAAATACATTTAAACTATTTTTATATCTACAACAAAGTATCTTTTGAAATATATCTTGAAATATGACACAAAGATTTCATAAAATATTACAGAAAGATTTCATGAATTATTTCAAATGGGGTTTACTCGCGGACATAGCAATATTGCTGAAATATTTCAAGAAATATTTTGAAATGTTTCAAATCAAACCAGAAATATTCCATAAATATTTTAGAAATATTTCATACTGTGTGGGTAGTGTTATAGCTTCCGCAGGTAGCCTGTACGGCGGAGTACTACGAGATCGGATAGAAAGTCAATCTGAAGATTGGGAGGAATAAAGTGGCTTCAGACCAGGAAGATCATGTATTGATAATCTGTTTTGTATAAAACAACTGATTGAGAAATCATTAGCATATGGAAGTCAATTGCATATAGTATTTATCGATTTAAGAAAGGCCTATGATAGTGTGCCTGTAAATAAACTGTGAGAAGCTTTGGCAAAGAAGGAAATACACCCACAGAACATAAATGCAGTGAACAATTTGTATCAAGGAAATATCAGTTGTATCAAGACGCGACAATCATACTCAGAATATTTTCAAGTTAATAAAGATCTAAGGCAAGGATGTTGCCTCTCACCAACACTCTTCAAAATTTACATAAACACAGCTTTGAAACAATTGTTTAAAAAAATGTAGTAGAATGGGATTACAAGTTGGTGAAAGTAACATAACTACTTTATTATTTGCAGACGATCAAGTGGTGCTAGCAGAAGATGTTGAAGATATGACATTTATGATTCGAAAACTGGTGGAAGAATATAATAAGTGGGGTCTTGAATTAAATACAGAAAAAACAGAATATATGACAATAAGAGGTGCACGAGAAGACTTAAACATAGATGACAAAATTATAAGAAATACCAAAAAATATAAATACCTGGGAGTTACATTGACGGAAGATGGAAATGATGAAAAAGACATATTACAAAAATAGGTAGAGGGAGAGCCATCACAAGCCAGGTAAACTCAATATTATGGAGTAAAGAAGTTCGGGAAAAAAAACAAAAAAAAATATTTACAACGTTGGCAGAAAGCCCAGTTACCTATGGCTCAGAAGTCTGGACAATAAATAAGAGATTGCAAAACAGAGTTAATGCTGTCGAAAATAATTTTTGGCGGAGGTGCTGTAGGCTAACACTACAGGACTATGTAAGAACAGATAGAATCAAACAGATGATGAAGATAGAAACAAAATTAACAGATACTATTGAGAAAAAACAACTTTCTTGAAAATAATTTTTTTTAAAGTTAAATTTAAAAGAGTTAATCTAAAAATTGGCGCAGTTAGTAGGATTGTTTAGACACACTGTTTTGGCAATTCCTAAAAATTGTGGTGAATTCTAATTCTTCGTTAGACAAACGAACCCACGGTAAGCGACAGCAACTGAAGGCCAAGGACACCAGGAACACGCACATACCGCTCACCAGTGTACCAGCCAACAGACGTCGATTGCCAGATGTAGTATTAAGGACCCTAGATTTAAGGACAAAAGCAGGCGACACCAACTGAGGCCAAAGGCATCAAGGAACACGCACCCTAGAGGACGCTCACCGGTGCACTAGCCCCAGAACAAGTCAAATGCTTGTAAGGTACATGTAAGTACTGAAACGAATCATCACGAAATATTATTTTGATCATTTTAATTAACATTGATTTATATTATTTTAATACATTGATTTTTATTATTTTATTACTTTGATTAATATTGAACTGCATATATTTTATTTCATTGATGTTGATGTTCTATCGTAATAATTTTTAACATTTGAAACTTTCACATACTAAATATCCACAAATATTCACACAGTGCTTTACACGTTACTGATCTCCCACAACCCATACCAACACCATCAACAACATCTGAACGAATTATAATTCCATCTATAATTCTGTATTTTGCAACATCTCGAAAACATATTTTAATACTTTATGCCGGAAACAAGAGCGCAAGGCTCCGTTGAGCCCTACAAATTATCCGAAATTTTTGCTATCATACCAGAGTATGATGGAAATCAAATTTTCTTGAACACTTTTATAATAAGCTGCAATACTGCTTGCAGCATGGCTGTAGACAATCGACTCACCTTAGTAGTGCTACACATTAAAATCAAACTTCGCGGTAGAGCCCCAGAATTAGTAAACTCGCGTAATGCGGATAATTGGCTAGACATCCGTACATTATTAGAAAATCACTTTGGCGACTCGAGAGATTTATCGGCATTAATACAAGACTCCAAAGGATGAGACAAACAAATGAGTCACCTCTGACTTTACAAACGCGTTTAGCTAAAATGTTAGCCTCCGTAAACAAACAAGTGCTAACGACAAAAGAGAAACAAGCCCAAAGCGACCTTATAGAATATAGTCCGTGGGTTTAATTTAAAATTATAAAACTAATATTCACTTTCAGTTTTCTAGATACTTTTATTTACATCGAATATACAACAGCTGATTCAAATATCACAATAACAATTTTACATAGAAGCTCTTCGCTCCACCAACTGAACTCGCGATCGTGGCCTGCTTCCTTTATAAACCCAGCAAAGAAAATTCTCGTAAAAATCATCATCACCTCCTACACGTGCCGAGTCTTTTCGAGAACCATTTTTTATCTCAAAGCGATTGTTGTCGTACTGAAATGAAACAGGGTCGGCTTTGGCTAAATTTCGTAACACTGCCCCCCTTTAATTCTGATCGTCCCGATCAGAAACATCCCCTCCATGGTAGGGAGCGAGTCGATCTAAATTTAGCCTTGGGGTTTCGACGGATCCGGTAGACGACGTCATTAAGCCTCTTGACGACCTCGTATGGACCATCCCAGGCGGGTGTAAGCTTTGGGGATTTACCCTTGCTCCGTTGGGGGTTGTACAGCCAGACTTTGTTCCTCTCCTGGAACCCGACTGAATTGGCCTTGAGGTCGTATGGCGTCTTCATCCGGTCACTGGTGGCCAACATCTGCGTTCGGGCTAATTCGTGTATTGCCAGCATGTTATGTCGGAGCTGGGCGGCATAATCGTCGACGTCTTGGGGAGGTTCTTCGGGGGAGCCAAATGCCAAATCGCAGGGTAATCGCAGCTCCTTTCCAAATAGGACCCTGGCTGGGGTCAGGCCTGTACTATTATGTACGGCAGAGCGATATACCAACAGGAATAGGGGAATATGCTCATCCCAATCACGCTGGTTATTACTGACGACCTTGGATAGGTGTTGTTCCAAGGTCCTGTTGAATCTTTCCACCATTCCGTCTGACTGTGAGTGTAATGGTGTTGTTCTCGTTTTCCTGATCCCCAACATCGTGCAGAACTTCTGGAATACATTCGATTCGAAGTTACGCCCCTGGTCTGAATGTAATTCCATCGGGACGCCAAACCTGCTGAATAGTTGTTCTACTAGCACCGTCGCTACCGTGGTTACCTCTTGGTTGGGTATCGCATATGCCCCAGGCCATTTACGGAAGTAATTCATTGCGACCAGAATGATTTTGTTCCCCCTCTCAGACTCGGGAACCGGACCGGCGACATCGATGGCAATTCTTTCAAATGGGACGCCCACATTGTACTGCTGCATTCTGCCCTTGGTCCGGGTCTTCGGGCCCTTACTGGCTGCACAGATGGCACATTTGCGGCACCAAGCTCTGACGTCTTCGAAGTAATTCATCCAGTAGTACCGCTGGCGAACTTTGTCAAGGGTTTTATTCATGCCCAGTTGGCATCTGGTAATTCCATTCATGTACTTCGGTCAGGATGGCTGGTAGCTTTTTCTTCGGAACTACCAGTTGGGACTTGGTTTCTCGTCCATCAGCGCTTTCCCAAACTCGCTTGAGCTTTCCATTGTCTACTCTTAGAGAGTCCCATTGAGCCCATAACGATTTCAGCACGCCGGAGTATCTAGCTACCTCGTCCCATAGTGGCCTGGGTGCCCCTCTCGTTTTGATTGACAAGATTGGTTCGATGTCTGGATCAGCCATTTGGTCCTGGATGCACTGTTCCGTTGTCCAGTCTTCATTGGCCTGCACTCGGATCTGCCTGATGGAGATACCCTCTCGCTGTTCTGTCTTCAGACAATGTCCGCATTCCGCTCTACAAGGTCGTCTGGATAGGGCATCGGCATTATTGTGCAAACGGCCGGCACGGTGTTTCACTTTGAAATCGTATTGCTGTAGTTTCTCCATCCACCTGGCCAGTTGTCCTTCCAGTGTCTTCATGTCCAGCAGCCATTTGTGGGCGGCATGATCTGTTTGGATTAAGAAATGACCATAGAGGTATTTGTGGAAATGGTCTACAGCCCTTATTATTACAAGAAGTTCTTTTCTGGTGACGCAATAATTTCTTTCCGGTTTCGAGAATTCCGGCTGTAATACTCGATCACCCTCTCATGTAGGAAAGGCTAGGATTGGGCTGGAACATAGTGCTGCCTTCAGTCGCCTGAATGATGTTTCGCAATCCTGATTCCAATGGAAGGTGTCTTTCTCAGTGGTCTGCCGATGTAGAGGGGTGGCGATGGTGGCAAATCCCTCAACAAAACGCCGGTAGTATGAACAAAGGCCCAAGAACCTTCGGAGTTCATGCTTGTCTCTTGGGACTGGCCAATCACGGATGGCTTCTATCTTGTCTTCGTTGGTGCGGATTCCTGACTCGGATATGACGTGGCCCAAAAACTCTACTTATTTTTGGAACAAGGAGCACTTCTTCGGGTTGAGTCTCAGGTTGGCATTATTAATTTTGGAGAATACTTCGCCCAGGTTCTTCAGATGGTCGTCAAATGTCTGACCCATGACTAGAATGTCGTCGAGGTATACTAAGCACGTCCTCCATGTTAACCCGCTCAGTACATACTCCATTAGCCTCTCAAATGTAGCGGGTACATTACATAACCCAAAGGGCATGACCGTGAACTGAAACAGCCCTTTACTGGTGGAGAACGCTGTCTTCTCTCTGTCGTTTGCGTGTAGACCAACCTGCCAATATCCACTCCTTAGGTCTAGTGTGGGGAACCAACAGGAGCCTGCTAGTGTGATCAGAGTGTCATCGATTCGGGGTAGTGGTTGTCTTTCTTCGTGACGTCATTCAGCTTTCTGTTATCCACGCAAAATCGGGTGGTTCCATCCTTCTTTTTAACTAGCACGACGGGAGCAGACCATGGGTTGATGGATGGCTCAATAACTCCATTTTGTAACATGGACTCGATGTTTTTCTCGACTGCCTGTTGTTGCCCCAATGGTAGTCGTGTAGGTGGTATTCTGATGGGTTGAGCCTTTCCGGTATCTATTCGGTGCTGGATGATGTTGGTGCGGCCGGTGGTTCCATCTTGACTGTTAAAAATTTGCCAGTGCTTTGTGATAAATTGCTTGGCTTTCTTCTGGTTCTCGGGTGTCAAGTGTGTCAAATGGTCAGCAAACTGTTTTAGGAACTCTTTACTGTGCCCTGTCTCCTTCACCGACGTCTGGTACTCTTCTTCGTAATTGATGATGGTCTCTACTGGCTCGAAACAAGCTATCTCTTGACCATTGGCAATTCTGATGTCGTTGTTGGACAAATTCAGGACTCTGATTGGTATACCTCGTCCGGTTTTAACTATAGCCCGTCCAACTAAGTAGTCACGAGCTGGGTGTAAGGGCTCCACCATCCCAACGCAGCTCCCATGATTGCTGTCTAGCTGCCTGTTCCGTTCGACCGGGAATTCTAACTGAAGACTTTGCCACAATTTTATGGAGGTGACTGAACTGTTGACGGGCCGTGTCAATATAAATTCCTCATTTAGGAACCGAAGAAGATCATATCTCGGGTCGAACATAAATCCATGCTGGCTAATTAGATCCATTCCCAGTATAAAATCGTCCTGAATATTCGGTACCAGGACACTATGCCGGATCATGTTGTCCCCTATCTGTAGCACGATATCTACCTCACCCTGTATTGACATGGACTCGCCGGTGACTGTTCTGAGCTGGATGTTATGGTAACTGGCCGAATTTCTGATGCTCTCAAAACGCTGGACTTGGCAATGGACACAGCGGCGCTGGTGTCGATGGTAATGGTAACTGCCCGCCCATTGATGGTGCCTCTGATGACTAGGCTGCCGCTATCTCGGCAAAATCCCCGGATGGATACTGTCCTGGGGGCTGGTAGAGGGTGAGTCAGCATTTGCCCCCTATGCTGACTGGTTGGAGTTTCCCTGGTTGGTAAGGTCGGTTTGTTGGCTACCCCTGGTTGGTGATCGTTGCGGTAGCCTTACTCGGCAGTCACGTTGGAAGTGTCCTGTCCGTCCGCAGCGGTAACATGCCCCTCTGGTGCCAGTTCTTTGTGACCGTTCTAATATTTTGTTCAGACCAGCCAGCAGCGCTTGAAATGGTGACTCTGACTCTTCCTGGTTAAAGGAAACTGCTCGGACCCTCGGCTTGAACATGTTCATGACGGCCTCTGCTTCCAAAGCCCGAAGTAGAGCTTCATTACTTTTCTTGACGCCACTTAGTCTTAGATTTCGTTGTACTTCCACATCTCTGATGCCGTTTATGAAACTCTGTGTGGCCAACTGGTCTTTCGTTTCCTCTGGCAGGTCTGGGTAGGACAAGTGAACTAACCGTCTAATCTCTGCTTCGAATTCTTGGAGGCTTTCACCGGATTTTTCCACTCAGTTGTACTTCATATACCTGGCTTAAGGATTGATTGTCGTATCGTTTGTCTAGGATGGCCATGGTCTTGTTGAAATTGCCTTGATCATCAACTGGAATGCTTTGGAGGAGTTCTAGGGCCGGACCTGTTAACGAAATTACCAGAGAAGTAGATTTTTCTTGATTATCCCATCCATTAGCTGTAGCTACTGCTTCAAATTGCCGTTTATACATGGGCCAAGATGAACTGCCATCGAATGTGGGTGGTTTACTAACGGAACCTTTGGTACCTACGGTGTTCTGGTATTTTCCTCGCTGTAAGTTCTGTCGCATTTTTTAAATTTCTGTTTCTACTTTATTTTGGATCGCACTGATTTTATCTTGTACTTCACTGTGTACTGCTTGTTTGATGGAACTGATTTGATCTTGAACTGTGTCTTGAATTGAACTGATTTCAAATTTTACCTGGCTTTGAATGGAATCGAGATCATCTACTTTTGTCTCAAGAGTATCCACGGTATTTTTTATGGTCTTAATGTCATCATTTAGCTCTTTTATGTCTGACTCAACTATTTGCATTCTTTCATTAACTGTTTCATTAACTTGCGATACTATTTGCATTAGTTGTTCAAATTGCAATTGTTTGTTTTCTTCAGTTACTTTAAGTTCATTTTGTCTCGTCAATTCAGTTTGATCTTGTTTTTCTACAAATTTCGAGAACAATCCTTCAATTAAATTTTGTTGTTCGCTTTTCATCGTGGAAACTAGATTTTGTTGTTTTTCTTCCATCGTAGTGACAAGATTTTCTAATTCTATTTTGCGTTTTTCATCAAAAGATTTCACTAACCTTTGTTGAATTTCTTCTTGATGTTGTTTCTCCTTCTTGTCACGTTTTTCTAGAATCTGTGCTATTTTTTCGTCTAGTCCCTCCGTAACCTGCTTGAGTATTTTTTTGTAGTTTCGTCCATCTTTTCCATTCTACGAGTTTCCATAAATCAAATTACGATTTTAACTGCACTTAATCCTTCACTTCTGGTCACCAAAGTGCAATATAGTCCGTGGGTTCAATTTAAAATTATAAAACTAATATTCACTTTCACTTTTCTAGAAACTTTTATTTACATCGAATATACAACAGCTGATTCAAATATCACAATAACAATTTTACATATAAGCTCTTCGCTCCACCAACTGAACTCGCGATCGTGGCCTGCTTCCTTTATAAAACCAGCATAGAAAATTCTCGCAAAAATCATCATCACTGCTACGTGCCGAGTCTTTTCGAGAACCATTTTTTATCCCAAGGCGATTGTTGTCGTACTGAAATGAAATAGGGTCGGCTTTGGGTAAATTTCGTTACAATATGGCCCTTAATAGTTTATTGTCCGGTTTAGAACCCAAGATAGGACAAATCGTAAATCGCGATATATTAACCGCTGTATCGAAAATTAAACGCGAATTGCAATTACACCATTTAGAAAACCAAAAGTTTCAAGGCGTCAGACAACCACCAACTCCAAACCGTAAACCCATGATTCCTTCAACTATTAAACAATGCTCCTTTTGCAAACACTCAGGGCATACGTATATCGAATGCCAGGCAAGAATGAGACAACAAAACCCTCCTGGACAGAATATTCGTCCACAATTTCAAAATTTTAGAAACACTCAACAACCTATCCCTTGGACAAGTACACAACCGCGACCAATGAACCAACTTCCCCCAAATTCAAATCAAACCCCACAAGATTCGGGTCAATATCGACCAAACCCCAATTATTTCAGACAGCAAACAACTCATCATGTAAACAATCTCGAATTATGAACCATACGAACATTACGATACCGCATATGAACAACAATATGACCGGTATGATTATCAATTGACTGACGACCCTCATCAATACAACTTTTCAGAAAACTACTAATCCGTACCCGATGAACAATACGAAACAGTGACTGACGAATATGCAAACTCTCCCTCCTATGAACCAACATTAGACGAACCAAGACACCGAAATTTTCGCAAACCCCTCTCTGGAGGGTGGTTTCGAATTCTGATTCGAAACCACCCGAATTCGAAGTACCAGTACTTCAAATGAAATCCCTGAACTTACAAGAAGTTCAACCCAACTCTTTCAAGACAGAACAGCAGTTTCTGTAAGACCCCTCCTATCCGTTAATTCGAAAAACTTATTTTATATTACTGATGCTTCCAATTCTTACAAACTTTTAATCGACACAGGTGCAGGACTTTCTATTTTCAAACCTGAAACCTGTCAACGATTCTCTAAGAGATTCCCAGAAAATGTAATTCAAGGAATTACAAATGAAAAAAATTTAATTAATGAATCAACTCTCGTACCCTTCAATATCAACGATCCCCACAAAGTCTATATTTGAAATTTAGATATAGAATTTGATGGACTCTTAGGATCAGACTTTCTAGAGCTTTACGATTGCGTAATCGATTTTAAAAATAAACAACTTATAACCAACTTCAAGTCACTACCCCTATAGAAAGTAACTAACGAAACTATCAACTCTAACTCGACACTCTCTATCTAGTCCACCAAACCAAAATTTAACAAACTCTTCAATAACTCAAATTAATATGGTAACTATTGAACCACGAACCGAAAAAATCTGTAAATTCAAAAGCAACCTGAAAAATACTGATGCTGTACTAATAGGAACCGAACAAGACAAAGTTCACATCCCAAACGCCATAGTAAAAATTGACAGCAACGGCGAATTTTCAACATCCCTTCTAAACGCGAACGTCACTCCAAAAACCTTCGTTTTCGAAAAAATAATATTAGAACCTTTACAAACGGACAACGTTTTCAGTTTTAACAAATGCCAAAATACAAATATACAAATTGACAGACGAAACGAAATAATCAACCAACTTCGCCTCGAACATTTAAATGACGAGGAATGCGAACTTATTACTCAACTCTGTCTCAAATTCTCAGACATCTTTTACTTAGAAGGTGACCAGTTGACATTTACTAACGAAGTGAAACACTCCATCGATACCAACAATTGCGAACCAATTTTTACTAAGTCCTATCGTTATCCCCATATCCATAAAGAGGAAGTTTCTAAAATTTCTAAAATGCTTGACCAAGACAAATACCCTCTTCCAAATATTTCCGATCTATTAGATCAACTTGGACGTTGCCAATATTTCACAACTCTCGATCTTGCATCGGGATTCCATCAAATCTAAATCGAACCCAAAGATATCCAGAAAACTGCATTTACTGTAGAAAATGGACATTTCGAATTCGTCCGAATGTCTTTTGGATTAAAAAATGCCTCGTCCACTTTCCAACGCGTCATGGACAATATACTTCTAGGTATACAAAACGAAAGATGTCTATATGGACGACATCATTGTCTTCTCGGCCACAATTCATGAGCACACCCTTCGACTCACAGAATTTTTCAAACGCCTTAGAAAATCTAACTTAAAAATCCAGCCCGATAAATGCGAGTTCCTTCGCAGAGAAGTGGCAAATTTAGGACACCTCATCACTCCCGATGGCGTAAAGCCAAATCCTAATAAAGTTGAATGTATAATAAAGTACCCTCAACCTCAAAATCAAAAAGAAATTAAGTCATTTTTTGGGATTAGCCGGTTATTACAGCCGCTTTATCCCAAACTTTGCAAAAATCTCTAAACCCCTCACGAGACTTCTTCAAAAGGATACACCATTCCTATTTGATTCAGAGTGTATTAAATCCTTTAACGAATTAAAACAGGCATTGAGTTCAACACCAATAATAATATATCCAAACTTCAATGAACCATTCGTCTTAATTACAGACTCAAGCGCTTTTGCAATCTGTGTTGTATTGTCACAGGGACTGATAGGTAAAGACCTACCTATTGCATACGCTTCCAGAACTTTATGTCAAGCGGAGACTAGTTACCCAACGATTGAACGAACTTTTAGATTGTATGGGCTTAAAACGTACAGGCCGCTATTTTTGGCGTAAGTTTCAACTAATCACCGATCACCGCCCGTTAACTTGGCTTTTCTCCATCAAAGACCCAGGTAGCCGACTCGCAAGATGGCGACTAAAGCTTGAAGAGTATGACTATGAGATAATATACAAACCCGGTAAAAGCAACAAAAACGCAGACGCCCTATCCCGTATAAAAATCAACAACTTTAACAAATGTACTGAATTTCAATCCAAACACGAACTCGTTACTCACCAAGTACTACCACTTAACGAAGATTCGGAGAGCGACGTTTCCGAAGACGAAGAAAATGAAATGAATCCTGAGTTTATTTCTCGTGAATTCAAAACCTTTCTGGAAAGATACCAAACTACTTCCCTGATAGATTACAGTAAAACTCAATTTTCCAGCGATCAACTTCTCGATAAAGAAAATAAAAAAATCATTATATTCTCGCAACATTCAAATCTCCGGGACTTTCACAACAAAATATTTGCCGACATTTTTGAAGAAAATGCAGACTTTCAAACATTTAGCATCAAAGTTTATTCAAGTAAAACTGTACGAAACAGAAAATACTTTATAATACCGATTCCATCCGATCCGAAAATTATTAACAAGGTATTATTGGCCTCTCTCTACAAAAACATAAACCTCTTAACACCTCAAGTAACCTATTGCGTAGATAACAACATTGACCTACCCATATTAGAGATGCTCTCCTTTATTTTCACAGACACTGATATAAAATAGAAAATTTGTCAAAATGTTATACAAACTGTCGAAAAAGACCAAGTTCCCGTGATACTCGAGCGATTTCACAACGGTAAAAGTAATATTCACCGCCGAATAAACGAAACAATTCGTAGAATCAAACAAAAATTTAATTGGCCCGGTTTAACTAAAGATGTAGAAAACTTTATCAGAAATTGCGATATTTGTCAAAAGACAAAGGCGTATCGTAAAAACTTAGATAATCCACTTGTAATTACTGAAAATCCTAGGACACCTTTCGAGAGAATCAACATCGATATCCTCGAAGTACCAACTAAAAACTATGACTTACTATCCGTGATGAACTTACAAAATTTTCACAAGCTTACCCTATCGGCGATAAATCAGCCAAAACAGTCGTCAACACTTCATTACTTTACTTCCAGCATTACAGAACACCCCTTCGCATACAATGCGACTACGGCAGAGAATTTGATAATGCCCTACTCAAGGACCTCTGCAAACTTTCTGATATTAAACTGTCATTTTCCAGTGTAGGACATCCACAGTCCAATGGCTCACTTGAGCGCTTTCATTCGACACTTCTAGAAATGATAAGGATTCACAAATCAGAAAACCCTCATGAACACCCGTTCAACATTTTACCTTATGCTGTGATAGCATACAACAATTCAACCAGTAAAACCCATGGCTTCACACCGTATGAACTTGTATTTGGCCACACATCCAGCCGACCCCCCGAAACACTTTATAACCAACAATAGTTAATTTCCAAATACGTTCGTGGCCTCAATAATCGCATATCCTACTATTACAGAATTCCACGCGAACGAACAGAAGTTCAAAAGCAAAAAGCAAAAGAAAGATTCGATAAACACGTTTCTGAAAACCTTCCAAATTACCAAATCGGCGACAAAGTCTATGTCAAAGAATCGCAGCTTAAAAATAAACTCGAAAATAAATTCAATGGACCCTTTCAAATTTTGGAACTCCATAACAATTCCGTAACTCTCCTAAACTTAGAAACTAATCAAAGGACTAAAGTTAACTTCGATAGATTGAAGCCTTATTCAGAAAGTTAATTTCTATTCCAGATTTTTCTTGCTGTTCGGATCAGCAATATCACACTTCGAACTAAAACCAATAAACAACACACTTGGGATATATTATCATGATGAAACAAGGATCGTCGTATCCAACCACAAATGGACTCTTCTAGCCCATCGCAACTTATCAGCACTAGAACATGCTTTTACAACCAATAACCGATTACTTGACATTTTAACTGAAACAGTAAGTCTCGATGTACATTCTATGAATAATTTCCGATCTGAAATACAAACTCATATCAGTTTGTTAACCCAAAAAAGTAAATCTCTTAAAGAGAAATTTTCAGAAATATACTCCGACACGAAACGATTTAAACGCGGATTATTAAACGGTGTCGGAACGTTATTTAAAGCTATAACAGGTAATTTAGATGCCTCGGACGGCGAGTTTTACACAAACAACATTAATAGTTTGAATCAAAAACAATTGTAAATTGAAAACATAATGAAAAATCAAATGAGCATCACAACTTCAGTTATTAAAAATTTTAATGAGACCATTGCGAAATTACAAATAGATGAAAAGACCTTCAACGAAGACATTAACCGGATTAGAAGAACAATCATTCACCTCGCAGACAAAACAGCATATATTCAAGCTAAAATTTCATTTTTAGATATATGCGAAAAATTGATGGAAAAATTACATTTATTTACAGGATAACCTAAATGATCTTTTAAACGCTATCACCTTTGCCAGGCTCAAAATAATGCATACTTCAATTTTAAAGCAGAACATTCGATAACCGCCTTACAGGAAATTTCTCAAAATATAGTTAAAAACAATTTACCACTTCCAATAAGAAATTCAAATTTTGCTAAATATTTGGAAATTATAGACCTCGAAGCGTTCCAAACACGTTAAGATCTTGTTTTTGTTCTCAAAATACCTCTCGTTGAACAACAACCCTACACCGCCTTCTATCTTTATCCTATTCCTACCTATGACGATAGAACAGGCCTACATCATATACTTCAATTTACTCAAAAATACATTGCGAGGAGTGATGATTCGTTGATGTACATCCCCGTAAAAGACCTTAGTGCATGTAAACCCTTAAACTTTCGCGAAAAACTATGTTCCGAATTATACGCTTACCCCCATAGACACAAACGCCTTATGTGAAGCCCAATTACTGAAAAACTTTAAAAATGTGCCGGAAAACTGTAAAAGCTCTATTATCTTCAGCCAAGGCTATAATGTGCAAAAAATCGAATCTAATACGTGGCTCATAATAATTTCAGAACCCCTACGAGTCACAGTTAATTGTGCGGAAACGGACGTTAAAACAATAACAGTTAATAAAAATTGTGTTCTTAGAGTCTACTCGGAGTGCAGTGCTTTTATCGGTATAACAAAAGTGCAAGCAGAACATCGAAAAATCTTAAACATTACCGATAATTCTCATCCGGTGTACATTCCGTACAATTGCTGCCAAACTATTCCAGACAAAATCACTGTCCCAGAACTTAAACCTTTAAAACTGGACCACCTAAATATTGAGGAATTAGATATAGCCAGTCATAAACTCGACCAATACTCTAAAGACCTAGATGACTTAATCAATCAACTATTTATAACAAAAAATATCTCATGGTTCACATATGTAACCATTGCAGTTATAATAATCATAGCTGCCTACTTCATATACCGCACCATGCATAAGAAATTACGGCTCCAAAGAAGAAACCCTTCTGCACAACAAACGCCACAACCGACCAAAAGAAGTTTTAGGCACTTAATTCCAAAACTTCGCCCGACTTTGGACATTCCCGAAAAAGACATTGAATTGAAAGAAACTGCTTAATAAAGTATGTACTTTTTTCATTCACGATTTTAACATTATATTTGGACTATTTTATTTGTAATGTCCCCGACTTGACCATACAATGTATGGCATCTCACTCCCTCTAAGGCACGCTATGAGTGCCTTTAGGGGAAATTTCACTAAACCCCAGATATCCTAGATATCAAAAGGGTTTAGCTCTGTGGGAGCCCTTGTCAGGTTTTCAGGCCCGTGGTTGGAGTCGTGGCGGCAGTTTCCCATGAATTTCCTGACCGTCCGGGCTGTCCCTAACAAGACGGCTTTTTGCATTTGTTTGTAAAGATGTTCGTCCAGACCGAGGTATTTTAAATTGTTTAATAGATGTTTTGGGACTAGTCCTGTCGTTGACATAACAATTGGTACAGTTCGTGTGTTGTTCATGTTCCACTGAGTCTTTATTTGAAATTCCAAATCTCTATATTTGGTTATTTTCTCAGCCTGCTTGATATTGATATTATTGTTGTTAGGAATTGCTATGTCAATTAAAGTTGTTTTCCGAGAGACTTTATCTACCAAAACTATATCTGGCCTATTGTGAGCAACAGACCGATCGGTCAGTATCGTGCGGTCCCAGTACAGCTTGTAGTTGATATTTTCTAAAACAGATTCTGGTTTATATTTATAGTATGGTAATCTTACCGACTGTGATAATTCATGTTTCAGTGCTAGTTCCTGGTGAAGTATTTTTGCCACAGCATCGTGTCGTTCTTTGTATTCAGTTGCAGCGAACGCTTGACAACCTTCTGTGATATGCTGGATAGATTCAGATGTTTGGCAACCGTACCTGCATCTATCGTTGTTAATAGAAGGGTCTTTAACGATGTACTTTAGGTAGTTCTTAGTTGGAATTACTTGATCTTGGATTGCCAATATAAAGCCTTCCGTTTCAGGGAACATATGACCAGAGATCAACCAGTAGTTCGACGCTGCACTGTCGACATAATCTTGGTTGACGTCATTTATATGTCTTCCATGAAGGGGCTTCTCTTTCCATTTCAGCAGTTTCTGATCTGTGGTCTGGTGGTGTAATTGGACATGTTGTTGTGTCAGTCGCAGTGGTGTTGAGTCATCAACCTGGCACATGACTCTATGTAGATCAGAAAATTCTGCGAGTTTCTGGAAATAACTACGCAAAATAGAAATTTGTTGATATAATAGTATACTTAGATCTGTTAAACCTCTTCCTCCTTCATACCGTGGCAAAGTTGTACGTTCGACAGAGCTCTTTGGACGGTGATTTTGAGCTTTTGTTAGTAAAACTCGAACTTTTCGTTGTAATTGTTCAATGTCAGTCTTGCACCAATTAACTATACCGAAAGAGTAACTGAGCACTGAACACGCATAGGTGTTAATAGGCTGAAACAGATTTTTACTGTTTAGTTTAGTTTTAAACAGTCGTCTTACCCTTCTATGAAACTCTGCTGTTAGGTCCTTTTTCATAGTCATGTGATCAATACGTTGAACCTGCTTTATTCCAGGGTATTTATAAGTATGACTTTCCCCCCATAGATTCAATTGAGGTGCCATCTCCCATTTTGAAGTGCCCCTGATGTATTTTGCCTTTAACTATATTAATAATTCGGCATTTGTCTAGGCCAAATTTCATATGGATGTCACTAGAGAACCCTTCTACATATTTAAGCATATCATGCAGCTGTTGTTTTGTAGCTGCCATCAACTTTAAGTCGTCCATGTATAACAAATGGTTTATCCTTAATGCTTGTACGATGTTGTGTTTGGGACTGAACCCAAAATTAGTCGAGTTCAGTTTGTTTGAGAGAGGGTTCATGGCAAGACAGAACCACAGCGGGCTAAGAGAGTCTCCCTGGAATATACCCCTTCTGATTGGAATGGGGTCAGTTTGTATCGAACAGTTGGCTTCATTCAGTGAGATTTTGGTTTGCCAGGTGGACTTGGCATATTCTAAAAAGTTAATAATACAATTATTCATTTTATAGAGTTTTACCACCTTAATGAGCCAATCATGTGAAACTGAATCAAAGGCCTTTTTGTAGTCCACATATGCCATGTAGAGATTTCGCCGTTTGGCGTGGGCTTGATTGCAGACAACGGAATCAATTATCAGTTGTTCTTTGCAACCCATTGAATTTTCGCGCATCCCTTTTGTTGTTGAGTAATTATGATGTTCAGCTCACAATTAATGCAGGATGTTATGAGTCTGTATAAGAATGGAAGGCAAGTTTGGTCGGTACTTTGCTGGGTCCTGTGCACATAGGTTGTCCTTTGGTAAGAGGTATGTAGTACCATGAGTAAGGAAACTAGGCATCTTGTGTGGGTGGGTAATTACGTCACTTATAAGGGCTGTTAGTGTTTCGTGTGTTGCGTACAGTTTCTTTATCCAGCAATTTTGTACACCATCTGGTCCTGGTGCTTTCCAGTTATGGAGATGCTTCATTATATTGGATGTGTCTTCCGTTGTAAATAGTTGGTGTTGCATGGCCTCACAGTTCATTAATCCAGCTTGCTCTGGAGTTATAGGAGATTGTTGTGGAAAGCTGTGTTTTCCAGAATTCCTCGATGTCTGTTTTACTGGGGTTACTAGGGGATTCATTATTATTGTTGTTCAGTTTTGCTCCCTAATGAGACGACACTGGTTGCCGTTGACGAAAAAACAAGAAAAAAAGTTTTTGCTGTTACACATGTCAAATAGACTTTTAGTTCAATATTCATTCAATTTTGTTGTGATATGTAACTTCTCGTTCATATGTAACATTGTGTAGTTATTTACGTTCAAATATATATTCTTCGCTACACTGTGTCTTCGTCCGATAAAAATAAAAGAAAATATAGTAGATTAGAACCAGCGAAACTTCGATAATCTACAACTCTACATTGTTGTTGTTAAGTTTTCTATAAAACCCTTTTTCTGATTGTCGGAAGAGTGTGTTCTCTAGTTTCCGTTGGTTACTGGTTTAGTACCTTCTTAATCGACTTGTGTAGACGGAGAGCTTTTGTCGTAGACTTTCCAGACACAGCTGAGATGTGATGTTTTCTCCATCCCACTGGGAGTGTATTCGGTTATTTCCATGATAGTCTTGACAAGCCTTTCTATTCTGTTGTTCCTGACTCCTCGTTGGTACTAGGTCAGCCTTCCAACGTCTTTCCGAAGAGAATTGATTTTCCCTTCAAGTCTTCTTTGCCAAGGTGGTATTCGAGGTGTTTGTCTAAATTGGGGAGGGTCTTGTTTTGGTCTCACTGCGACCCCAATTGTTCTGCAGATGGAAGTTGCAGCACAGTAGATGATTGTGTGTAGCGACTGTAACGTATTAGCATCTAAAACATAGTTTGGCAAGATAAATTTGTTCAATGCCTGCAAGACGATACCCAGTTTCTTAGAAGATCTTAGTTTGGGAAGAGCTGGTCTAGTCAGTGGATCTGTTCCACTATACTCTCTAAGAGCTCCTTCCATTTCTGCTTGGATCTTCTCAAGCAGGTCAGCGTTGGTTGGCTGTTCTTGTTGTCGTTCTTGAGTCTCGTCCGCTCTTTGTGCCAAAGATGTTTCAGGCTCTGGATCAATTGTATTTCGACACCGACGTCCCGCATGCTGTCATCTCCAGCGCCGGCTCTTTTCCGAGGCATCTACTCCTTAGCTCCAGTTTCATGAAGATGAAATGATTTAAACCGGACCATCCCGTGCGGGTTGTGGAGAAGGAAGGAAAGCTAGGTAGTTGGTCAGCGGACAGCTGCCCCTTAATATTATTATTTTATTATTATTTACTTTTATCGTTTTATCATTATATTCGTAACCTATTTTATATTATTATCCAATTTATCGTATTGCAATATAGTCCGTGGGTTCAATTTAAAATTATAAAACTAATGTTTACTTTCACTTTTCTAGAACTTTATTTACATTAAAACAGCTGATCACAATACATTCTCATATACGCTGGTCGACGCGGTATAACTGAACTGGCGATCGTGGCGTGCTTCCTTTATAACACCAGCGTCGAATTCTCCATTAAAAATCATCATCACTCCTTCCGTTGCCGACTCTTTTCGAGAATCGTTTTTTTTTATCTTAAAGCGTTTGTTGTCGTACTGAAATGAAACAGGGTCGACTTTGGGTAAATTTCGTAACACTGCCCCCCCTTTAATTCTGATCGTCCAGATCAGAAACATCCCCTCCATGGTAGGGAGCGAGTCGATTTAAATGAAGCACCTTCAATTTAGCCTTGGGGTTTCGACGGATCCGGTAGACGACGTCATTAAGCCTCTTGACTACGACGTAAGCATTGGGGATTTACCCTTGCTCCGTTGGGGGTTGTACAGCCAGAACTTTGTCCCTCTCCTGGCCTCTTTCGTACCACCTCGTATCTGCGTTGGACCATCCAAGGCGGGTGTAAGCTTTGGGGATTTACAGGTCCTTGCTCCTGAATAGGTTGGGGGTTACAGCAGAGCGTACAGGAATAGGGGAATAGCCAGCCAATCACTTTATCTTGGATAGGTGTTGTTCCTCTGAATCTTTCCACCATTCCTGGAACCCGACAACTTCGTGAATTGGCCTTGAGGTCGTATCGCGCCAAACCTCTGAATAGTTGTTTCATCCGTCGTCACCGTGTTTGCCTCTTGGTTGGGTATGCATATGCCTGGCTTTTGCTGAAGTAATCCATGCGACCAGAATGTATTTGTTCCCCCTCTCGTCGGGAAACGGACCGGCGACATCGATGGCAATTCTCTCAAATGGGACGCCCACATTGTACTGTACCCTTGGTCCGGGTCTTCGATCCCTGGCGGCACAGGTGGCACATTTGCGGCACCAAGCTCTGACGTCTTCGAAGTAATTCACCCAGTAGTACCGCTGGCGAACTTTGTCTAGGGTTTTATTCATGCCCAGGTGGCCTCCGGTAATTCCATCATGTACTTCGGTCAGGATGGCTGGAACTTTTTTTTTTCGGAACTACCAGTTGGGACTTGGTTTCTCGCCCATCAGCGCTTTCCCAAACTCGCTTGAGCATTCCATTGTCTACTCTTAGAGAGTCCCACTGAGCCCATAACGATTTCAGCACGCCGGAGTATCTAACTACCTCGTCCCATCGGGGCCTGCGTGCCCCTCTCATTTTGAGTGACAAGATTGGTTCGATGTCTGGATCAGCCATTTGGTCCTGGATGCACTGTTCCGTTGTCCAGTCTTCATTGGCCTGCACTCGGATCTGCCTGATGGAGATACCCTCTCGCTGTTCCGTCTTCAGACAATGTCCGCATTCCGCTCTACAGGGTCTCCTGGATAGGGCATCGGCGTTATTGTGCAAACAGCCGGCACGGTGTTCCACCTTGAAGTCGTTTTGCTGTAATTTCTCCATCCATCTTGCCAGTTGTCCTTCCGGTGTCTTCATGTCCAGCAGCCATTTGAGTGCGGCATGATCTGTTCGGATTAAGAAATGACGACCATAGAGGTATTTGTGGAAATGGTCTACAGCCCTTATTATTGCAAGAAGTTCTTTTCTGGTGACGCAATAGTTTCTTTCCGGTTTCGAGAATGCACGGCTGTAATACTCGATCACTCTCTCTTCACCATCTTGCACCTGCTGGCGTCGGTGTCTAAGATGAACTTGCCGGACTGTGTAGGAAAGCTAGGATTGGGCTGGAACATAGTGCTGCCTTCAGTCGCCTGAATGATGTTTCGCAATCCTGATTCCAAAGAAAGGTGTCTTTCTCAGTGGTCTGCCGATGTAGAGGGGGGCGATGGTGGCAAATCCGTCAACAAAACGCCTGTAGTATGAACAGAGGCCCAAGAACCTTCGGAGTCATGCTTGTCTCTTGGGACTGGCCAATCACGGATGGCTTCTATCTTGTCTTCGTTGGTGCGGATTCCTGACTCGGACATGACGTGGCCCAAAAACTCTACTACTTTTTAGAACAAGGAACACTTCTTCGGATTGAGTCTCAGGTTGGCATTATTAATTCTGGACAATACTTCGTCCAGGTTCTTCAGATGGTCGTCGAATGTCTGACCCATGACTAGAATGTCGTCGAGGTATACTAAGCACGTCCTCCATGTTAACCCGCTCAGTACATACTCCATTAGCCTCTCAAATGTAGCGGGTGCATTACATAACCCAAAGGGCATGACCGTGAACTGAAACAGCCCTTTACTAGTGGAGAACGCTGTCTTCTCTCTGTCGTTTGCGTGTAGACCAACCTGCCAATATCCACTTTTTAGGTCTAGTGTGGAGAACCAACGGGAGCCTGCTAGTGTGGTCAAAGTGTCATCGATTCGGGGTAGCAGGTGTCTTTCTTCGTGACATCATTCAGCTTTCTGTAATCCACGCAAAATCGGGTGGTTCCATCCTTATTTTTAACTAGCACGACGGGAGCAGACCATGGACTCATGGATGGCTAAATAACTCCATTTTGTAACATGGACTCGACGTTTTCCTCGACTGCCTGTTGTTGCCCCAATGGTAGTCGTCTAGGTGGTATTCTGATGGGTTGAGCCTTTCCGGTATCTATTCGATGCTGTTTGATGTTGGTGCGGCAGGTGGTTCCATCTTGACTGTTAAAAATTTGGCAGTGCTTTGTGATAAATTGCTTGGCTTTCTGCTGGTTCTCTGGTGTCAGGTGTGACAAATGGTCAGCAAACTGTTGTAGGAACTCTTTACTGGGCCCTGTCTCCTTCACCCTCGTCTGGTACTCTTCTTCGCAATTGATGATGGTCTCTACTGGCTCGAAACAAGCTATCTCTTGACCATTGGCAATTCTGATGTCGTTGTTGGACAAATTCAGGACTCTGATTGGTATATCTTGTCCGGTTTTAACTATAGCCCGTCCAACTAAGTAGTCATGAGCTGAGTGTACGGGCTCCACCAATCCAACGCAGCTCCTAGGATTGCTGTCTAGCTGCCCATGAATAATCTTCCGTTCGACCGGGAATTCTAGCTGAAGACTTTGCCACAATTTTTATGGAGGTGGCTGAACTGTTGACGGGCCGTGTCAATACAAATTCCTCATTTAGGAACCGAAGAACATCATATCTCGGGTCGAACATAAACCCATGCTGGCTAATTAGGTCCATTCCCAGTATAAAATCGTCCTCAATATTCGCTACCAGGACCCTATGTCGGATCATGTTATCCCCTATCTGTAGCATGACATCTGCCTCACCCTGCATTGACATGGACTCGCCGGTGACTGTTCTGAGCTGGATGTTATTGGTAACTGGCCGAATTTCTGATGCTCTCAAAACCCTGGACTTGACAATGGACACAGCGGCGCCGGTGTCGATGGTGATGGTAACTGCTCGCCCATTGATGGTGTCTCTAATGACTAGGCTGCCGCTATCTCGGCAAAATCCCTGGATGGATAACGTTTTGGAGGCTGGTGGAGGGACAGTCAGCATTGGCCCCCTATGCTGACTGACTGACGGTCCCTGGACATGTGGCTGTTTTGCTGGTTACCCCTGGTCGGTGATCGTTCAGGTGGCCTCACTCGACAATCACGTTGGAAGTGTCCTGTCCGTCCGCAGCGGTAACATGCCCCTCTGGTGCCAGTTCTTTGTGACCGTTCTAATATTTTGTTCAGACCAGCCAGCAGCGCTTGAAATGGTGACTCTGATTCTTCCTGGTTAAAGGAAACTGCTCGGACCCTTGGCATGTTCATGACGACCTCTACTTCCAAAGCCCGAAGTAGAGCTTCATTACTCTTCTTGACGCCACTCAGTCTTAAATTTCTTTGAACTTCCACATCTCTGATGCCGTTTATGAAACTCTGTGTGGCCAACTGGTCTTTCGTTTCCTCTGGCAGGTCTGGATAGGACAAGTGAACTAACCGTCTAATCTCTGCTTCGAATTCTTGAAGACTTTCACCGGATTTTTGCGTTTTTCCACTCAGTTGGACTTGGTATACCTGGCTCAAGGATTGATTGTCGTATCGTTTGTCTAGAATGGCGATGATCTTGTCGAAATTGCCTTGTTTTTCTACTGGAATGCTTTGGAGGAGTTCTAGGGCCGGACCTCTTAACGAAATTACAAGAGAGGTAGATTTTTCTTGATTATTCCATCCATTAGCTGTAGCCACGGCCTCAAATTGCCGTTTATACATGGGCCAAGATGAACTGCCATCAAATGTGGGTGGTTTGCTAACGGAACCTTTGGTACTCACGCTGTGCTGGTATTTCCCTCTCTGCAAATCTTGTTGCAATTTTTTAATTGCTGTTTCCACTTTATCTTGTACTTCACTGTGTACTGCGTTTTTAATTGAACTGATTTCAGCTTTTACCTGGCTTTGGATAGCACTTATTTCAAATTTCACCTGGGTCTGGACGGAATCGATGTCATCTACTTTGATTGCAAGAGTCTCCACATTACTTTTTAGGGTCTTTATGTCGTCGTTTATTTCTTTTATGTCTGATTCAACTATTTGCATTCTTTCATTAAGTGTTTCATTAACTTGCGATACTATTTGCATTAGTTGTTCAAATTGCATTTGTCTTTTTTCTTCAGTTATTTTAAATTCATTTTGTCGCTTTAATTCAGTTTGATCTTGTTTTTCTACAAATTTCGAGAATAATCCTTCATTTAAATTATGGTGTTTTTTTTCCATCGCGGAAACAAGATTTTGTTGTTCGCTTTTCATCGTAGTGACAAGATTTTCTAATTCTATTTTACGTTTTTCATCAAAAGATTTTACTAACCTTTGTTGAATTTCTTCTTGATGTTGTTTTTCCTTCTTGTCACGTTTTTCTAGAATCTGTGCAATTGTTTCGTCCAGTCCCTCTGTAACCTGCTTGACTATTTTTTTGGTAGTTTCGTCCATACTACGGGTTTCCATAAATCAAATTAGGATTTTAACTGCACTTAATCCTTTACTTCTGATCACCAAATGTTGTAAAGTCCGTGGGTTCAATTTAAAATTATAAAACTAATGTTTACTTTCACTTTTCTAGAACTTTATTTACATTAAAACAGCTGATCACAATACATTCTCATATACGCTGGTCGACGCGGTATAACTCAAGTGGCGATCGTGGCGTACTTCCTTTATAACACCAGCGTCGAATTCTCCAGTAAAAATCATCATCACTCCTTCCGCTGCCGAGTCTTTTCGAGAATCGTTTTTTTTATCTTAGAGCGTTTGTTGTCGTACTGAAATGAAACAGGGTCGGCGTTGGGTAAATTTCGTAACAGTATTTTACTTATTATCATGTTCATGCTTTATTTTGACATTATTATTTTTATGAATTATTAGATGTTAAGTTATTTCAGACAATTGCTAAGGTTTTGCGTTTTGCGTTGATGTTATACCATCAACTTTTCATTTGTGATGGGAGTTGTTATATGATAATTCATACACACACGTTTTGCTTACTCAGCAAGTATCCGTGAGAAGCGTATCATTTACTATTTCGCAATATCATATTACCTTAACGATATGACAATTCTCAGTATAATCCAGTAGACGCTAAATTGCAGATTTTATCACGTCTTGAATTGTATAAATACTAAATAATTAACGGTCTCGTTGGAGATCATAATAGTAACTTGTGTAAGGCGTAACTCTGCCGGTTTAAAATTTTAAATTTGTATTTAGTGAAAATATATTTTTTTAAAAGTTAAATTTAAAAGAGTTAATCTAAAATATATATATTTTTTATCCACCTTGTATAAATATTCTACCCTTATTTCAAGCAATTGTACATGCAACTACTTATGAGCCAAACAATATATCATTTTGTTATCCAGCCTATATAAATTTAATTATACTCCGCCCGTTTATTAACCACCTGATATATGCAACTATTTATGGCCCACTCAATATAACTTTTTTGAACCACCCCGTATAACTAATTCCACTCCTTTTTATTTCAACCACATTATATATATGCACCTGCTTATGGTAAATCCGTCATTCTACTCCGCACTAAGTTTCCTATATATAAAACACACAAATTACGGTTGAGATATCAGTTGATTTTTGTTAAATTGAAACACGTTACACTGGCATATTCCGAATTTTGAATAAAAGCTAAGCTGATTCAAATATCTAATATTTGGTGCTTGCTCTGGAACCAATAGAGTAATTGCGTTATCCAACATGGTAGAAGTTTTTTCGCTATATCTACCATTTCTGTCAATTTAGGGAGATAAATCTACCAGATTTTAACTCAAAATCAGTTCAGTAGTTCTTACGTGATGTCCGAACAAACAAACAAACAAACTTACAATTTTATAATAGTATAGATACGAGCACAAAATTTGGTTTTCGTTCTAATAAACATTCCAGTTCTCTGTTTGCGATATCCTAAATTACAGACTTGACATACGTCAGGAGTCAGAACACCCCAAAAAGGCAATGTTCCCGTTGCCATTACATTTGTATGCTGAATAAGTTCATATTACAAAGTAAACATTATACATTAAGACTTCTAAATAATAACTGATATTAATACAGACTAGCGCCATGAATAAATTTATAATGCGCACGTTGTACAGAGTGACTAACCTTGGCCAGGACAAGACTGGATATCGCCAAATACTGCATCAAGAGTTCTGTCGTGAGTACCCAGAGCTTCAAGTTACCGAACAGAGAGTGCAGATCAATATCGTGTCATCTTGAGAAATGGCCTTATTTCGCCTGATCAACTGGACGAAATAAAGAGCGAAGTTGAGCGCGAATTATTTGGTCGAAATACAACAGATCCAGAGCCTGAAACACCTTTGGCGCAAAGAGCGGACGAGATTCAAGAACTTCAACAAGAACAGCCAGCCAACGCTGATCTGCTTGAGAAAATCCAAGCAGAAATGGAAAGAGCTCTTATAGAGTATAGTGGAACAGATCCATTGATTAGACCAACTCTTCCCAAACTAAGATCTTCTAAGAAACTGGGTATCGTCTTGCAGGCTATGAACAAATTTATCTTGCCACACTATGTTTTAGGTGTTAAACGTTAGAGTCGCTACACACAATCATCTACTGTGCTGCAATTTCCATCTACAGAACAATTGGGGACGCAATAAGATCAAAGGAAGACCCTCCCCAATTTAGACAAACACCTCGAATACCACCTTGGCAAAGAAGGCTAGAAGGGAAAATTAATTCTCTTCGGAAAGATATTGGAAGACTGACCGAGTACCAACGAGGGGTCGGAACAACAGAATAGAAAGACTTGTAAAGACGATCATGGACAATAACCGAATACACTCCCAGTGGGATGGAGAAAACATCACATCTCAGCAGTGTCTGGATAGTCTACTACAAAAGCTTACCGTATACACAAGTCGATTGAGAAGGTACAAAACCAGTAACCAACGGAAACTAGATAACGCACTATTCCGAAAATCAGAAAAAGGGTTTTATAGAAAACTCAAACAACATCAATAATAATGAAACCCCTAGTTATCCCAGTAAAACGACGATCGAGCAGTTCTGGAAAACACAACTTTCCACAACAGTTTCCCATAACTCCAGAGCGAGCTGGATTAATGAGGAGGAGGCTGCATTTCAGAATTGTGATAAGATGCAACACCAACCATTTACAACGGAAGACACGTCCAACATAATAAAACACCTCCATAACTGGAAAGCACCAGGACCAGATGGTGTGCAGAATTACTGAATAAAGAAACTTTACGCCACCCACGATAAATTAACAGTACTCATTAATGACATAATGACATCCACACAAGATGCCTAGTTTCCTTACCCATGGTGCTACATACCTCTTACCAAAGGATAACCTATGTACACAGGACCCAGCAAAGTACAGACCAATCACTTGCCTCCCAACCTTATACAAACTTATAACGTCGTGCATTAATCATCGCCTTTTCAGACATTGTGAGCTAAACAACATACTTACCGAACAACAAAACGGATGCGCGAAAAACTCGATGGGGTGCAAAGAACAACTAATAATTGATTCCGTTGTCTGCAATCAAGCCCACGCAAAACGACGAAATCTCTACATGTCATATGTGAACTACAAAAAGGTCTTTGATTCAGTTCCACATGATTGGCTCATTCAGGTGCTGAAACTCTATAAAGTAATTAATTGATTTGTTAAAAAGTTAACAAATGATTTATTTATATAATATAATATGTCATGACTACCTGGCAAACCAAAATCTTTCTGAATGAAGCCGACTGTTCGATACAAACCGACTCTATCCCAATCAGAAGGGGTATATTGCAGGCAGACTCTCTTAGTCCGCTGTGGTTCTGCCTTGCCATGAACCCACTCTCACACAAACTGAACGCGACTAACTTTGGATTCAGTCTCAAACACAACAACGTACAAGCACTAAAGATAAACCATTTTTTATACATGGACTACTTAAAGTTGATGGCAGCTACGAAACAACAGCTGCTGATATGCTTAAAATAGGAGAAGGGTTCTCTAATGACATCCATATGCAATTTGGCCTAGACAAATGCCGAATTATCAATATAGTGAAAGGCAAAATACAGCAGGGGCCCTACGAAATGAGAGATGGCACCTCAATTGAATCCATGGAGGAGGGCCATACTTACAAATACCTTGGAATAAAGCAGGCTCAACGAATTGATCACTCCACCATGAAAAAGGACATATTAACAGAGTTCTATAGAAGGGTAAAACGACTGTTGAAAACTAAGCTTAATAGTAAAAATCTGTTTCAGGCTATTAACACCTACGCGTGCTCAGTACTCAGTTACTCATTCGGAATAGTTAAATGGTGCAAGACTGGCATTGAACAACTACAACGAAAAGTTCGAGTTCTACTAACAAAAGCTCAAAATCACCATCCAAAGAGCTCCGTCGAACGTACAACGTTGCCACGGTATGAAGGAGGAAGAGGATTGGCAGATATAGGCAAGTTACGTGATCAACAAATTTCCAATTTGCGTAATCATTTCCAGAAACTAGCAGAATTTTCTGATCTACACAGAGTCATATGTCAAGTTGATGACTCAATACCTCTGCGACTGACAGAACAACAAGTTCAAGTATACCACCAGACAACTGATCAGAAACTGCTCAAATGGAAAGATAAGCCGCTTCATGGAAGGCATATAAACGACGTCGTCAACCAAGATTATGTCGACAGTTCAGCGTCGAAATACTGGTTGATCTCTGGTCGTATGTTTCCTGAAACGGCAGGCCTTATATTGGCAATCCAAGATCAAATAATTCCAACTAAGAACTATCTAAAGTACTTCGTCAAAGACCCTTCTATCAACAACGACAGATGCAGATATGGTTGCCAAACATCTGAATCTATCCAGCATATCACAGGAGGTTGCCAAGCGTTCGCTGCAACTGAATACAAAGAACGACACGATGCTGTGGCAAAAATACTGCACCAGGAACTAGCGCTGAATCTCGAGCTATCACAGTCGGTAAGAACACCCTACTATATATACAAACCAGAATCTATTTTAGAAAATAACAACTACAAACTGTACTGGGACCGGACGATATTGACCGATCGGACTGTTGCTCACAATAGACCAGATATAGTTTTGGTAGATAAAGTCTCTAGAAAAACAACCTTAACTGACATAGCAATCCCTAACAACAATAATATAAATATTAAGCAGGCTGAAAAAATAGCCAAATACAGGGATTTAGAATTTCAAATACAGAGACAATGGGACATGAACAACACTCAAACAGTACCAATTGTTTTGTCAACAACAGGAGTAGTCCCAAAACATCTATTAAACAATTTGAAATACCTCGGTCTGGACGAACATCTTTACCAACTGATGCAAAAAGCCGTCCTGTTGGAACAGCCCGGACGGTTAGAAAATTCGTGAAGAACTGCAGACACGACGCCAAACACGGGCCTGATAACCTGGCAAGGGCCCCCACAGAGCTAAACCCTTTTGATATGTAGTATATCTGGGGTTTAGTGAATTTTCCCCTAAGGGCACACTATGTGTGCCTTAGAGATACTGTCATGCCATACAGAGAATTATTTTCACTTTTTAAGGTAATTACCTATTATTACTTACTTAATATCCGAAATCGTTAAGGCAACTACACTAGTTAACCTTTATCAGAATAAGGGAAAACCTAGGAAAAACCTTATGAACTATTCCGATATTGGGTTGTTCACAAGGACATGACCATTAGCAATTTCTTCCTTAATCATCGGCAACCAGGACTGAATTCTGCGGAGGTAGTAGCGATACAATCGTTTTCAACAAAATTAAAGCAGACTCTTTTAGTTTTCTTTTGGTGTTGTGTTCTTCTTTGAGTAATATAACTAAATTTTGAAACTGTATTTTATGACCAGCGTCCAAGCATGTTCACAAATTTTGAATTTTCCAAATTGTCGTTTTTTTATGTAATTTTTGTGTTCGTTTATTCGAACAGTCTAGAGGTTTCTCCAATATAAAATTTATTACATTCACAAGGGATTTTATAAATGCAATTTTTTGTATTTTGAGATATGTTATTTGGTTTGGTTCGTGATATAATTGATTTTAATGTATTTCTTGTTTTAAATGATGTTTTGATATTATATCTGTTTCCCATGCTTTTTAGTCTTTCTGATAGACCCTGTATGTATGGTATAGTTATTGTATTAATGTGATTATCTTGGAAGTAAGTGGTGCTTGCTGAAGTTTCATGTTGGTTGTTAGCGATTGTTTGCTATTCGATTTTGTTTAAATCGTTATTAATAAATTTATTTGGGTAATGATTGGCAGAAAGTACATTTTTTATAAACGTTTTTTCTTCATTGAATTTATTGATGTTAGAACAGTTGGTTTTTGCTCTGTCATATAGAGATTTGATGATACATATTTTTACTGAATTTGGATGATTAGAGTTAAAGTTGAGATACCTGTTAGTATGAGTCGGTTTTCTGTAAACTTCTGTTTCAAATGTCGATTGTGTTTTGGTTATTAAAATGTCTAAGAATGGTAATTTGTTATTCTGTTCAAGCTCTAGTGTAAACTGAATAGTTTGTTCTGTGTTGTTTATGTCGTTAAATAATGCATGTAAATCCTCAAGATTATGTTCCCAAATAACGAATATGTCATTAACATAACGCCACCAAACAAAACGTTTAATCTGTTTTGAGAAAATTGTTTGTTCTTCAAATTTTTCCATAAAAAAGTTGAAAATATGTTGTCTTTGTGCAAAATGTTAGTAGTTCCATTATTGTATTAATGGACAATTGAGTACGTTGATTTAGTAAAGAATCTTGTTCTAATCGTTCTTTTACTATGGGAAGTGTTTTACAGACAGGAACATTATTGTATATATTCACAATGTCACAACTTGCTAGTGTCAAAGTATTTTTGTATTGTATATGTGATAATTTTTCTAAGAAGTGTGCGCTGTTTTTAAGATGAAAGAAAAATTTGAAGAACAAACAATTTTCTCAAAACAGATTAAACCTTTGGTTTGGTGGCGTTATGTTGATGACATATTCGTTATTTGGGAACATAATCTTGAGTATTTACATTCATTACTTAACGACATAAACAACACATAACCACCTATTCAGTTTACACTAGAGTTTGAACAGAATAACAAATTACCATTCTTAGACATTTTAATAAACAAAACACAATATTGACATTTGAAACAGAAGTTTACAGAAAACCGATTCATACTAACAGATATCTCCACTTTAACTCTAATCATCCAAATTCAATAAAAAGGGGTATCATCAAATCTCTATATGACAGAGCAAAAACCAACTGTTCTAACATCAATAAATTCACTGAAAAAAAAAAAACGTTTATAAAAAATGTACTTTCTGCCAATCATTACCCAAATAAATTTATTAATAACGAGTTAAACAAAATCGAATACCAAAAAATCCCTAACAACCAACATCAAACTTCACCAAGCAGCACTGACTCCCAAGATAATCACATTAATACAATAACTATACCAAACATACAGGGTCTATCAGAAAGACTAAAAAGACTGGGAAACAGATATAATATCAAAATACACTAAAATCAATTATATCAAAAACCAAACCAAATAACTCAAAATACAAAAAATTGCATTTATAAAATCCCTTGTGAATGTAATAAATTCTATATTGGAGAAACCTCTAGACCTCTAAATGTTCGAATAAACGAACACCAAAATTACATAAAAAACGACAATTTGAAAAATCCAAAATTTGTGAACATGCCCAAGCATGTTCACCTTAACCTTGAACATAAAATACAGTTTCAAAATTCAGTTATATTACACAAAGAAGAACACAACACCAAAAAAAACTAAAAGAGTCTGCTTTAATTCTGTTAAATGAAAACGATTGTATCGCTACTACCTCCGTAGAATTCAGTCGTTCCTGGTTGCCGATGATTAAGGAAGAAATTGCTAATGGTCATGTCCTTGTGAACAGCCCAATATCGGGTTTATAGGTTTTTCCTAGGTTTTCCCTTAAGATTTTAATGGGATCACTGAAGCAAAAAAATTTGTTGGTGGCATTGTCGCATTTTCCTTCATCTTATAACAAAGTCGCACCTAGGAGCGCCACATAAAATTCTGAAGATCTCCCTTTCAAATTGGAAGAACTTTATGATTATATGGTCTTTAGAAGTTTCTGTGCTAACCTGTATATTCCAAAAAAAATTCTCTTAGTTACGGGGTTTGATTTAGACCCCGAAACGTTTGGAATATACAGCAATTTTCTTAACTGTGGTGTTATTTCCCAAGAAGTACTTAGACATTGATATAGTTCTGGCTGATAAAGGTTTCCCAGAGAGGGGAGCGGGGACACAATAGGACAATCCAAAATAACCCATACCATAATTTTTACTAATTTTTTACCGCCATAAAAATTTTGTTACTCCGAAACCCATCCCCGTTATGGCTTCCCCGTTAGCATAACGTTTAAGCTAGCGGAATATTTTATAACTTCAAGAGGAAAACAGTTATCGACCTAATTCCACCGCCACAATTTTTTACTCGTCAATTACTAGAAAAAGGTTTATATTGATTATCGCAAAAACCACCCCTTACCCCTCACCACCCTTAAAATTTAGTTTCGGTAATCTAGTGGGTACTTTATAACAGAATCAAAAATAAAGTATATCATGATTTTTTACTATTTTTTGACTAATATTTTACCGCCATACAAATTTTTTATTTCTAAACCTACCCCTATACCACCTACCCTACTACCTTAACTTTTAAGCCAGCGGAATATTTTATAACTACAAGAGGAAAAGAGCTATCAACCTAATTCCACCGCCATAGTTTTTTACTCGTCCAATACTAGAAGAAGGTTTATAGTTGTTATCGCAAAAACCACCCTCGACCCCTCACAACCCTTAGAAATTAGTTTCGTTAATGTAGCGGCTACTTTATAACGGAATCAAAAATAAAGTATACCATAATTTTTTACTACTTTTTATCTAATTTTTTATCGCAATACAATTTTTTTAACATTAAACCTACCCCTACAACACTTACCTCGCTACCCGCTACTTTAACATTTAAGCCAGCAGCATATTTTAAGAAGAAAACAGTTATGCACTTGATTCTACCGCCATAATTTTTTACTCATAAAATACTAGAAGAAGGTTCATACTGGTTTTTGGTTAAAACCACCCTCTACTCCCACGCCCGTAGCCAGCGGGGAGTCTGGGGGTTCAGACCACCCCCCTAAATTTTGAAATTTTTGGTTTCAACATTCAATTTTAACCAAACACTCATGTTTTTCATAAGAATAAATTTTATATTTATACAGTTTTATTTATCCGGGAAATACATTAACAAATATATATATTTTGCTGTCCTAACCAGACCATCACCAATAAAAAAATTATCCAACCCCCTGAAAACCCACCCCGAAAAAAATTCCTGGCTACGGCCTTGTCTACTCCTCACAAGCCTCACGTTGTTTAGGAAGAGACATGTAGCAAACAACTGCTTTATTATAATGTACGAATTCCTAAGACAAATTAATTGAATATCATAAAAGCTAACAGTAATAAATATTTTAACATTTAAATCACGTATCGTGATTACTACAATTAAATTATAGTGGTGCATTGGAGGGCTTGACAACCCTGTACTTGAACAGAGCTTACTCGGAATTTATATTACAGTTAAAAATTGAATTCAGTAAAGTAGCTGTGTTCCCGGAAATTATACTTTAAAAGGCAAAACAGTTTACAATATTAAATATACAGATTTACTATTCTGATATGTTAACCATCAAAAAGACACAATGAAGGTTATTTCATTTATTTTCTTTATGAAAATTAGTAAAAAAAATTCTTCTTTTGAAAATATACGTAAAATTGTGAAGAATTTTATTGAAAACATAAAAAAACATTGATAGTTTACACAGCGTCATCAGTTAATAAGAAAAAGAAAATTCATTAATAAAACCTAATGGTGAAATTTTCCAACAGTCAACTTAATTTGATTTAGTGAAGACTTTGTCATCGGTTTTTATTTTAATTTTTTGTTTAGAGTTAAATCACAAATATGTAATGTTTTAGTTGTTGACAGGTCAGTAAAGTTAGCACCGCCATTTTACACAAACTCAAATTAAAACATATGGGAATTACGAGCTATTTTGGAGCTCTTGATTTTTACCTAAATTGATTTTTGAGCTCAATATTTACTATGGAAAAAGTACAAAAAAGCTATTGGCGGTGCTAACTTTACGTAAAGTTAGCACCCCCATGTCAGAAAAACAAACACAAAAATTTTGTGAGGCGTCTCAAATTAGGAGCTATTTACGAGCTTTTAAATGACGTATTGAACGTCAACCCCTAAATTTGTCTAAGGGGCAAAAACCACCCCCGAAAAAATATTGAATTTTAAATTTAAAATCTATTAAAATTATCTACGATTTACGAGCTCTTTCCTGGTGTAATGCACATAAACATCTAAAAATGTCTAAGGGGTGAAAACAAGCCCCAAATATGCAGTTTTTTCGAATTTTATGATTATTAAATTTTGAAAAATACCAGCATGATCTACGATTTACGAGCTTTCCAACGGTATATTACACGACAACATTCAAATTACTGGAAGGAGTGCAAACCACCCACAAATTATGCATTTTTTTCAAATTTTATGATTTATAAATTTTCAAAAATACCAGCATGATCTACGATTTACGAGCTTTCCAACGGTATATTACACGACTACACTCAAATTACTGGAAGGGGTGCAAACCACCCTCCAATTATGCAGTTTTTTCAAATTTTATGATTTATAAATTTTAAAAAATACCAGCATGATCTACGATTTACGAGCTTTCCAGCGGTATATTACACGACAACATTCAAATTACTGGAAGGGATGCAAACCACCCCCCAATTATGCGGTTTTTTCAAATTTTATGATTTATAAATTTTAAAAAATACCAGCATGATCTACGATTTACGAGCTTTCCGACGGTATATTACACGACTACATTCAAATTAGTGGAAGGGGTGCAAACCACCCCCAAATTATGCAGTTTTTTCAAATTTTATGATTTATGAATTTTCAAAAATACCAACATGATCTACCATTTACGAGCTTTCCAACGGTATATTACACGACTACATTCAAATTACTGGAAGGGGTACAAACCACCCTCCAATTATGCAGTTTTTTCAAATTTTATGATTTATAAATTTTAAAAAATACCAGCATGATCTACGATTTACGAGCTTTCCAACGGTATATTACACGACAACATTCAAATTACTGGAAGCGATGCAAACCACCCCCCAATTATGCAGTTTTTTCAAATTTTATGATTCATAAATTTTGAAAAATACCAGCGTGATCTACGATTTATGAGCTTTCCAACGGTATATTACACGACAACATTCAAATTACTGGAAGGGGTGCAAACCACCCCCCAATTATGCAGTTTTTCAAATTTTATGATTTATAAATTTTGAAAAATACCAGCATGATCTACGATTTACGAGCTTTCCGACGGTATATTACACGACTACATTCAAATTAGTGGAAGGGGTGCAAACCACCCCCAAATTATGCAGTTTTTTCAAATTTTATGATTTATGAATTTTCAAAAATACCAGCATGATCTACGATTTACGAGCTTTCCAACGGTATATTACACGACTACATTCAAATTACTGGAAGGGGTACAAACCACCCTCCAATTATGCAGTTTTTTCAAATTTTATGATTTATGAATTTTAAAAAATACCAGCATGATCTACGATTTACGAGCTTCCCAACGATATATTACACAACAACATTCAAATTACTGGAAGGGGTGCAAACCACCACCCAATTATGCAGTTTTTTCAAATTTTATGATTTATAAATTTTGAAAAATACCAGCATGATCTACAATTTACGAGCTTTCCAAAGGTATATTACACGACAACATTCAAATTACTGGAAGGGGTACAAACCACCCTCCAATTATGCAGTTTTTTCAAATTTTATGATTTATGAATTTTAAAAAATACCAGCATGATCTACGATTTACGAGCTTCCCAACGATATATTACACAACAACATTCAAATTACTGGAAGGGGTGCAAACCACCACCCAATTATGCAGTTTTTTCAAATTTTATGATTTATAAATTTTGAAAAATACCAGCATGATCTACAATTTACGAGCTTTCCAAAGGTATATTACACGACAACATTCAAATTACTGGAAGGGGTGCAAACCACCCCCCAATTATGCAGTTTTTTCAAATTTTATGACTTATAAATTTTGAAAAATACCAGCATGATCTACGATTTACGAGCTTTCCAGCGGTATATTACACGACTACATTCAAATTACTGGAACGGGTGCAAACCACCCCCAATTGTGCGTTTTTTTTCAAATTATAATAAGATTGTAAGTTCCTATACTTAAGAAAAAAACAAGAACTTGAGCCTCAAGGAAACTAAATTTTTGAAGTGCTGGATAAACTCACAAAATATTGTTTCTCAATTAATTCATTCATTATGCGGTTTGTACACCAGTAATGTAGTTTTGCCAATAAGGATACTCAGTAATGAAAAAGATATTACCATCTCATTAGTCCATCCCCAATATTTTTGCATAATTATTTTAGTCCATTTTCAAATATCTAAATTTAGAACGTTGTTTTTGGCCTATTAAAGAATTTTCATTTTAGATTTTGATGAAACATTCGAAAAAGCCTTCTTGCCGCTGTTTGTAATGGCCTTTTTTGTAGCATGAAAAAATAAATTTGAATACACTGATTATGTGAATATAGTGAAAACAGTTCTCTAATAATTGTTATCTAATATTTGATTGATGCCACTGGTTCTAGTCGAGGCAATATATTTTATTAAAGCAGTAAAAAATTCGTAATGTGGTATTTTCTATTGCAGGGGTTACTTAAATTCTTGAATCACATAAGTAATATACGCCACTCTGTACTCATTCATCTTTACGTTCAAACTCATATATAATATTGTTACGAGAATTCATCCGACCGCTGGTGCAATCGGCCATCAACCAGTTCAAGGAAGGGACATTATTCCGATAAATTCTGGGAAACCGAAATGTTTGTCTCTCAACCGGCGGACCGCTGCCGTTACTGGGAATTCCTTTAAAGCTTCCAGAACGTGATGGAATTTCCCGATGGTTCGTGGACGTACCAGACAATTCCAAGATAAATGTATAAATAAGAAGAGCTAGCGATAGGAAGAATTCAGTTTTCGTCGGTCGTTTGTAGAGTTAAGATAAAATGTAAATAGTAGTTTCTGTGAATATAAATTTGTGTAAAAGTAGTGGAAATAAATTAGAGGGAGTTGGACTGTGTTTTTAAATAAATCCAAGAACTGAAAGAACCCGTGTGTGAAAATAAAAACATTACAGTGGTGTTAGGTGTGAAGTGAATTTGTGGAACTTTTAGAAGTGGAAAATAAATAAACTAACAATGTATAAAACAGTTAGTTTGGACCAATTGAAAGTGGCGGACTTAAAAAAAGAACTTGAGGAAAGGGATTTAGAAATTACTGGGAAGAAAAGTGAATTATTACAACGGCTACGAGATGCCCTAATAAAGAAGGTAACGATCCCGATACTTATTTGTTTGAAGTTTCTGGCAATGGTGACATGAGTATGATATTAAAGCAAATGGAAAATTTAAAAGAAACCTTACAAGACAATTCTAAGAGTTTAGAAGATAAACTACAAATATTACAAGAAAATTCTAAAACTTTAGAAGATAAATTCCTAGAAAATTCTAAAACTATAGAAGAGAAATTGCTAGAAAATTCTGAATCCCTAGAAGAAAAATTAGTAGAAAGATTACAAGAAAATTCTAAAGCGCTAGAAGACAAACTGCTAGAAAATTCGAAGTCTTTAGAAGTTAAGCTACAAAAATTACACGAAAATGCGCAATCTTTAGAAGAAAATTTGAAAAGCATGGTACAGCAAAGTTCAGAAATGCTAGAAGAGAAAATAGTCGAAAATGAAGCCCGAATTGAAGATCTGAAGCAGACCTCGGTCAAATATGAAACCCGGATGGAAGAACTAAAGCAAACAATAGTTGAAGAGCTGAGTCAGACGACAGTTAAAAACGAAAGGCGCATAGAAGAGTTAAAACAGATAATGGAAGGCGAGATCACCAAAATAAAAGAACAGGTAGTGGCAAAACAAAGGGGAGAAAAACCATCAAAGACCGAGAGCAAGTCTAGAAGTAGTGGATTCAAAAATTGGCCTCGAGGGGACAAGGCAGAAAATGAAACCTCCCCAATTTGATGGAAAATCATCATGGACTAATTATCGTCGCCAATTCGAGGCTGCAGCTAAGCTAAACGGATGGTCGGCAGAGGAGAAGGCAATCGCATTAACCCTATCCTTAAGAGGGGATGCTACAGACATCTTACAAACATTGAATACTTCGGAGCAAGAAGACTACGATAAACTGGTCAAACATTTAGAACTGAGGTATGGTCAGACACATTTGGAGCACGTCTACCACTCCCAATTGAAAAATCGCCACCAGAGATCAACTGAATCTCTACAAGAGTATGAAGCTGACATTGTCCGTCTGGTTCGCCTTGCCTATCCAGCCACACCAGAAAATGTAATAGAAAGGTTAGCAGTGCAAGCATTTTTGGATGGACTTCGGGACCACGAAACCAGACAAGCATTGACCCTAGCTCGACCGACTCAATTAGTAGATGCACTGGCTCGAGCTTTAGAATTCGAGGCTGCGAAAAATACCTGCATAGGTCAAGCCAGAGTCCGAATCGTTGATGGACAATCTAAAGATGGCGGAAACGATGAAGCCTCTGTAAGAAAGATAATAGAAGAAGTCCTTACCGGAAAAAGACTAGTGAGATGCCGGAAGTGTCGTAAGGTAGGACATGTCCAGAGTCGTTGCCAGGAGCGCAACGGAGTCCAGACTTCCTCGCCGGGGAAACTAAAGAAGGCCAATGTAAAGGGTCCATCGTCGACCTGTAGCAAACAAGTGTCAACTACCAACGCATATGTCGCTTCGCTACGCAACCACGTCAACAGTGTCTTCGTAGATGGCCTTATTAACAGGAAGCAATTTGCAATGCTGCTGGATACTGGTGCGACGAAAACAGTTATAAGGCCCAACATCGTTTTGGGGACGATGATAAAATCAACGAAATGGCAACTGCGAACAGCGACAGGAGAAGCAGCGAAAGTCCATGGTGAAATAGAGGGTGAAATGACCTTGGGAAACACAACCTTTCTACATCGGGCGTTAGTGGCAGACATCGAAGATGAAGTAATCATTGGAATGGATGTCATGAGTTCCAAGGGATTCCAGTTAAACTTCAAAGATGGAATTCTGAGAGTGAATGACGAAGAAGTGGTGCTTCATGGAAGGGACGACATAATGCTGCGAGCCATCTTGGCAGAGGATGTCAATGTTCCGGAAAGAGCTGAAATCATTATAGATGCTTGCTTAGATGGGAAAGCTAAAGCTGGAACGGTAATGATGTTTGATCCCGAACTTAATGACGGAAATGTAGGCAGAGGAGTCGCACTGGGGAAGACTCTGTTTCGTGCCAGGGAGATTGTTCCAGTAAGAGTAATGAACCTGAATCATTACTCGGTTGTGCTAAAGAAAGGAACAACTTTGGGCCATTGTTCAACAGTGTCCTCTGTAGTCATAAGCACATAGCATGCAGAAATACCACCAGGTAAACTGTCTGAGGAACTGGAAAGACTTATCACCGATTCATCTAAGAATTTGAAACCAAACCAGAGAGCAAAATTGAGGGACATCGTTAGAAACTACCAGGATATCTTCGATGTAGGGAATGGCAAAAGAGGACGAACTGATCTGGTGAAACACAAAATTAATACTGGGGACGCTCAACCTATTCGACAGTCGGCGAGAAGACTACCTCTAGCTAAAAGAGAAGAAGCCGACAGGATAGTCCGCGAGATGGAGGAAGAAGGTGTTATTGAACCATCCAATAGCCCTTGGGCTTCTCCAGTTGTGTTGGTTAAAAAGAAAGATGGTTCGACCCAATTTTGCGTGGACTATCGGCAATTAAACCACGCTACAAAGAAAGACAGCTATCCCCTTCCAAGAATAGACGATACCCTAGACACGTTGGCTGGGTCGAAGATGTTTTCCACCCTGGACTTGAAGAGCGGTTATTGGCAGGTGGAACTTGCTAAAGAAGACCGAGAAAAGACTGCTTTTACCATCGGCTCAGGACTGTATCATTTTACGGTGATGCCGTTTGGACTGTGTAATGCTCCAGCAACGTTTGAAAGATTGATGGAAACAGTGTTAAAAAGGGCTTTCATGGAAAACGTGCCTGGTGTATCTTGACGACATTATTGTGGTTGGGAAGTCTTTCGAAGACCACTTGAGGAACCTGGAGGAGGTATTTCGGCGACTTCGAAGTTCCGGACTAAAGTTAAGCCCGAAGAAGTGTCAGCTGTTCCAAAAAGAGGTGCAATATCTTGGACATGTAGTTTCCGCACAGGGAGTAGCTGTGGACAAACAGAAAATCAAAGCCGTCCAGGAATGGCCGATACCTAAAGATATCCACCAGTTAAGAAGTTTCCTGGGGTTATGCACGTACTATCGTCGGTACGTAGCCGGATTTGCCAACATCGCCAAGCCACTTAATAGACTCACAGAGGGGAAGGTACAATACCAGTGGGACGAGGAGTGCCAGAGATCATTCTTGGCTGTGGTAAAGGGGGTAGAACATTTCTACAAGTACCTCTATGGTAAAAGATTTCTCCTGAGGACTGATCATGCAGCGCTGAAGTGGCTTTTGCAGTTTAAAAACCCCGAAGGACAAGTGGCCAGGTGGATTGAGCGATTGCAAGAATTCGACTTCGAGACTGAACATCGAGCTGGAACAAGCCACAAGAATGCTGATGCCCTATCGAGGAGACCATGCCCTAATGATTGCAAACATTGTCAGCGAGCAGAAGAAAAAGGGGCTGTTCTCTGCAGAACTACCGCCATCGATGACCATTGGCAATCTGCGGAGATCCAAAGAGACCAGAAATTAGATCCAGATTTGAAAGAGGTTATCCGGTGGAAGGAAGAAGACCGCAAACCTACGTGGCAGGAGATTTCCCGATACTCACCAACCATAAAGTCGTACTGGGCTCAGTGGAACTCCCTCATCCTGGAAAATGGACTTCTCAAGCGCGTCCTAGAAACCCCAGAGGAGGGAAACGACAGAAAACAGATTGTAGTTCCCAGAAATAGGAGACCAGAGGTTTTACGAGAACTACATGATGGTACAACTGGAGGACATCTGGGAGTAACCAAAACCCTGGGGAAGTTGAGAGAACGTTTCTATTGGGTAAACTGCCAAGTGGATGTCAAGGACTGGTGCCGGAAATGTACTGTTTGTGCAGCAAGTAATGGGCCTCAGAAGCGTCCAAAAGCTCCCATGAAGCAATATAACGTGGGCAGCCCATTCGAAAGAGTAGCCATTGATGTTGCCGGCCCATTCCCTGAATCCGACTCTGGAAACAAGTACATTGTGGTGGTGATGGACTATTTTAGTAAATGGGCCGAAGCGTATGCCTTGCCGAATCAAGAAGCCTTGACCGTTGCTGATGTCCTTGTCAAGGAATGGATCAGTCGTTTTGGTGTTCCCTTGGAGTTGCACTCAGACCAAGGTAGAAACTTCGAGTCTACTCTTTTCCAAGACGTCTGCAAGCTCTTGAAGATCAATAAAACACGGACGACAGCATTACACCCGCAATCCGATGGAATGGTAGAACGGATGAATAGAACCATTAACCGCCATTTGTCAAAGGTAGTCTCTGACCACCAAAGAGACTGGGACCAGTATCTGCACTTGTTTATAATGGCATATCGTTCGTCTGTGCACGAGTCCACGGGTCAGACCCCGGCCAGTATTATCATGGGACGAGAATTAAGACTACCATGTGATTTGAAGTTTGGATGTCCCCCAGGGGAAGAGACCGCAGATGAAGACTATGTCAGCCAGCTACGTCAAAAGATGAACGACATCCATGAACGAGTCCGATTAAACATCGAGAATGCCAGTGCCCGAATGAAGGAAGCCTACGACATCAAAGCCGAGGGCGGAGGATTCCAAGTTGATGATCTTGTTTGGTTATATAACCCGCAACGTCGTCGTGGATATTCGCCCAAGCTACAGAGATCTTGGGAGGGGCCGTACCAAATTGTGAAGAAAATCAACGATGTTGTCTACAGAATAAAGAAGCTGCCTCGGGGAAAACCAAAGGTCGTACATTTCAACAGGTTAGCCCCTTATGCCGGAAGTCATGACAGCGAAGATGACCAAGCCCAAGTTGGCAGCATCCAACCACCTGATGGCGAGATGACCTTCGAACAGTTTATGGCACTGTACTCTAATGGGCAGAAAGTGCATCACGACGTGACCACAGAGGAACCCCGAGACCTGTTTGAGGTGCCCATAGAATATGCCCTGGCTCATTGTGTGGCTCGAGATCTCCGGATGTCCAGAGGAATAGCAAAGGTGTTTGCCAAAAAGTACGGCCAGTTCCAGAAGCTGCGGGAGCAAGATCCAGCGGTAGGGAAGGTCCTTCATCTCGAAGATAAACAACCAGTGGGTACCAGAGACATCTTTTATTTGGTAACGAAAACATTCTCGCAAGACAAGCCAACATACAGCGATCTTTGGAAGACTCTAGTAGAATTGAGGAATGTTATGATGGAGAAGAATCTGATGAAATTGGCGGTCCCAAAGATAGCCTGCGGGTTGGATGGACTGAATTGGAGGGTGGTGAGAAGTATGATGGAAACAATCTTTCGATTCAGTGGCGTCGGCATCTTGGTATGCTGTCTCAATACTCGCAGCCCAGATTCGAAGACCGTTGATTGTTACTTCCACCAAACTTCCCGTTGTCGCAATGGAGAGTCCTGCAAATATCGTCACACCAGGAAGGATTCTTGGACATTCCGGGACGAAATGGTCTTAAGGAGGGGGCAATGTTACGAGAATTTATCCGACCGCTGGTGCAATCGGCCATCAACCAGTTCAAGGAAGGGACATTATTCCGATAAATTCTGGGAAACCGAAATGTTTGTCTCTCAACAGGCGGACCGCTGCCGTTACTGGGAATTCCTTTAAAGCTTCCAGAACGTGATGGAATTTCCCGATGGTTCGTGGACGTATCAGACAATTCCAAGATAAATGTATAAATAAGAAGAGCTAGCGATAGGAAGAATTCAGTTTTTGTCGGTCGTTTGTAGAGTTAAGATTAAATGTAAATAGTAGTTTCTGTGAATATAAATTTGTGTAAAAGTAGTGGAAATAAATTAGAGTGAGTTGGACTGTGTTTTTAAATAAATCCAAGAACTGAAAGAACCCGTGTGTGAAAATAAAAACATTACAATATACTTACTTCGCTATCATTTGATTTAAGAACATTTCTTTTTGAAATTCAAGTACGTTGAAATTCTCTCAATAAGTAGGTATATTGAAGTAGTTATTTATATATTTATTATCAATAAACATTTTAACAAAAAAATCTAATATATTTAATGACATTAACCAGTAATTTCAAATGTGAAATCGTCCATCTATGGAAATTTTACTGAGTTATTAGTTACAGGTAGGAATATTGGCACCTAGATGGCGAGACAACACATATGTTTAATTCATTCAAGTACCTTTGATCTTTTATGTCTTCCTATTTGTATTTTTGGTTTGCTATGAATAATTTGATTATTGTGGGTACAAAAATAATAGTTGAAAGAATAAGAACGAAATACATTGCCCTCTCAGATACCAAACTCCTGTTTTATATTTCTTGTATAGATTATAGATTCAGCCCATTTTCAAATGGTAAAGGTTAGACAAAAATAAGAATATTATTTGACTTATATTTTCTTAACGTTGTTATGACTCGTTTGGCGAAGGTTGGTTGAAAAATGCCTACTGCAATTAATCTGTGCATTTCGTAATACATAAAAATATTGCTATTTCTATTTGAAACAACTGTTAATTAGAAACAAAAAACTTTGAGGTAATTATTAAAACTTCAAGCTACAGATTTTGAAGCAGAAGCGAGTTGAATACAAAACTAGAAGAAACGGTAACAACACGTGGTCCATAAAGATGGTTACAATTTTTCGTTAGATTCAATACTTAATTAAAAGATCATAATTCATAATACAATTATTCATCCGAACAATGACTACCAACGGTAGTCGTTTTTTAACATATTGTTGGAAAGCTTATACATGGTAGATAATTACACCTTACACCATTTCCAAAATTTGTAAAATCTAGATTTTTAAACCTTTGCCGTAGTAAGGATAATATTTAATATTTTCATCCATTTCAAAACTCTGACAGTTTGAAATAATTAGTCATTTAGGTAGTTACTTGCACCTTTCAGGTGATTTTGAAGTGGTCCTGCAATGTATCATTGAAGAGGTACTAAATCATAATTTATGTTGCTAGTTTTCTAAATTTAAGAACTACAAATTTGGAAAAAATTGCATAATTTGGGTGGTTGTTTGCACCCCTTCCAGTAATTTGAAGTTGTCATGTAATATACCGTTGGAAAGCTCGTAAATCGTAGATTATGCTGGTATTTTTGAAAATTTATAAATCATAAAATTTGAAAAAACTGCATAATTGGAGGGGTGGTTTGCACCCCTTCCAGTAATTTGAATGTTGTCATGTAATATACCGTTGGAAAGTTCGTAAATCGTAGATCATGCTGGTATTTTTTAAAATTTATAAATCATAAAATTCGAAAAAACTGCATAATTGGGGGGTGGTTTGCATCCCTTCCAGTAATTTAAATGTTGTCGTGTAATATACCGTTGGAAAGCTCGTAAATCGTAGATCATGCTGGTATTTTTGAAAATTTATAAATCATGAAATTTGAAAAAAACTGCATAATTTGGGGGTGGTTTGCACCCCTTCCAGTAATTTGAATGTTGTCGTGTAATATACCGTTGGAAAGCTCGTAAATCGTAGATCATGCTGGTATTTTTCAAAATTTATAAATCATAAAATTTGAAAAAACTGCATAATTGGGGGGTGGTTTGCACCCCTTCCAGTAATTTGAATGTTGTCATGTAATAGACCGTTGGAAAGCTCGTAAATCGTAGATCATGCTGGTATTTTTTAAAATTTATAAATCATAAAATTTGAAAAAACTGCATAATTGGGGGGTGGTTTGCATCCCTTCCAGTAATTTAAATGTTGTCGTGTAATATACCGTTGGAAAGCTCGTAAATCGTAGATCATGCTGGTATTTTTGAAAATTTATAAATCATAAAATTTGAAAAAACTGCATAATTTGGGGGTGGTTTGCACCCCTTCCAGTAATTTGAATGTTGTCCTGTAATATACCGTTGGAAAGCTCGTAAATCGTAGATCATATTGGTATTTTTCAAAATTTAATAATCATAAAATTCGAAAAAACTGCATATTTGGGGGTTGTTTTCACCCCTTAGACATTTTTAGATGTTTATGTGCATTACACCAGGAAAGAGCTCGTAAATCGTAGATAATTTTAATCGATTTTAAATTTAAAATTCAATATTTTTTCGGGGGTGGTTTTTGCCCCTTAGACAAATTTAGGGGTTGATGTTCAATACGTCAATTAAAAGCTCGTAAATAGCTCCTAATTTGAGACGCGTCACAAAATTTTTTTGTTTGTTTTTCTGAGATGGCGGTGCTAACTTTACGTAAAGTTAGCACCGCCAGTAGTTATTTGCACTTTTTCCATAGTAAATATTGAGCTCAAAAATCAATTTAGGTAAAAATCAAGAGCTCCTAAATAGCTCGTAATTCGCATATGTTTTAATTTGAGTTTCTGTAAAATGGCGGTGCTAACTTTACTGACCTGTTGTTGACTTTAGTATATTAAATAAAACAATACTTTTATTTGTTTATTTTTTAGGTAAATTTTAAGAAAACACAATTAAGGCATTTTCTTTCAAAGGCCACTAAATGAAACACTGTTTTTAAGGTCCTGTATATACAATATACGGATACCCTTATAATATCACTCAGGATTTCTGTCTCTGTCACATCACAATAATTTTCTCCTAAACTACTGGACGGAAGAAGTTGAAATTTGGTATCAATGTATAGTTTGGTGACCCGATCAGGAGTCCATATTGTAAATGAAGAAATTTTGATTTTAGGGCTACTTCTGGGGGGGAGAACTAAAAAATCGACCGCCCCCCCTGATCCCCGAACCTAGTGAGCCTAAAATTTTGAAAAAATAGGAAATATAGAACGTTGCCCGAACTTTACAGGAAAAATAAGGAGAAACCATTAATATTAATTTTGGGGGGCAAATTATAAAATTAAATAGAAATTTAAAAATTAAAAAAATTTCAAACGCGTCATGTAATATATCAAATGAAAGGTCTCATTCTGAGGAACACAAATATATTTTTTTCATTGTTAAAAAACAATTATTTAAAAAGATATTAACGAAAATATACCAAAATTTACCCATTCCCCCCCTTATCTCCGAAACTATAAAACGTAAAGTTTTGAAAAAAATTAGAGGTATAGGTTCTGACCTGAAGTTAGGAGAAACCTCTACTTTTAATTTGGGGGGGGGCAAATTACAGAATTAAATGGAAAATATAAAATTAAAATTGTTTCTAACCTATCATGTTATATTTCAAATGACAGAGCTCATTACGACGAAAACGAATATATTATATATTATTTCATAATTTTAAAATAAATTAATTAAAAGATATTAACAAAAATATTTAAAAAAATTACCCATTCTCCCCCTTATCTCCGAAACCATAAGCTGGAAAATTTTGAAAAAATGGAGGTATAGCCCCTCACCTGAAGTTTACTGGAAAAATAAGGAGAAATCCCTAATGTTTATTTTGGGGGGCAAATTATAGAATTAAATGGAAAATATAAAATTAAAATTGTTTCTAACCCATCATGTTATATATCAAATGAAAGGGCTCATTATGAAGAAAACAAATATATTTTTTTTCATATTTTTAAAATAAATAAATTAAAAGATATTAACAAAAATATAAAAAAATTTACCCATTCCCCCCCCCACCTCCCCGAAACCATTAGCTGAAAAATTTCGAAAAAAATGGAAGTATAGCCCCTCACCTGAACTTTACTGAAAAAAATAAGGAGAAACCCCTAATATTCATTTTGGGGGGCAAATTGTAGACTTAAATGGAAAACAAAAAATTATAATTGTTTCTAACCGGTCATGTAATATATCAAATCACAGTGACGAATACAAATATATATTTTTATTTTTTTTTAATTAATATTTTAAAGTATATTAAAAAATATTTTAAAAAAATACTCATTCTCCCCGTTATTCCCTAAACTATAAGACGTCAATTTTTTTGTTTATAGGAAAAATATGAAAAAAATCCCTAATTGTATTATTTGGCACCCAAATAATAGAATTAAACGGAAAATAAATTATTAGAAAACCCCCTTAGTAATTTTAGGGACAAATTATACAATTAAATAGAAAATAAAGATTCAATTTTCAAACACATCATGTAATATATCAGACAAAAGGCGCATTATGTGAACTACAAATAAATCATATTTTTAAATCATTTGTTTAAAAGATATTATTAAACATCGACATAATTCCCACTTTACACTACACTATTTAAATTTTGAAAAATATATTTTATTTGTATTTTTTAATAATTTGAATAACAGATTTAATAATTTATAATTTAAAACTTGACCTATTTTGCCCGTTATCTTCCAATCTACAGAGCCTCAAAACTCAAACGGTAGATTATAAAAGACTTCTCTGAAAGTTATTAATAAAATAAAACTCTAATGTTAATTTTTGGGGACCAAATGAAAAATTAAATACATATGTATTCTGATAAAAAGTCTATATGTGGAAAATCAAAGTGTATATTTTTTATAAATTTAAAACGATTCCTTTAAAAGATATAAGGGTAAATATAAGAAAATTCCGTGCTTGTTTGAAACTGGAATATTAGAATCTTGAAGGTGGTACGGAACCCTAAGTATGCGAGTCCAACTCGCACTTGACCAAATTATTTTTAAAATACAATTTCTGTCATCCGAATGTAGGCTTATTATACATACTTGAAAAGCTCTTTTTATGTGCTATTCTATGAGGTAAAAATCCAATATAGCGGCCATAAATAACAAAGTTGGCTATGGTTGCAAAAAATCTAGAAGGCCTAGAAGAACTTTGTAAACGCCAATCGATGCCCGTAGTAGCTAACAGATAACTAATAATTAAATTTATTGATTTCAAATATTTTGCAATTTTTCGAAAACCACAATTTTTGTTTTTTTCCCGATATTTTAAAAACCCTTGATAATAATTTTAATTTCAACACAGCACTTGATTGGGGTTGGAATAGTGCAACTTTTTTCTTATTAAAGTCACCCTGTATCTCTTGGCATTTCGGAAATCCACATGTAGTTGCTTTTATCTGGGACACATGGTATATATAATCTATTAAGATAACTCTGGGCAAATGTTTGCCTCTGAAAGTCAACTTTTTCATTGTTCTCCGTTGCTGCTGAATCAGAAAAAATTGTCCTAGAGAGGGGCAAATCAGGAAGAAAAATGTACTAGAAAGAGGTGCCAATCACAACAAATTTTGGCCTAGGAGGGGGACAAGTCAGCAAATTTATAGGAAATATTGTAGGATCACGGCAGATTTTTCGACACTAAATATACATACTCTCTTCGAGGTGTCATTCCTTTGTACGCAAGACAATATATATTATATATAAATATAATATATATTGTTTCTGGTCGGGAACCTTCATCAGTTGCGCTTCCCACAATTGAATGTCCTCTCGAACACTTCTTTATGCATTTGATGCATTTCGTTAAATTTTAAGACGCGAGATGTAAGACCGACATCTAGGATTTTCAAGAGAATCAGTACACAGTACAATTGTGGGAAGCGCAACTGATGAAGGTTCCCGACCAGAAACAATATATATTATATTTATATATAATATATATTGTCTTGCGTACAAAGGAATGACACCTCGAAGAGAGTATTCAATATCTCTGACAGGTGAAGTAACCTGAAAAATTTTATCGTGACATTCTGTCCTAGGAGTTAAGGGAGAACAGCAATTACACGGAACGGCTCCAGATTCGGAACCTCTGTGTACTGATTCTCTTGAAAATCCTAGATGTCGGTCTTACATCTCGCGTCTTAAAACTAAATATACAATTCATCAGTATTTGTCGATTAGCTATCGAACGTCAGAAATTTGTGAAAATTAAAACAATCTTTCATTTCATGATATACATTTGTTGTATGATTGACGAAAAAAATTATGATAACATACAAGGTGGGCTACATATAAATGACAGATTTCGCCTAATAATATCACTCCGGATTTCCCCCTCTCTTAGATCACAGCAATTTTCTCCTAAACAACTGGACGGAAAAGGTTGAAATTTGTTATCAGTGTATAGGTTGGTGACCCGATGCGGAGTACATATCGTAAATGAAGAAATTTTGATTTTAGGAGTATTTCTAAGGGAAGGGACTACAAAAATTGACCGTTCACCTCCTTATCACCGAAACTATAAGCCGTAAAATTTTGAAAAAAATTAGAGATGTAGATTAATTTTACCGCAAAAGAAGAAGAATATTAATTTTGGGGGCAAATTACAGAATTAAATGAAAAATATACAATTAAAATTGTTTCTAACACATCATGTAATATATCAAATGAAAGGGTTCATTAAGGCGAAAACAAATATAATTTTTCATATTTTTAAAATAAATTACTTTAAAAATATTACCAAAAATATAAAAATTTTTACCCATTCCCCCTACCTTATCTCCGAAACTATAAGCCGTAAAATTTGGGATATAGGACCTTACCTGAACTTTACTGGAAAAATAAGGTGAAACCCTGAATATTAATTTTAGGGGGCAAATTACAGCATTAAATGGCAAACAAAAAATTAAAATTATTATATTAGATTATCATCTACTATATCAAATCAAAGGGCTCATTATGTCGAATACAAATTTTTTTTTTTTTCATATTTTTAAAATGAATATTTTGAATTTGTCTAACAGATTTAATAATTTATTATTTAAAACTTGACTTATTTTCCCCTTTATCTTCCAATCTACAGATCGTAAAATTCAGACAGTATAAAAGGCTTCCCTGAAAGTTTATTAGTAAAATAAAACTCTAATGTTAATTTTTGGGGGCCAAATGAGAAAATTAAATACATATTTAAAATAAATAAAATAAAAAGTCTATGTGTGAAAAATAAAAATGTATATTTTTAATAAATTTAAAACGTTTCCTTTAAAAGATATTAGGGTACATATAAGAAAATGCACTCATTCTCTGCTTTTCTGAAACTGGAATATTAGAATCTTGAAGGAGCTACGGAACCCGTAGTATGCGAGTCCAGCTCACACTTGACCAAATTATTGAATTATTATTTGTGCATTATGGTGTGTCCTATCAATATTACAATGTGTTGTCTCCTGACTGATCAAAAATATATGGTACACTCTAATAACAAAGAGAAAAAAACCGTAGGATCATAATGAAATGTTTTTATTTTCACACTGTTCAGTTCTTGGATTTATTTGAAAACGCAGTCCAACTCATTCTAATTTATTTCCACTACTTTAACACAATTTATGTTCACAATTTATTTCAACTTAGCTATACGACCGTCGAATACTGAATGAATCCCATCGCCAGCTGCCCGTATTTATATATTTCTCCAGGAATTATTCTGGCAACTCCACGAACTATCGGGAAACTTCTTTCATGTCATGTGTTCTGAGACAGCATACCAGGATGTCGACGCCACTGAATCGAAAGATTGTTTCCATCATACTTCTCACCACCCTCCAATTCCGTCCATCTAACTCGCAGCCTATCTTTTGGACAGCCAATTTCATCAGATTCTTCTCCATCATTACATTCCTCAATTCTACCAGAGTCTTCCAAAGATCGCTGTATGTTGGCTTGTCCTGCGAGAATGTTTTCGTTACCAAATAAAAGATGTCTCCGGTACCCACGGGTTGTTTATCTTCGAGATGAAGGACCTTCCCTACCGCTAGATCTTGCTCCCGTAGCTTTTAGAACTGGCTGTACTTTTTGGCCAACACCTTGGCTATTCCTCTGGACATCCGGAGATCTCGAGCCACACAATGAGCCAGGGCATATTCTATGGGCACCTCAAACAGGTCTCGGGGTTCCTCTGTGGTCACGTCGTGATGCACTTTCTGCCCATTAGAGTACAGTGCCATAAACTGTTCGAAGGTCATCTCGCCATCAGGTGGTTGGATGCTGCCAACTTGGGCTTGGTCATCTTCGATGTCATGACTTCCGGCATAAGGGGCTAACCTGTTGAAATGTACGACCTTTGGTTTTCCCCGAGGCAGCTTCTTTATTCTGTAGACAACATCGTTGATTTTCTTCACAATTCGGTATGGCCCCTCCCAAGATCTCTGTAGCTTGGGCGAATATCCACGACGACGTTGCAGGTTATACAACCAAACAAGATCATCAACTTGGAATTCTCCGTCCTCGGCTTTGATGTCGTAGGCTTCCTTCATTCGGGCATTGGCATTCTCGATGTTTAACCGGACTCGTTCATGGATGTCGTTCATCTTTTGACGTAGCTGGCTGACATAGTCTTCACCTGCGGTCTCTTCTGCTGGGGGATATCCAAACTTCAAATCGCATGGTAGTCTTAATTCTCGTCCTATGATAATATTGGCCGGGGTCTGACCCGTGGACTCGTGCACAGACGAACGATATGCCATTAGAAACCAGTGCAGATACTGGTCCCAGTCTCTTTGGTGGTCACAGACTACCTTTGACAAATGGCGGTTAATGGTTCAGTTCATCCGTTCTATCATTCCATCGGATTGCGGATGTAATGCTGTCGTCCGTGTTTTATTGATCTTCAAGAGCTTGCAGACGTCTTGGAAAAGAGTAGACTCAAAATTTGTACCTTGGTCTGAGTGCAACTCCAAGGGAACACCAAAACGACTGATCCATTCCTTGACAAGGACATCAGCAACGGTCAAGGCTTCTTTATTCGGCAAGGCATACGCTTCGGCCCATTTACTAAAATAGTCCATAACCACCAGAATGTATTTATTTCCACAGTTGGATTCAGGAAATGGACCGGCAACATCAATGGCTATTCTTTCGAATGGACTGCCCACGTTATATTGCTTCATCGGAGCTTTTGGTCGCTTCTGAGGCCCATTACTTGCTGCACAAACTGTACATTTCCGGCACCAATCCTTAACATCTGCTTGGCAGTTCACCCAATAGAACCGTTCTCTTAACTTCGCCAGGGTTTTCGTCACTCTCAGGTGTCCTCCAGTTGTACCATCATGTAGCTCGCGCAAAACCTCTTGTCTCCTATTTTTGGGAACTATAATCTGTTTTCTGTCGTTTCCCCCTTCTGGAGTCTCCAGAACGCGCTTCAGAACTCCATTCTTCAGGATGAGGGAGTTCCACTGAGCCCAGTACGACTTTATGGTTGGTGATTCTCGGGAAATCTCTTGCCACGTAGGTTTGCGATCTTCTTCCTTCCACCGGATAACTTCTTTTAGTTCTGAATCTAATTTTTGGTCCTTCTGGATCTCCTGAGGTTGCCAATGGTCATCGACGGCGGTAGTTCTACAGAGAACAGCCCGTTATTCTTCAGCTCGCTGACAATGTTTGCAGTCATCAGGGCATGGTCTCCTCGATAGGGCATCAGCATTCTTATGGCTTGTTCCAGCTTGATGTTCAGTCTCGAAGTCGAATTCTTGCAATCGCTCAATCCACCTGGCCACTTGTCCTTCGGGGTTTTTAAACTGCAGGAGCCACTTCAGTGCTGCATGATCAGTCCTCAGGAGGAATCTTTTACCATAGAGGTACTTGTAGAAATGTTCTACCCCCTTTACCACAGCCAAGAGTTCCCTTCGAGTAACGCAGTAATTCCGTTCAGGCTTGCTCAAGATCTTGCTGAAAGAGCCGATGACTTTCTCCTGACCGTCTTGGATCTGTGAAAGCACCGCACCAATTCCGATATTGCTTGCGTCGGTATCCAAAACGAAGTTCCCATCTGGCAAAGGATAACTTAAGACGGGGGCACTCGTTAATGCTCTTTTCAGTGTCTCGAATGATCGTTGGCATTCCTCGTCCCACTGGTACTGCACCTTCCCCTCTGTGAGTCTAGTAAATGGCTTGGCGATGCTGGCAAATCCGGCTACGTACCGACGATAGTACGTGCATAAACCCAGGAAACTTTTTAACTGGTGGATATCTTTAGGTATCGGCCATTCCTGGACGGCTTTGATTTTCTGTTTGTCAACAGCTACTCCCTGTGTGTAAACTACATGTCCAAGATATTGCACCTCTTCTTGGAACAGCTGACACTTCTTCGGAATTAACATTAGTCCGGAACTTCGAAGTCGCCGAAATACCTCCTCCAGGTTCCTCACGTGGTCTTCAAAAGATTTTCCAACTACGATAATGTCGTTAAGATACACCAGGCACGTTTTCCATGAAAGCCCTTTTAACACTGTTTCCATCAATCTTTCAAACGTTGCTGGAGCATTACACAGTCCAAACGGCTTCACCGTGAATTGATAAAATCCTGAGCCGATGGTAAAAGCCGTCTTTTCTCGGTCTTCTTTAGCAAGTTCCACTTGCCAATAACCGCTCAAGTCCAGGGTGGAAAACATCTTCGATCCAGCCAACGTATCTAGGGTATCGTCTATTCTTGGAAGGGGATAGCTGTCTTTCTTTGTAGCGTGGTCTAATTGCCGATAGTCCACGCAAAATCGAGTCGAACCATCTTTCTTTTTAACCAAGACAACTGGAGAAGCCCAAGGGCTATTGGATGGTTCAATAACACCTTCTTCCTCCATCTCCCGGACTATCCTCTCGGCTTCTTCTCTTTTAGATAGGGGTAGTCTTCTTGCCGACTGTCGAATAGGTTGAGCATCCCCAGTATTAATTTTATGTTTCACCAGATCGGTTCGTCCTCTTTTGCCATTCCCTACATCGAAGATATCCTGGTAGTTTCTAACGATGTCCCTCAATTTTACTTTCTGGCTTGGTGTCAAATAGATGAACCGGTGATGAGTCTTTCCAGTTCCTCAGACAGTTTACCTGGTGGTATTTCTGCATGCTGTGTGCTTCTGACTACAGAGGAAACTGTTGAACAATGGTCCAAAGTTGTTTCTTTCTTTAGCACAACCGAGTAATGATTCAGGTTCATTACTCTTACTGGCACAATCTCCTTGGCACGAAACTGTGTCTTCCCCAGTGCGACTCCTCTGCCTACATTTCCTTCGTTAAGTTCGGGATCAAACATCATCACTGTTCCAGTTTTAGCTTTCCCATCTAGACAAGCATCTACAATGATTTCAGCTCTTTCCGGAACATTGACATCTTCCGCTAAGATGGCTCGAAGCATTATGTCATCTTTGCCATGAAGCACCACTTCTTCGTCATTTACTCGCAGAATTCCATCTTTGAAGTTTAACTGGAATCCCTTGGAGCTCATGACATCCATCATAATGATGACTTCGTCTTCGATGTCTGTCACTAATGCCCGATGTAGGAAGGTTGTATTTCCCAAGACCACTTCAACCTCTATTTCACCATGGACTTTCGCTGCTTCTCCTGTCGCTGTTCGCAGTTGCCATTTTGTTGGTTTTACCATCGTCTCTAAAACGATGTTGGGCCTAACAACTGTTTTTGACGCACCTGTATCCAGCAGCATTGCACATTGCTTCTTTTTAATAAAGCCATCTACAAAGACACTGTTAACATGGTTGCGTAACGAAGCGACATATGCGTAGATAGTTGGGGCTTGTCGGCTTCAGGTCGACGATGGCCCCTTCCCATCAACCCTCTTTAGTTTTCCGACGAGGAAGTCGGACATCCGTTGCTCTCCTTGCAACGACTCCTTCTGTGTCCTACCTTACCACACTTCCAACATCTCAGTTGTCTTTTCTCGGTAAGAACTTTCTCTATTATCTTTCTTACAGAGGCTTCATCATTTCCGCCATCTTCTGATTCTCCATCTATGATTCGAACTCTGGCTTGACCTCTGCAAGTATTTTTCGCAGCCGCGAATTCTAGCGCTCGAGCAAGTGCATCCACTAATTGACTCGGTCGAGCTAGTGTTAAAGCTTGTCTAGCTTCGTTGTCCCGCAGTCCATCCAAAAACGCTTGTACTGCTAACCTTTCTATCACATTTTCCGGTGTGGCTGGATAGGCAAGGCGAACCAGACGGGCGATATCAGCTTCAAACTCTTGTAGGGATTCATTAGATTTCTGGTGGCGATTTTTCAGTTGGGAGTGATAAACGTGCTCCAAACGAGTTTGCCCATACCTCAGTTCTAAATGTTTGACCAGCTGTTCGTAGTCTTCTTGCTCCGAGGTATTCAACGTTTGTAAGATATCTGTAGATTGTTGCAGCCTCGAATTGGCGCCTATAATTAGTCCATGACGATTTCCCATCAAATTGTGGAGGTTTCATTTTTTGTCTTGCTCCTTCGAGGCCAATTTTTGAATCCACTACTTCTGGACTGTTTCTGCTTACGGTTTTTGATTGAGTTTCTCTCCTTTGTATAGTGACTACCTGTTCTTTCATTTTGCTGATCTCACCCTCCATTATATACTTTAGCTCTTCTATCCGCGTTTGATTTTTGTCTGACTCTTCAAACATTTTCTGCTTTAGCTCTTCTATCCGCGTTTCACTTTTGGCTGACTCTTCGACCATTGTTTGCCTTAGCTCTTCCATCCGTCCATTTTCTAGTAATTTGTCTTCCAAGGGTTTAGTATTTTCTTGTAAGGCTTCTAGGGTATTCGAATTTTCTAGCAATTTATCTTCTAAAGTTTTAGAATTTTCTCACAATTTGTCTTCTAAAGCCTTAGAGTTTTCTTCCATTTTTTTAAGTAGCATACTCCCCATTACCAGAAACTTCAAACAAATATGTATCGGGATCGTTACCTTCATTTATTAGGTCATCTCGTAGCCGTTGAATTAATTCACTTTTCTTTCCACTAATTTCTAAATCCCTTTCTTCAAGTTTTTTTTTTAAGTCCGCCACTTTCAATTGGTCCAAACTCACTGTTTTATACATTGTTAGTTTATTTATTTTCCACTTCTAAAGTTCCACAAATACACCTACACCTGTCACCACTGTAATGTTTTTATTTTCACACTCGGGTTCAGTTCTTGGATTTATTTAAAAACACAGTCCAACTCACTCTAATTTATTTCCACTACTTTAACACAATTTATATTCAGAGAAACTACTATTTACATTTTATCTCAACTGTACAATACGACCGACGAAAACTGAATGCCTCATATCGCCAGCTCTTCTTATTTATTTATTTATCTTGGAATTGTCTGGTACGTCCACGAACCATCGGGAAACTCTTTCATTTTCCCAGTAACGGCAGCGGTCCGCCTGTTGAGAGAGAAACATTTCGGGTTCTCAGAATTTATCGGAATAATGTCCCTTCCATGAATTGGTTGATGGCCGATTGCACCAGCTGTCGGATGAATTCTCGTAACAGTATTGTTATGTTTTTATTTTCACAATCGGGTCCTTGGATTTATTTATAAACACTGTCCAACTCACTCTAATTTATTTCCACTACTATAACACCATTTATATTAGCAGAACTATTTAAAATTTATCTTAACTATACGAGAGTCGAATACTGAGTAAGTGCTTCTTGAGCTCTCCGTATTTATATATTTCTTCTGGGAATTCTAGAGAACCTAGAGGAGACTAGATTAGAATTCTCCCAGAACTCCATCAAAGTAAGGCGCCGACCTCGATGAGCCAGAACAATGTTTCGGATGAATGCCCCTTCTACGAATTATCCTATGAATTCCTGTCGCAATAGTAATTCCAACATTAATAGCATTTCTGGATTTTAATTTTATTTATTTGATAGCTTCTTTTAGCAAGACAGATGTTTAAAATGATATGTACGTTGGTAAAACCCCCAATTTACTGCAGTCTAAAATTATTATGATGTTGAACAGGGAATTTTATAGAGGCGTCATAGAAAATTGAATAGTCTGATATATAGTAAAAGTAAATGTTTTATATTGAAGATCATATTACAAATAGCATCTAAGATATCATTTAGAAGTCTTCTAGGTGTTTTTTTTTTTCTACGAAATCTATTATTTATGTGACTTTTATTAATGTTTGAACGGTTATAGCGGTAGAATTGGATCCATAGCTGTTTTTTCACTGCAGTTATAAAATAATATGCCGGGTTTGAAACCTTATCAAGGAAAAAGGATGTTGATATTAACGTAGTTAAATAGTGGGAAGTTTTGTTAAAAAACTTAAGTTGGTTTTCCGAATTGAAAAAAATGAAGGGCGGTAAAAAATAAGACAAAAAGTAGTAAAAAATTATGGTAGGTATACTTTAACTTGGATTCCGTTTAAAGTACCCGCTAGCACAACAAAAGTAGATTTTAACTGTTGTGAGGAGTAGAGGGTGGTTTTAGCGAAAACCACTATAAATCTTCTAGTATTTCTTGAGTAAAAATTATGGCGGTGGAATTAGGTCGATTGCTGTTTTCTTCTTGAAGTTATAACATATTCCGCTGGCTTAAACGTTAAGGTAGTGAGGTAGGTGGTATAGGGGTAGGTTTATAAGTAAAAAATTAGTCAAAAAGTAGTAAAAAATTATGATATACTTTATTTTTGATTCCGTTATAAAGAACCCACTAGAATAACGAATCTAAATTTTAAGGGTGTTGAGGGGTCGGGGTGGTTTTTGCGATAACCAATATAAACCTTCTTCTAGTACTTGACGATTAACAAATCATGGCGATGGAATTAGGTCGATAGCTGTTTCCTCTTGAAGTTATAAAATATTCCGCTAGCTTAAACGTTAAGCTAGCGAGGAAGCTATAACGGGGCTGGATTTCGGAGTAAAAAAACTTTATGGTGGTAAAAAATTATGGTATGTATGTGTTATTTTGGATTTCGCTATAGAGACCTTTCCCAGAGTTTTTTTTTTTGCACAGTGCTGAGTGAAAGTAGTAAATAAAGTATGGTGATCATGTCTCCATTTTTAGATGGTGGCTCTAATTTCCTCATAGTGAAATTCAGGATAACTTTTCAATTGGCAAAATAAGACTCCAAATTTGTTGTATTTTTGAAATCATGTTTGAATACCCTGTGAATTTACACACTCATTACCATAGTTATAATAAATGTTTCATAGGCACTATATTATTTTCTGTTAGGTAGGTAATTTAGAGTTGGTTTTAAAAAGTATTCATCTCAGGATAAATAAGTCTACATTAGGGATGTTATGGAGCTCCGTAACCGTAACCGAAACTGTCGGATATCCGAAATAAAAATCTATCCGAAACCGTAACCGAATCTGATATAAAAGTTTCGAATAATTTCGGACAAAGTCAGAGTTTTATCGAAGTGAGACACTTTACAAGACTGTTCGAAATTCGAACCCGACAAACGATTGATAAACCGTTCTCGAAGTGAGCGCTGACGAATTACCGTTTACAATAACGGGTTGTGTCCGCTTGTTCATCAGTTATTTATGGCGTTGGAACAAACCATAAATAAGGTTTGTTCCAGCCGAGCAGGTACAGTAGCTGCGTCCCTTGCATTGTTGAAAGTTTGAATATTTCTATTGCATCCGTAATCCATATTACTGAGTGGTCCATTCTTCTGATATTCTAATTCCTTGAGAAAAAAGCTGCAAAGTTGCTTTTTGTTAAGTATAATTTACCGTTGTTCAGTTTTGACTATTTTAAATTTAAAAAATTTACAAAATTGGACCCAGTAAATATTATAAAACCGTTTCTTTTCTAACAATCACTAATTAAGAAGAAAATTATGGCTTATTTCAAAGATGGATAATATGGACCAATTCCAATATAATTTACTTTTTGTATCTACTATTTAATACAGAGCTCTTACAATACAGATTAATAGGATGCTTTGTTAATGTTGACTTTCATTATATTAACTATTTTGGTCTTCTTATAAACCCAGAATTAGTTGAGATTTTTATTACATGGTAGGAACTAATATCCTTATTTTGTTTATTATAATTCGAAGACTGATTTTTTTATTATCAGATTGTAGCACCAAATAATCTAGAAATAAACTAAAATCCTTGCCTTGTTTTTATTTGTATTTTCCCTTCTCAATTCAAAATAAACCAATATCCGTAACTGAAACTATCCGAAACTATCGGATAATCCGAAATAATTTCATATCCGTAACCGTAACTGAAACCGATATAATATTATTCTTATATCCGTATCCGTATCCAGATCCGAAATTACATATCCATAACATCCCTAGTCTACATATAGCAAATTTAATAAAACTGTAATTCCAGAACGTTGTTTGGTGGCCCAGGTACTTTCCATTATTCAAGTTAGGTCTAAGCAGATACTTGATTTCAAATGTATTACATTAAACTAAATTACAGCTGCAATTTTGAAGAATAATCTGGAAATTCTTTGGTAACTACTTAAATAATTTTGCTATAATTTATACTGTTATCATAAAAGTTATACCTCGTTATATACTGACAGACTATTAAATAGGTGAAGTAGGTTCGAATTATTATAATTCAATAATTTCTATATTTTAATTTACTGGCCTTATGGTCCTTTGCAGTTATATTCAAATGGAATAAATTAGACTCGTATTAATACTTGAATCGTAACAAAATAGTGACTTAATTATTTTAATTTTCCCGAAATGTATGTCCATAACTAAAAATACACAATAAAGATAAACAGAGATATGGAGATAATGAGAGATGGAGAGTAGGTATATTTCATAAGAAGCTATTTTTTTATTACATTTATATATATATATATATATATATATATATATATATATATATATATGGTTGATGATTTATTCCGGTGTACATCCGTTCGTCTGTATTCGTTTGAAAAATCACTTGACGTTTCGCCAAAATCATATTTGGCTTTCTCAAAAGATACTAAGTAACTGAAGAATTTCTTGTTCTTGATCTCAATTTATACCTGCCCTGTGAGCCCTCATTAGTACTTAATCTCCCAGGTACTTTATCTTGTTTATTAGGTTGGGTTAACTGATGGTCAATTAAAGTGCAATTACGGTGTTTATGGCTTTTGTCGGTAATTTGGGTAATCCGATTATTTGGGTTTATTGCTGGTTTTGTTGTATTGTTATTTTGATATGGGATTACTGCTTTCCAAAATGGTGATAATTTTAAAGCTTCGTCTCTCTTGTTTATGGTATCTCGGGTTTCAATTTCAATGGCTTCTCGTATTGTTCTGATTTTGTAGTTTTCGACATTTGCGATTTCTTTACAAGTATTAAACTCTATTTTATGCCCTGTTTCTTGTTCGTGTCTGAATAAAGTAGAGGTGGTCTGTTTGTTTTTTATGTATAGTTTGTGTTCGTCTCGACGGGCGGATATTCGCCTGTTTGTTTGGCCGACGTATAACTTGGAACAGTCTCCACATGAAATGCTGTAAACTCCATGGTTCTCTAAAGGCATTTTATCCTTTGGGTTCCCTAGCAATTTTCCGATTTTTGTTTGGGGTTTGTATGTAGTTCGAATTTTGTGTTTAGTCAGAAACCTCCCTATTCTGTCCGTTGTACCTCTAATGTATGGTAAACTTACATGGGCTACGTAGTCTTGGTCATCATTTTGTTTCTTTTTCTCTTCCTGTTGTTTGTTTATTGCTTTTCTGATGGTGTGGTTATTGTAACCATTTTTTCTGATGATAGTTTTCATGAAAGCTAGTTCTTCTTTTCTAGTTTGCTGGTCTGTGAGACGTACCGATCGTGCTATAAGGGTGTTTGCTACTCCTTGGATCTGTGCTGGATGATGGTGTGAATTGCCGTGTAAATATCTGTTGGTGTGTGTTGCTTTTCTGAAGACGGTGTGCTGGAAACTTAGGTTGTTTCTTGTTAGGAGGACATCTAGGAAAGGGAGTTGTTGGTTGTGTTCTGTTTCTAGGGTAAATTGTATCTTGTTATGAATGGAATTCATATAGGCAAGAAAATTATTGAGTTCTAATTTCCCGTGAGGCCATATAATGAAGATGTCATCAACGTAGCGAACCCACAGTTTTGGTTTTAATGCTGCGTTAGCTATGGCCTTTTCTTCCAGATATACCATAAACAAGTTGGCAACAACTGGTGATAGAGCCGATCCCATAGGAGCACCCTGTATTTGTCTGTAAAAGTGGCCGTCGAAGGAGAAATACGTATTTTTGAGGCAGTGGTCGGCTAATTCTATTATGTGGTGAGGTAGGTTTTCGTGCATAGCTATACTGTCCAGTGCTTCGTCGAGTGGTATGCTGGGGTAGAGAGATATGACGTCGAGGCTTGCTATTAAGTCGTTTTCTTCTAAGTTTATGTCTTTAATTATTTCAATGAAGTGATGTGAGTTTTTGATGTAAGATTTTGCTGTTTCCACTATTGGTTGCATGAATCGGGCCAGGTATTTCTCTAGTTTTTGCGTTGGTGAGTTTATCGCGCTTACTATGGGTCTGATGGGCACTCCTTCTTTGTGGATTTTTGGTAATCCGTAAAGTTTAGGACATCTATCTATACACAAACATATATATATATATATATATATATATATATATATATATTAATGGAATGATCTAATAATTTTGTTTGTTAAGTAAATTGTAATAGTATTTTAATCTCAGTGTCACTTAGCACCACGTTGGGCTAAGCCAATTTATAATTGGATAAATATTATGTATGAACGTGTAAATGAATTTAATTTATAATTATTTTATCTCAGGGTCTTTTTTGCTTGAGTTCAAATCTTCAAATGTTAAATGAATAAATAAATTTTATACTTAACTTGTTTATCTTACAATGATTTATCCCTCTCTTCAGGTTCACTTACACTTCTTAAATTTTTTTGAAATTTTAATTGCACTATGCTTTTTCGACTTTTTAATTTTTAAATTACTGATAATCAAATTTCTAAAGTTTCAATTAAAGTACAATTTATTTAAATTTTCCAATACAATATTTATATTAGTTTTCTTTCAAAACAAAATAAATTTCCTGTTCATGAACTACTCTTTAATTTCTATCAAATTATGTTACAAAACTGTTTATCATTCATGTTATATCCAATCTCAACTACGTCTTATAATAAATAAGGTCACACGTGCAAACAATAAACAATATATCTCTTTGTATGATCTTTGCAATAGATGCTATGTTGTTTCCTGGGAACATCGCCCACTGCAGACGCTGTGAAACCTCAGCAACGCTAGTTGGTGGTGGTTAGCTTATAAATATGTGTGAAATGATAATTAGACTGCTTTTTACATATTACTTTTCATATCAAACGTTATTTTCATTAGAACAGTTATACTGCTTTTGTTACTTGTATGTAAAGCCCGCGATATTAAAATCGTGTAATTTCAAAGTGAAATAAATATTTTTTAAAAAGATAAATTTTGTTCGACCCACGCAACAAAATTGGCGGAGTCAGCAGGATAGGAAAACTTTGGGAAACAGCGACGACCAAACGAGCTGGTGTAGAATTTTGGTTGAACATGGCAACAGCCTCACTGCGATACAAAGTAGAACACGGCGACGGTCCAACTGCCCAGATCCCACCAGACGAACCAGGCGACACACTGAAGTACCAAGGGTGGACTCTAGTCCTTAAAGCCTACAGAACCTCGCAGAGGAAGAAGAAAATGCCAATGTAAGTGACAGAGAATCATTTATTTTTAAAGATATATTTTTGAATAATTTAAAACAATTGAATAATTTTAAGAATTGATTTACAACTCAAATAAACAATCCAAAACGTTTTTCTGAAAGTTTCTCAAAATAATTTAATTTTCGTAAAAATGTCGATCCAAGGTGATGAACCTAATGACATAGTTGAACCCTACAAATTAGGTGAAATATTCTCCCTAATTCCCGAATACGATGGCAACCCCATTTTCCTTTCAACTTTCATAAATTCATGCAACACCGCAATGCAAATTGCAGTTCAAGATCAAAAGGTATTTCTAACATTACATATAAAAAACAAATTAAAAGGAAGAGCCGCGGAATTAATCAATTCAAGAAACCCTAACTCATGGGAAACAATCAAAACTTTATTAGATACCCATTTCGGCGATTCTCGCGATTTAACTTCAAGATTTACAGAGATTGAAACAATTAAATTCAGAATCAGCACTCACTTTTGTTGTAAGGTTACAGACACACGAAGCAAAATTGTATGCCGCTATCAATAAGCAAAATCTAACCGGAGAACAAAAAGCTGCACAAACAAAATTGATAGAAACGATGTGTTTAAATACGCTATTAACCGGTCTTGAACCGAAGCTAGGTCAGATAATTCGAGCTTGCAATCCTCACGATATGCTTACCGCGATAAGCAGAATCAGACGCGAATTACAATTAAATTATTTCGAATTGCAGAAATTTCCAAAACAAAGTATTCCGAGCAACCCTCAGCGGAAAATACAAAAAATATGTTCAGTATGCAAACGCATGGGACATACGCAAAATGAATGTCGTTTCAGAAATAATTTTCCAAGTTCTTCAAATTAAAATCAATATAGTCAAATTCTCAACAACAGAATTTTCAAAGATCATTCACACAACAACAACAACAACAACAACAAAGACCGAATCCTTCTCAACCCCCTCAATTTCAAAGAACCCCAGTAATTCAACAACACCCAAATTTCCAAAGATCTTCAACAATCCCTGGAAAAACTCATCATTTTAATGCTGAAAACAATTATCCAGAAAATTATCAAAACCCTGAATATCAATGTGAAAATGATTTTCCTTCATATGATTACCAAGATGATAATTATGAACAAACTGTCTTTGAAGTAATTCAACAAAATAACTATTTAATACAAAAAGAACTAACCGAAAATTTTCAAACCCTTGCCTTAGAAGACAAACCCCCAGAAATGCAAATTCATTTAATCAATACGGACAATTTCAACCCCAATCTAAACTTCCAAGAAACATTTATGTAAGATCTCATACTGTAAGTTCCAAAAACCTGTATTATATTAAAGACCCCCTTAACCGATTTAAAATGTTAATTGACTCAGGAGCTGGAATTTCCATATTCAAACCCCATATGTTTAGTAGAACTCCTGTAACCAACCAAGAATACCTAACTGTTCAAGGTATTACTAATGAAAAAGTTCTCTTAACGAAATCCACAATGATACCCTTTAAACCAGGTGACCCACATAAAGTTTACATTTCGAACATCGATATTGACTTTGACGGACTACTAGGCGCAGATTTCTTAGAACATTATGACGGTATAGTGGACATAAAAAACAAAAATCTAATTTTAAACTTCAAATCAATCCCCTTACATAAAGTCAATGACCAAACCCAAAATACAAATCCGACCACATCAGCATCACGTCCCATTGAAAACAACATAAATATAGAACCTCGTGTAGAAAAAGTTTACAAGCTTAACTGTAACTTAACGAACACCGAAGCTATACTTTCTGTACAAGCAATTGACAAAGTTAGAATACCAAATGCAATTGTAAAAATAAATGATAAAGGCGAATTTTTCACAACAGTTATTAACCCTCACGCAATTCCAAAACAAGTAAATTTCAATGACATACAACTCGAACCAATTGAAACTAATTCCCTAAACACTTTTAATGACGAAACCGAATTTGATCAACCTATTCCTGACAGAAACGAAATAATCCGAAATTCTCTAAGACTCGATCACTTAAACGATGAAGATAAACAATTAGTTATTGACCTTTGTTTAAAATTCTCTGACATATTCTATATTGACGGAGATAAACTAACATTCACTAATGACATAAAACACACAATCGATACTAAAGATGCTAGACCGATTTTTACTAAATCATACAGATACCCCCAAATACATAAAGACAAAGTAAAAACACAAGTTTCAAAAATGTTAAACCAAGGCATCATCAAACTTTCTTACTCCCCATGGTCTTCTCCTGTATGGGTTGTACCTAAAAAACTTGACGCTTCTCAAAAACAAAAATGGCGTGTAGTAATCGATTATAGGAAACTCAACGAAGTTACCGTTGGAGATAAATACCCCTTACCTAGTATTGCAGAAATTCTCGAACAATTAGACAAATGCGAATATTTTACTAACTTAGACCTCGCAAATAGATTTCATCAAATCGAAATTGATCCAAAGGATACTCAAAAAACTGCCTTTAGTGTTGATAATGGACACTACGAATTTCTTCGAATGCCCCTTCAACTTTCCAAAGAGTAATGGATAACATTCTATTAGGCCTGCAAAATGAAAAATGCTGTGTATACATGGATGATATTATTTGTTATTCCCCTACCATCCACGACCATATTTCACGTCTAACAGAAATTTTCAAAAGATTAAGAAAAGCCAACCTAAAAATTCAGCCGGATAAATGTGAATTTTTCCGACCAGAAGTTGCTTATTTAGGTCATTTAATAACGAAAGACGGAGTCAAACCCGATCCAAAGAAAGTCGATGCAATAAAAAATTACCCCCAACCAATAAACCCAAAGGATGTTAAAGCATTCCTAGGACTATCAGGATATTATCGTAGATTCATACCTAATTTCGCAAAAATCTCAAAACCATTAACGAAAGTTTTACAAAAGGATGTCCCCTTTAATTTCGATTCAGATTGCACTTCTTCATTTAATAAACTCAAAGAAGCAATAACTTCATGTCCAATTTTAATTTATCCAAATTTTGAGGAACCCTTTATTCTAACAACAGACGCAAGTTCATATGCAATAGGCGCTGTAATATCACAAGGTCCCGTTGGAAAAGATCTTCCAATAGCTTTCGCTTCTCGAACTCTTTGTCCCGCCGAAACGAGATACTCTACTATAGAAAGAGAACTCTTAGCTATAGTATGGGCTGTAAAGCACTTCAGACATGGCTATTCTCAATTAAGGATCCAGGTAGCAGACTAGCACGTTGGAGACTTAAGTTAGAAGAGTATGATTATGAAGTAATTTATAAACCCGGACGCATAAATAAAAACGCAGATGCCCTGTCACGCATAAAAATTAATCACTTTCAAAAATGTGCACAAATGCATGTTAAAATTCTAGCCAACAATGAAACTGACGAACAAGAAACTGACGAACCAGAAACTATTGAACAACCACAATCCCCTGAAATTGATCTTCAAACCATAACTGATGAATTCAATAGATTTGTCGAACTTTTCGAAACCATCTGTTTAATTGATTATTCCAAAACTGAATATCTTAATAAACAATTACTTGACAAGACTAATAAAGACATAATAGTTTTTTTTCGCGAAAATAAATTAGAACAATATCATAATGACATTTTAAAAGACATATTCGAAGAAGAATTAAACTTAGACTATAACAAAATCCATACATACTTAAGCCACACAGTAAGAGATAGGAAATACTACATTATAGTTTTACCATTTGACCCATAAAGTGTTGTAGAACACATGTTCTTTACATTATATAAAGACCAACATTTACTTGACCCTTCAAAAATATTTTACATCGAAAACAATGTCGAATTACCTATCGTAGAACTTCTTTGTTTAATTTTCTCTGATAAAGAAATGAAATTTATATGTCAAAACTTAACTCAAAGTCCAGACAAAGAACAGATCCCAATAATATTAGATCAATATCATGCAGGTAAATCCAACCTACATAGAGGAATAAATGAAACCATAAGACGCATAAAAGAAAAATATAATTGGCACGGAATGAATAAAGACTTAGACTCAATAAAAACGACAATCGATCACAACGAGAAAATCTTAGATGAACTAGACTCGATGTATGAAACGGAAAATCCCCGTTTAAATTCATTTAAACCCCAAATAAGAACTCATTACAGTTTATTATCCCAAATAGCTCAATCAGTAAATATGAAATATTCGGAAGCTTTTGAAGACACCACACAGTCACGCTTTCGTAGAGGATTAATAAATGGCATTGGCTCAATATTTAAAGCAATCACAGGAAACCTCGACTCTAGTGACGGAGACTACTATAATGAATGTATAAACAAAATTTCCCTTGATGAAAAAAAACTTTAAAATCTCATGAAAAATCAAATTTCAATCACAACCTGTGTAATTAAAAATTTTAACAACACGATCCAAAAATTACAAATTGACGAAGAAACGTTTAATAAAGATTTGGTAGAAATAGAACAAACTATTTATGATATTTCTAATGATTTAGGTTTTTATGAAGCTCAATTGGAAATTTTAGAAATTTGTGAAACTTTAACCAAAAGTTACACATTTTTACAAAATGAATTAAATGACATCTTGAATGCAATTACATTCGCAAGACTAAAAATAATTCACCCTTCTATAATAACGCCCAAAGACTTGATAACAACCCTTCAAGCACTATCACAAACCCTTGTAAAAGATAAATTAACCTTGCCAATATCGTTTTCAAATATAGCCCCGTATTTTGACATAATGGCACTATCAGCTTTTCAGAAAGATTCCAGAATCATCTTTGTTTTAAAAATCCCTTTAATTGAACCAGAAGATTATATATTATTTAGACTTATCCCCATTCCAATTGCGGATAAACGAACTGGATTGCATCATATGATTTTAGCAAATCAAAAATATATTGCAAAAGATGATGATTCGATGTTATATGTGACATTTCAAAATTTAGACAAATGCAAAGATTTAACTTTCAATATCAAACTTTGCAAAGAACTTCTACCATTACCAATTGACAGCAACGCTATATGTGAAGCACAGCTGTTACGTCAAAGCCTGGAACTCCCACTATCCTGCCAAACCACTGATGTATTAGCCACAGGATAAAACATCCAAGAATTAAAATTAAATACTTGGCTGATCATGGTTACAGATCAAGTTCCAATAACAGTCAAATGTAAAGATAAACAGACAATTACCGAAATTATAAGTGTGAATACCATAATGAAGTTACAACCAGACTGTAACGCATTTATTGGAAGTACCAGAGTCCGATCCAAACCAATGATGGAAGTCTACAAAAATGTAACGTACAACAATCATGCCGATACTGTTCCTTTCAAATGTTGTGAAGAATTTCCACCAAAGGCCTATTTACCAAAACTTCAACCCTTGAAGCTGAGTAAAATTGATACCGAAGAATTGAATATTGCCTAACACAAACTAGACCAGTATTCTGAAGAATTGGACAAGATGATTAACGAACCCTTTGTGAATAAACACATTTCTTGGTTTGTTTACTTCACTATTACAATAATCGTCCTCCTGGTTATCCTGTACATCTTCTGCAAATGTAAAAGAAGAAGACGCAACCAAATTAGCATTATGGCTGGCCCCAGCTATCCACCTTCGCCACCTCCAAATGCAAAACGAATTCCATTATTTAGAAGATTTCTACCCCGAAAAAGACCAAATATTCCTGAAACCGAAGATGAAGGTGAACTGTAAGAAATTCAATTTTCTTATTATGAACAATTTTGTACTAATCCTAATTATTATTGTTCTATGTTTTATTTATTTTGATATTTTAACCCATATATGATTTATTGTGCTTATGTACAATTTATTTACACATATTTACAGAAATTTAAAAATGTTTATTATCTTGAATTATTTATATTATTTGAATTTCGAATTTGAATTTATTTTGAATTTATTGTTGAAAAAAAAGTTACTGCATAGCATCAATTTTTTAAATAGGGATGGAGTTGTTATATCCAATCTCACCTACGTCTTATAATAAATAAGGTCACACGTGCAAAAATAAACAATAGATCTCTTTGTATGATCTTTGCAATAGATGCTATGTTGTTTCCTGGGAACATCGCCCACTGCAGACGTTGTGAAACCTCAGCAACGCTAGTTGGTGGTGGTTAGCTTATAAATATGTGTGAAATAATAATTAGACTGCTTTTTACATATTACTTTTCATATCAAACGTTATTTTTATTAGAACAGTTATACTGCTTTGGTTACTTGTATGTAAAGCCCGCGATATTAAAATCGTGTAATTTCAAAGTGAAATAAATATTTTTTAAAAAGATAAATTTTGTTCGACCCACGCAACATTCATATACAACTATTATGATTATTCTAAATTTTTGAAAAACTTTTATTATCACTGATGGACTAATTTTTTTATGATTTTCTTATTTTATTAATTAAACTTTTTCAACAAACCTTAACTTTCTTTTAAACAATGTTTCAAAAACTGATTGTTGTTAGGGATTGTTGACCTCTATCAATAATTCCAAATTTCAAAATCCTTTACTGGTAAAATTTTGCCATTCAGTTGAATTTCTCGTGCTGGTTTGCAATTTATTTTCTCCCATTACTTTTGATTTT